>CM068828.1:21847435-22447435 GCA_028554795.2 Sinohyriopsis cumingii | reverse complement strand
TGATAGCAGATCAGTACATAAGTACATTAGAACATTCATCTGGAATATGTTTGGATAGTTTCTGGATTAATGTGAAATTGATAGCACAATTCAGGATAATATTGTAGGAATTCATACAATGTAAGCTATTTTTAATTTCACTTTGCTTGCTTGTATACTAAATTTATATTTGGGAGAATTGACTGCTTGTAGGGTTATAGCTTGTCTTCTAACTTCGTTTGAGACCATAGACGTAACAAATGTCAAGTGGCATAGCGTTGAGGATTCACATCACTGCTGAGACAGCTTTAAACTGCGACCAAACAATGCTATCGAGACCGATTTCTCAAATAATATAATTTCAGCAGTTGATAAATAGTCTGTTACAATTCGTCAATTTTTTTTACAGCAGAGTAGGAAAACAAAACGTGGGTACAAATGATGCAGTCAAAATGGACAAAACTGGCGTCAGTCTTGTAATGGGAACTGCACACGATTTAAAACATTATGAAAACACGGACATTATCATATATAAGAATGAGTTTAGTTACAGATGACGAATTACTGTACCTTTTATAAATAGAGTGCTATTTGTTATCAGTGTCTTTAGTCATGTGTATAACTCTGATAACACTTTCAAGCGTCAGGCAAATGTCTGCATAAGAAGCAAAATTACACCAGACCTGTGTTTTCCTCAACCACACCTTGATAAACATTTTGTTAAGTATCGTTATTAGCACAATTTTTCTTAGTAAAAGTAATAAGATTAAAATTTTCTATAAATTGTATTAAAAGAAAGTTTTTATTAAATTATATTGAAAGTAATTTTCTACTAAAACATATTGAGATTAATTTCATTTATTTCTGTATTACAACTGTATACTCTTTTAATAAAGATTGCGCCCTTCATGAGCAAACGCAAAACTCCCTCGCACTACACATTTCTCTGGTATAGAAAAGTCTGCGAAAAGTACAGTCGGTAAGTTGTGTAGGTCGCTGAACTAACGAATTCCTAAAATTATCTTTGAGTGAGTAAGCAAGCTGATGTGGCAAAATTGTCTGTCTAATGACGTACACTGGCACGGGTGATTTCAGTAGGCAAGAGATGGGAGACTCGTTCTGATTTGAAATGAAAGAATTATAGCCTCTTGACAAATGTCCATATTTGGCCGGAAGGATGCATTCAAGACTGCATATAAATTAAGAACAAGCTTGCGCAGATTTAGTTCACTCGTTCTGAATCAGAAAGAACCTGTCTCTCATTCCAGGTAAGAATCGTCTGTGTTCGCCAACTTCTTTAAAGAATAGGCACTTTTTAATATTTGAGATGTTAGCGGTAAAGTTAATATTTTTGAAACATTTGTCTGAGTTCTTCTATTTTATATTATAATGTAATATAATAATTGTTTTAAAGAATTTATATTCATTTGTATTTATGATAATTATTCTTATCTTTACCAAATTCATGTTTGATTTAACTTGGAAATAAAAGATTATTTATGTAACATAGAATAATGTTTTAGTAACCTATCCCCATTTAGTGTTCTATTGTAAATTTTGTAAAATACAGTTATTCAAAATTATTGTTGCATTAATTGCAACTATTGAATTTTATACTCATTGGCTGTCATAAAGTTAATCGAGATTTAACCATATGTATTATATTCTAGAATTCAGAAATTATACAAATGTATGAAGTTGGCAAGCTCGAAGGAAAGGTGTAATCTTATATGTATTTCGTGTATTTTAAATATAAACGATTTATAGATGTATCTCTAGAATTTAGTATTATGTATATCAAATATTTAAATAAAGTCTGTTCGTTCAGAATCAGAGAGGGCCTGTCTCTCGTTGCAGCTATTCCCGTACCTCATTCCTCAAGATGTAACCGTATCAACACCGCTATGAGAGACACCTTTGTAAAGAGAACCTGAACTCTTTCTTCTCTACCTCTCACACTGTGGTGAAAGACATGTCTTAACTTATGAGTAATTTCTTCTCATAGCAAGAAATGAGAAGAAGGTTTTGATACACCAACTCTTATCATAACATCATTAATACAGCAAGAGTGTATGTTGGTCAAAATTGCCCCTTTAACGCTGTTGTTAACCTTTTATATATCATTAACGTTCAGCGGCTTTCGAATTTTCCTTTTCAATGCTCATTTTAAAGTTAAGATAGAGCTCAGTTAAATTTCAGACTTAGTTCACTCTTTATGTTTAAACAATTTCCAGCGGCTCCTTTAATTTAAAGTTTATGTAGCATCTGTTTTCCAATCTTTTTATATACTTTACAGCTTGTAATACGTTTCAACGTCTGAGCTAAAATGTTCCATCATCGAAATGTCAACTATTACATTATTTCACGGACTATTAATTTCACTTTGTGCTGTTAATACTCTTTCTAATTTGTGCGGGATTCCTCCACTATTACCTTATTCGTGGAATGTACCTATCAAAGGTTCTGTTTCTCAGGATAATGTAGTTTATTTGCGCTGATTGTTTTCATCTCAGATTCCTTTGGAATGTGTATTGGTTATCTGATGGCAAGGTTTAGTTCTAGCTCTGTTTCTTCTTCAAATATTTGTATTGGAGATTTTTCATTGTTTTGTAGGCTAAGCGAATATCCTAGTATATTCCACTGTTAGATGCACACTTTATTTTCGTCTGCATGATAATATATATATATATATATATATATATATATATATATATATATATATATATATATATATATATATATATATATATATATATATATATATATATATATATATATATATATATATGTATATATATATATATAGATATATATATATCTAGGCGAAACATCTCTAATGACGCATATTTGCTTGCCTATAAAAATGTCATTAATTTTTATGTTGATAACGTATGTCCTGCTTCAGATTAATCTCTTAAATCCTACGGTGGTTCTTAATAGAAGAAAACAACTACTGGACTATTATTGATAATATTAATTGATATAAACATTTCATTGGATATTATATATGTTCTTTTCTACTGGTATAACAAACAGCAATTCTGTGTAAAAGGGGTCTAGTTTGATTTAGGATTTTCGTGTGATTCATTATAATTTTTATAGAATACACAACAAAAGTTTTAAAAACATTAATTATTGTGAATTAAATCCCAAGTACTAGTAAAGGTTCACAAATCCAAAATTATAAACTATTGAGAATGAATTCAATTTTGAATGTGCTGATGTACCCATAGTCTAGCATATTGTTGGTCTGCATACAGTCTTGATGTATCATAATTATATCATCACAAAATGTCTCTGAATGAATTCACAATAATCCCAAAATAATGATTTAAAGTAAAGAATTAATGAACACGGTGTAATTCCAATGATTAATTGAAATAAATAATCTTCCCAAAATTAAAATTGAACACAGCTAAAACACTGAGACCACTTCAGATGATAAGATAGTAATGAGTAATTCTAATATAAACAACCTTAATATAAACGATATGACACAATATGAAAACATGTATAAGGACTAAAAGTTCATTTCTAAAAGGTTCTAAGTTGTCAACAATATCCGGTGTTCTACTTACGTTTTATAAAGAAACATGACAAATATCAGGTAGACCAGGAATTCCCGAGGGAAAACTAATGTCCTTAACTCAAAGATGAACATGTTACCTACAAATAATTGTAATATTTTATCAATCTTAAAGCGTAATCTACAATCATAGCTAAACTTAGCTATGTAATATGTTTTATAACAAAAATAAAATTATGTATGCTGGTTAATTAAGGTAAATTACACCACACAAATTATATATATATGTGTGTGTGTGTGTGTGTGTGTGTGTGTGTGTGTGTGTTAAATAGGCCATACACTGATTTATTTATGATTAACTTCATTTTCGTTGATTTTTATGTCTGAGCTTAAATTGGAGAATTGAGAAAATAATTAGGTGTACGTGAGCGCTTCGCATTAGCAACTGATACTGAGTGCACAACTGAAAATGCTGCATATGTATATGTTTCTAACCAAAGAAATTAGAAAAAATGTCCATGCCTGAGATTAAGTTTACTGCGAAGATATACTATTTTTAATTTGTGAATATGTACCTAGGGCATTCTTCTCGTTCATATATGTTAGATGACTTACAAAGACATCAACATTCTATTTGTCTACAAATACTTATGAATTTCAGGTCTTTAAGACATGTCGAACAGATGTAAAAGTGTTGATTCTTACTTACTGTTGTATGACGTATACTGTTCGTGTCTCTCGAAACATTTTTCATGGTCAGCAACGACAGGATTCAACGTCTGTTACAACATTGGAACTAAGTATCAAATGCTTCAATAACAGGCTCCATACTGCATGAAAAGAAGCAAAGCTATCAACAACGATGTTATTGTTAATTGTAAATAACAATGTTAACAGCCTTAGGGGGTTATATAAATATAGTGTATTCATTCAGAAATATAATCAATAGGTGTAATAACACACTATTGACAGATGTGGAAATGTTTTTGTTTACACACACACACACACACACACACACACATATATATATATATATATATATATATATATATATATATATATATATATATATATATATATATATATACAGAAAATCAGAAAAATAGGTGCTTTTATTTCTTCAAGCGCTTTCGCATCATCTTTATGGATGCTCTTCAGGTGAATACATGAAGATGATGCGAAAACGCTTGAAGGAAAAAAAAAGCATTTTTCTGATATTCTACATTAGATAATTATATGTTTGAAAATGAAGCAATGAAGTTATTGTATTTATTTCTTTTTATAAAAGTTAGTTTTTTATTAATGGGAATCTAAAATCTTGATTGGTTATTGATTATTGTAATATAATTCAGTATATGCGTTGATTAAATGTATCAATAATTATCTCATGTAATCGTCAGAACACCTGAAATCTTCGTGCGAATAGCCACCGTCTAGAACACCTATCAACATGGAGCCAACACAACTTGAAAGGCGTTGTGTTTCACAGAAGATACATCAATCCGTAGTTTGATTTCCTACGTCTTTGAAGAATACAAGTGAAAGTTGAATAGTAAATGGAACATAGATATCATCCTGCCATGAGATAATGCAGGTTACATAACAAATGTTGACTCCTGGCTTTAGGGAATGTGGGTTACACAAATGTTGACTATGCATGACAGAATTCGGGTTATATAACAAATGTTTACTCTTTGTGTTAAAGAACGCAGGTTATTGAACAAAGGTTGACTATGCATGCGATTATGCGGTGTAACAACTGTTGCATCTATATGTGGATTTTACCATTACTTTTTATTGTATTGTCATTCAAAGAATTTTGCGTCATTATTATTTTTATTATGCATCACTACATATTTACACCTGTTTGGCAGGTTATTTTCAAAGTCTTTGTCATTTCAATGTCTCATTTACTTCCCAATGCTGATTTGCCGATAGGTGAAAGACGATCGTGTGACATTAAAATGACATTAAATAGTACTAAATGCTACAGTGGGATTTTGTCATTCAGATTAGGATGCATTTGTATCTTGGACAATATCTGTACTATTTGTTGATTTTACTATCTGTCTACTACATATTCAAGCATACGAGGAAAATTAAGAAGTGACAAACGGAGTAAAATCTATAATTCAAAATATCCTCAATGACAGATCATGCAAAGCTTCTAGTTTTCTGATTCGATCTTGTTTCTATCTTTACAATGCAATTTTGATACCTTCAGATCTGCTACCACCAGCATTCATTGACTTGACACAAGTCCAGTGGAAACATTTTCTCTGCTGTTCTGTATCAGAGACACCGAAAAAATCATAAAGAATGAAATCTGTATCAAACTCATTGATCATAGGATGATTTGAATTTGACCCCGACTACCAACCGGTTGTTACTGCCATGTCGACCAAACCGAAGTGCTATCAAAAGAAATCCGCAAAGTCTTTGAGATATGATACTATTAATCTGAAAGATCCCATCGTGGCAACGACGTCGAAATAAGAAACCGCTTTACAACGCTTTTTTGAGGACGATTGGCAATCCTAGAATTGTTTCCGTGATGCAATGCACGACACTGCCAAACTACAAACTACATTTGGGTCAAGCAAAGAATGTGAAAAAGAGTGGATATCAAATAAAACTTTAAGTCATAGAGGCCAAAAGTACTGCCAGACTTCGAGGCGATTTTGAATCCTATTGGAATCGCTGCACGACGTAAAAAAGCGGATAGCAAGGCTTTTAGCAAATCTACAAAGGCAGATAATGTTTTATCTAGAGACTGTTTAGTGTCTTATTCATGCTATTTTCTGGATCGCTATTCAGGATTAGCCACATCAGCCCAGAGCATACATTTTGATCTAACAACGGAGATCGAGGTAGATGCAGAACATAAGAAACTGAAAAATGCGAATCGGCCAGGACCTGTGGCATCACAACGAAATTGCAGAAAACCAGAGGTATGGGCTGCTTAGTATAATTATGAAAGATTTTTCAGTCTACATGAAATTTTTCAGTCATCGCTTAATTCCGTTTAATTTATTTACTTTAATTTCAAGAAAATAAATTTGAATTTTTTTCAGTTTTAATACTGACTCTTCAACAGTTTGAATAAATTCGTTGTAAAATTATTACATTTTTGGGAAATTTATTTTTATCTTCAATAAATTCCGTATTAGTTCGAAATGTTAGTGTTTCTTTTAGTCGCGAAAATATAAAATACTTTTCAATCTCAGCTAACTTCCGTAATGTGTTCAGAATTGTTTTGTATTACTTTTAGTCTGTCAATATTTATTTTACACTTTGTTTCGCACATTTTTTTCCAGTCTCCTCTAAAATCGACGACAGTTTCTGATGATTAGTAATATCTATATGTCACCACAATTTTATTTTCATTACGAGTTTTGGTTCCCTTGACTAAGCTATTGACAGAATCGGTACAATATATGCAGATTTACTGACATCTCCATCACGATCTAAAGCACTGTATTTGCTTCACAAATTTCGACTATATAAATATAGACACCAAGCAGAGGTCTATACATACGGCATGCTCGTGGTACATGAGGTGTTTGGATAGCTGGAGACTCAGTATTGGCCACTTCTAACGGGGTGTTGATGGTATAATGTGGGCTGTTGGATAGTAGGAGACGTGATATTGGTCACTACATACGTCGTGTTAAATAGTATATGTGGGTCGTTGGATAGTAAGTGCCAGGATATTGGTTACAACACACTGTGTAATGGATAGTATATGTGGCGTATTGGGTTGTAAATGACGGAGTCTTGAACATTACACACGGCAATAACAGTTCCGTCAAAAATATTAGAGGATCAGAGATCGGAATTCCTCTATCTAGACCCGCACATTCTCCCCATATAGACCCGCAGATTATCCACCTAGACCCGCAAGAGTATGCGGAAAGCGAAGGAGTCTTCCAGTAGAGACACATGTCGTTACAACAAGAGCGCAGGCGAAGAAGGACAAACAACAGCATGAGGAAGTGACAAGGAAATAACGAAATGAAGCAGTATGCCACCTGGAGGAAAAGAAAGCGGGACAAATTGGTATTGGACTGACAATAGAGCACGCAAGCCAATAATACTAATTTATATACGATATTTATTACCTGAAATCGCGTCCCTCCACATCAAGCAACCAAATCCCCAACATTGAAGAAACTCCATCCAAGCGATGACGAAATATTAAAAAATAGATTACTCGATATCAGTTCTTATAGAATAATGTGAGTTCTTGCGGGCTTGTCACGATTTCCTGGCGCCCCAAATGAGGGTGGGGATGGAGATGAGGACCACTTATGAGTGCGTCTCAGAGAAGATGAAGTAAGCCCAAAATAAAACCCCTGTTTACGGTTACAAATTCAAGCGAAAGCCCCTTTAGTTAAATAACCCTGGAAATTCCCCAATATGAGACTCGTGACGGCCTTGGAAACTAAATCTCGGGCAATTTGCACAAACGTCCAAATAAACTGATTAGGATCGCAACACGATTCCACTGACTAAAATTTGTCGATTTTTTAGAACAAAAATGTACCTGAAGTATCGAAATTTACTTCAGTCCACGATGCAATATAATTTCAAGTGCCGACATATTTTCGCAAATAGGAACGGCCCAATATAGGAAAATGGACAAAGTTTGACAAAACAGCGGGTGGAATATGCGGTATATAGCACATATTAGTAAATGTTCAAACGAGTGCACCGTTAAAATAATCGCTCATGTCTAGGTCAGAACTTAACCGACTTAAATCAAAATATCACCATCGAAGCGTCCATTGGGACGAATGACAAGCACCTGGATCTGAATGGTGCAGCATCTCATCAACGACTTGAACTTACCCATTGTATTAGTATCACAACACAATGGGCTGAATAAGGAACAACTTCACCTCCAATCAATGTACCAAAGCTGGAACAAAGTTGCATGCAAACAATGTATCTGATATTTACATGTATGTGTAAGTTTTCCTATCATGTTGCATTATGGGGGTAGAAATAGGCGAAGAAAGTAATAAATATTGCCATGAAAAACGGAAAATGATGCAATGACATACAGTAAGAGAAATTATAAACAAAGAGAAGCAAATCTGAGTAGGGGTGCATTGAAAATGTTGATAAAGTACATGTATCAAAGGAGAAGTGTTGGAAAAATTTGATATATTTTTAATGATAAAATGAGGCAATCTATCTTACATTCTGCTCTCTGTCATCATTTGGGCCAAAGTACAGAAGATGAGGCCTGAGGACCCATCAGTATTATTCGCTTGATCAACGGTAAGACCAAACAATTCTCTAACCGTTTTGTAACCATTGATATTTCTTAAGTCAAAACTTTACATCAGGACTGTGGCTTCCCATGAGAAAGAACTACGTTCGCTGCAATTCTCTCTAATGGTTACTTGTTAATTTGAGCTAAAATATAGTGCAAATGACCCTCTGACCAATTTGAGTTAGCCGTTTGCACTACATTAAGACAAAAGCAATATTACTTCCCATTGTAACAATCGCGAATCTCATCGAGAAATTAACAGCATGACGGAAGTTACCCATGCGAAAGAATTACGTTCATCTTACAGTATATACGGAGCGCTTAAATAATTTAACTAGGTTTTGCGATATCCATATGTTGTCCATTCAATAACGAGAATGGACGAAAGGTGTTTAATCCAATTTCGTTGAGCAAGTTGACAACTCATTGCTTAATTACACAAAAATTAATTAGATAATTAAACAGTGTCTGACATGAAATGAGTACTGTCGTACATAACGATGATTATACTTCAGCGTTGGAAAGCAAACAAAAGAAAAATTCTAAACACATACTCGGACCTATAAAAAGGCAACATAAATCGGTTTAAAATTCTAAATATAAACTGTCATTCAGACGAATGGGATAATGAATATCACCTGAAATACTTGTGTATTCTACACAGCCAACATACACCTGTATTATGCTCGCGTTGCAAAAGATCAACCAAATAAAAGAAGGAAAAAAATATTTACTTAAAGGGATCGATCATAACTGAGGTATTCAAAATAAACGTAACGTTTACTATTTTTAGTCGGGCAGAGGTTAACATGGAGTCGCAGGAATACTGACACGATTTAGCATTACTCTTTCGTTTAATGCCTGAGGTACAATCTTAATGGTGTTTGTTGCAAATACTTTCAAGAAAAAAATGAACGTACAACCAAGATTTAATGCTCTGTGAGTTAATGCTCTGTTATATAAGTAAGTTAAATATCATTGTTGATCAGGTGAGTAGGATAAGTAGATAGTCAAATTCTGAATGCTAAATTTAAGTTGATAGCTACATAATCACAGACTAGTGATGATATGGTGAGTAGGCTAATTAGCAATAATGAGATTAATCTAGTGAATGTAGGTCTATGGTTACAGAGTACAATGTTATAATGTTAACCAGGATAGCAAAGTAAACAACATCTTACGTTGTACAACGAGCGTTGACAATCATTTTACGTTGTACAACGCCCATTGACAATATATAGGTCTAACTGTTGGAATTTTAGTTATTTTAAGGTATGTTAACTAAATGGGAAATTATATGACGATAGAAGCATCTGCCGATAAAGAAATCTTTTTTGTTAATCCAACTGATAACATTTTATTGCGGAGAATACATATACATATATATATATATATATATATATATATATATATATATATATATATATATATATATATATATATATATATATAGAGAGAGAGAGAGAGAGAGAGAGAGAGAGAGAGAGAGAGGGTTTGCAAAATAATTCGATGATCTAAAAATAGCATATTCTTTTATATTCCCGACCAAAATGAAACAAGGACCGTTTTAGTTTTCAAGGGCTTTTACAAAATTGAAATTTACAGCTCATAGTAACAAAGAACAAAGTATTGATATCGTATGTTTCGAACAGATTTTTAACGGTCTTTTCAAAGTGATGATATGGAGTAATTCAGCCTTATCTGTAACGGTCTTTTCCAAAATTGATTTCGAGTGCTTTAAATATCTCGTAATTTCTTCTCACACCACATATTAATTTAAAAGTTTGTATAATCGAGTACATTACTGAATGGTAAGAATTTAATATCGAAATGTCCGTATTGAAACCTAAAAATGTATGCATTTACCTCAGTGAGATCAATAACAGAAACAATTACCCTCTAATAGTATTATTCATGTTTTCCGGAGTTTCTTCCTGTCAGAAATGTTTATCATTTTAAGCCTGTTTTATGCGATGCTATTAGTCAATACATGCAATTATATATATATATATATATATATATATATATATATATATATATATATATATATATATATATATATATATATATATATATATATATATATATATATATTGTTGCTACTCTGTCGCCATAAACTAAGTTGCAGCAAGAACAAGACCAACCAGTTTGGTAAAACTTAACACATAAAGTAAAGTGCAAATGGAACTTACATTATTATGAATTGTAATCAAAATAATCATAAAAAGTTATATTTAAGTCCAAAGGAATCGAATGTTCCGAAGGGATTACAGATCATCGAATGCACTGGTCTGCCAACAGTACTGATACATCAAAATGGCATAGCCAAGAACTCCTTTGAATAGTCCACAAAAATCCCAGAATATTACTCCAATGCACACATTGCTATTGGAATGAATAATTCAAACAATTTTTCCTCTCAAATAATATCTAAAATCAACATTGAAAAAGGTCTTGCAGATAGATGTTACAACGAACATAAGAAATAAAAATGAAAATATTGTCAATCCCTACCTGTTTATATACAAGCATTAGAGCTTAAAACGCATTTTGCGCCTACTGGCTTCCTGACATATATGCACATTAGAAATTTAGTCTAATTGTAGAAGAAAGCTGCATGGTTGAACGAAAACTGAACTTTGACATTTGAATATCTTAACGAAAGCTTGCGAGAATAAGGATTGGTTACACATGTTGTTGAGTACTGAAAATCAAGCTTATGCTCAATACATATCTACTCATCCAGATAATGAAACAATCTTGACTACCTGTCAATTTATATTCTTATTGAATGCATTTGCATGTATCATTATGGATGAGGATAATACATAATCGTCTTTTATTGTTTACATTCCTGTCATGGTGAGAAGTTTGTACCTCCGTTTCCAATGCAAATAATGGTAACTATAGTAACAGTGTTTGTCACATGACTCTTGCACAAAAGAAACTGTAATCTTATACAATATGTAAATCATATACAAATGATATTTTTAAATAATTATCATCTGGGGAAATATTTATGAAGCCCAGTGTGTAAAGTGTTTTCACTTACCTTCCATTCTGAGAGAAAAATACGCAATTGTATCCATTTTTCTCCAGGATTATGGTAATACGTAATTTCATAATTTTCTTCAACAGTGTGATGAAATTGTTCATCCTCAATGTTGAATCTATTTATAATTATTGTGAAATATTTGTTATTTTTTGCGTTTGAAATCGGGAGCCATTTTTATTACCGTGTTTATTGGCCGTATATTTGTTTTGTTTTGTGCTATTATAATCTAAACAATAACTTTTACGGTGAACGCGCCATTTCTTGACACTACATTACACTGGAGAGATCTAGTAATTGCAATATTCTTGAGGTGTCCATCTATTCCATTTTTTTTTGGTCTTGACCTCTGACACGTTACAATGCTATTTTAGAGAAACGTAGGCTGAATAAACCTGGGCAACCTAATCTAGGCAACCTAAACCTAGGCAACCTAATCTAGGCAACCAAAACGTGGCAACATAAATATAGGCAACCTAAACCTGGCGACCTAAACTTAATCATCCTAACCTAGGATACCTAGGCAACCGAAACTTGGCAACCTAAACATGGCGATCCAAGGAAATGAATTGAAACTTAAATACACACATCTTTATTCATGAGTTTAAACAAATTATCTATGAAGCTATTTATTGTTTCTTGTTTCAGAGTGTTATTCAAGCAATTAAAATTGTTGAGAAGTGGTTCTTTTTTTGAACTTACACAACTTTATATATTTTACATAGTAAAACTAATTGTACGCTTAACTTTAAATCACGGTTGTTTATAACATACCGTTCTCTATTCTCATTAATGTAGTTGCTAAGGATTTTGTATCCATTAAGTCCTCCATCAATTTATTCTGGAATAGTGATAAATCACATTCTTGTGGAATTAATTTTCTGGTGCTTAATACTAGCCTTTAAAATGGATCTGTCGTTAATTTTCAATCTCCATCTTACATGCTACTAAATATTTAGTCATTTTTCCAGGACATTGGATTGTCTTTCATGACTTCGATATGCTGTATGGTTATCAAGTGAATGTTATATATCAATAGGCAGTTTTATATATAGCAAATCAAAGGATTATAGCATGTAGTTACCTAATGACTGACCTTGTTTGCATATAGTTACCTAATTACTGACCGTGTTAGCATGTTTTTACGTAATGACTGACCTTGATAGCATATAGTTACCTAATGACTGACTTTCTTAGCATATAGTTACCTAATGACTGACCTTGTTAGCATATAGTTACCTAATGACTGACCTTGTTAGCATATAGTTACCTAATGACTGACCTCGTTTGCATATAGTTACCTAATGATTGACCACGACCAAGACCAGTATTATTTTCCCACGACCATGACCAGTATTATTTTCCATCATCTCCTCGTGATCTTCTTCAATAATATAGTACTCAGGGTTTTCTTTAGCGTATCTACTCGGAATCTCTTTGTGACCATCATCACTTGACTTATTTTGCAATAACCATTTTATGAAGAAGGAAAAAAAACCTGTCAAATTAATAGGAAAGGTCCGCTCTTGAACTTTCTAAGGTCAGAATCAGGACTGTATCTTTAACTAACATCTTTAACTCAAATTGTAGTAACATGTTTACAATCAATAATGATCTGAATTTTTAAACCACAATGATATCATAATATTAACTATGTATTATATTGTTTACAAAATAGAGTCACTGGTCAGGTACACCATTGACTTTATTTTAGAAAAAGGTACAGTACAAAATACTGATATACATAAAATAAACACATGGAGAAAAACGAAAAAAATAAATAATACAAATTAAATATACATAAGAATATACAACTTTTTTTTAATTTAATTTTTGCACCTTTGACAATTAAAACTTTCACCTTAGTTTCAAAATTTAGAAAACGCCATTCTCTTCAGTCAATGTCTGAATCATACGGTGAATATTCAGTACACCTAAGTTCTATTAGGGATAAGATCTGTTGCTTTCTAAGTGAGAATCGGTTGGGGTGTGACTGTGATTTTCTTTTTAGGTCAAGAAACCGCAATGTCGCTCCAGCTGTTTCAAATGCACACTTGAAGATAGGCCCACTTGAGTCCTAGTTTCAAATGATATGTGTTCTGTGAACAATTCAAGAGCACTGCTCCATTGAGGATTATAAATGCTGCACTGATTGTGTTGCTTGGCTTCCATGCTCCGTCAGCATTCACTCTTAGTACTGATTTAATATCATATTTTCAATTTAGCATTCATGCCAGGCAGCCCATTAACACGGTGTTACTAACGTCGCATCAATGAGAGGGGATAGTGTGGACAAATTATAAAATGAATTTGGTACGCTTAGGATTTGCACATACTCTAATAGAATAGGTAAAACCAAATACACAACCACCACCACCACCAACAACAACAACAACACCATATCCCAGTTATCTACTTGTAAAGGAATATAATGTAACCTGTTTTAATTATTGATTCATGTATACGAAGTACGCAAACATTAAAGCCTGTCACAGTACCAGTCAATAAGTTGTAGGAAGATACCTTGCTACAGTTACAAGCAAAGTATGTTTTAGAGAAAACGTTGTTATAATTACAAAAGAAACATGTTATATGAGAATATGTAGTTACAATTAAAAAATAAACATGTGGTAGGATAATACGTTGTTATAATTTCAAAATAAACATGTTACCTAAACATAAACCTTTACAAATAAATCTCTCTCTCTCTCTCTCTCTCTCTCTCGGATTGAATATGAAGCACTGAACACGGAGAAGGCGAGCAAGCTGTGAAATAGGATAAATGATAATGCGGCTGATCGTGTTGTTCCATGCAGAAAATCTATCAAGCTTAGAGCTATACAATAAGTGGCGAATCCAGACCCCCGTTCCGCCGTACCAGGAACCTTGGGTGCTGGCAGTTATGCCATCCAACAAATCGGTACACCCCTTTTTCGACATTTAAGTTGACAATTCATACACCTGTAACAAGTATCAGCCCATATGTGTGTGATCTCAGGAGTCAGGACTTCATTGGATGAATGATCGGATGATGATAGACTGCAGTGTGATCTCAGGAGTCAGGACTTCATTGGATGAATGATCGGATGATGATAGACTGCAGTGTGATCTCAGGAGTCAGGACTTCATTGGATGAATCATCGGATGATGATAGACTGCAGTGTGATCTCAGGAGTCAGGACTTCATTGGATGAATCATCGGATGATGATAGACTGCAGTGTGATCTCAGTAGTCAGGACTTCATTGGATGAATCATCGGATGATGATAGACTGCAGTGTGATCTCAGGAGTCAGGACTTCATTGGATGAATCATCGGATGATGATAGACTGCAGTGTGATCTCAGGAGTCAGGACTTCATTGGATGAATCATCGGATGATGATAGACTGCAGTGTGATCTCAGGAGTCAGGACTTCATTGGATGAATCATCGGATGATGATAGACTGCAGTGTGATCTCAGGAGTCAGGACTTCATTGGATGAATCATCGGATGATGATAGACTGCAGTGTGATCTCAGGAGTCAGGACTTCATTGGATGAATCATCGGATGATGATAGACTGCAGTGTGATCTCAGGAGTCAGGACTTCATTGGATGAATCATCGGATGATGATAGACTGCAGTGTGATCTCAGGAGTCAGGACTTCATTAGACGAATCATCGGATGATGATAGACTGCAGTGTGATCTCAGGAGTCAGGACTTCATTAGACGAATCATCGGATGATGATAGACTGCAGTGTGATCTCAGGAGTCAGGACTTCATTGGATGAATCATCGGATGATGATAGACTGCAGTGTGATCTCAGTAGTCAGGACTTCATTGGATGAATCATCGGATGATGATAGACTGCAGTGTGATCTCAGGAGTCAGGACTTCATTGGATGAATCATCGGATGATGATAGGCTGCAGTGTGATCTCAGGAGTCAGGACTTCATTGGATCAATCATCGGATGATGATAGACTGCAGTGTGATCTCAGTAGTCAGGACTTCATTAGACGAATCATCGGATGATGATAGACTGCAGTGTGATCTCAGGAGTCAGGACTTCATTGGATGAATCATCGGATGATGATAGACTGCAGTGTGATCTCAGGAGTCAGGACTTCATTGGATGAATCATCGGATGATGATAGACTGCAGTGTGATCTCAGGAGTCAGGACTTCATTGGATGAATCATCGGATGATGATAGACTGCAGTGTGATCTCAGGAGTCAGGACTTCATTGGATGAATCATCGGATGATGATAGACTGCAGTGTGATCTCAGTAGTCAGGACTTCATTGGACGAATCATCGGATGATGATAGACTGCAGTGTGATCTCAGGAGTCAGGACTTCATTGGATGAAACATCGGATGATGATAGACTGCAGTGTGATCTCAGGAGTCAGGACTTCATTGGATGAATCATCGGATGATGATAGACTGCAGTGTGATCTCAGGAGTCAGGACTTCATTGGATGAATCATCGGATGATGATAGACTGCAGTGTGATCTCAGGAGTCAGGACTTCATTGGATGAATCATCGGATGATGATAGACTGCAGTGTGATCTCAGGAGTCAGGACTTCATTGGATGAATCATCGGATGATGATAGACTGCAGTGTGATCTCAGGAGTCAGGACTTCATTGGATGAATCATCGGATGATGATAGACTGCAGTGTGATCTCAGGAGTCAGGACTTCATTGGATGAATCATCGGATGATGATAGACTGCAGTGTGATCTCAGGAGTCAGGACTTCATTGGATGAATCATCGGATGATGATAGACTGCAGTGTGATCTCAGGAGTCAGGACTTCATTGGATGAATCATCGGATGATGATAGACTGCAGTGTGATCTCAGTAGTCAGGACTTCATTAGACGAATTATCGGATGATGATAGACTGCAGTGTGATCTCAGGAGTCAGGACTTCATTGGACGAATCATCGGATGATGATAGACTGCAGTGTGATCTCAGGAGTCAGGACTTCATTGGATGAATCATCGGATGATGATAGACTGCAGTGTGATCTCAGGAGTCAGGACTTCATTGGATGAATCATCGGATGATGATAGACTGCAGTGTGATCTCAGGAGTCAGGACTTCATTGGATGAATCATCGGATGATGATAGACTGCAGTGTGATCTCAGGAGTCAGGACTTCATTGGATGAATCATCGGATGATGATAGACTGCAGTGTGATCTCAGGAGTCAGGACTTCATTGGATGAATCATCGGATGATGATAGACTGCAGTGTGATCTCAGGAGTCAGGACTTCATTGGATGAATCATCGGATGATGATAGACTGCAGTGTGATCTCAGGAGTCAGGACTTCATTGGATGAATCATCGGATGATGATAGACTGCAGTGTGATCTCAGTAGTCAGGACTTCATTCGACGAATCATCGGATGATGATAGACTGCAGTGTGATCTCAGTAGTCAGGACTTCATTGGATGAATCATCGGATGATGATAGACTGCAGTGTGATCTCAGGAGTCAGGACTTCATTGGATGAATCATCGGATGATGATAGACTGCAGTGTGATCTCAGGAGTCAGGACTTCATTGGATGAATCATCGGATGATGATAGACTGCAGTGTGATCTCAGGAGCCAGGACTTCATTGGATGAATCATCGGATGATGATAGACTGCAGTGTGATCTCAGGAGTCAGGACTTCATTGGATGAATCATCGGATGATGATAGACTGCAGTGTGATCTCAGGAGTCAGGACTTCATTGGATGAATCATCGGATGATGATAGACTGCAGGGTGATCTCAGGAGTCAGGACTTCATTGGATGAATCATCGGATGATGATAGACTGCAGGGTGATCTCAGGAGTCAGGACTTCATTGGATGAATCATCGGATGATGATAGACTGCAGGGTGATCTCAGGAGTCAGGACTTCATTGGATGAATCATCGGATGATGATAGACTGCAGTGTGATCTCAGGAGTCAGGACTTCATTGGATGAATCATCGGATGATGATAGACTGCAGTGTGATCTCAGGAGTCAGGACTTCATTGGATCAATCATCGGATGATGATAGAGTGCAGTGTGATCTCAGTAGTCAGGACTTCATTAGACGAATTATCGGATGATGATAGACTGCAGTGTGATCTCAGGAGTCAGGACTTCATTGGATGAATCATCGGATGATGATAGACTGCAGTGTGATCTCAGGAGTCAGGACTTCATTAGATGAATCATCGGATGATGTTAGACTGCAGTGTGATCTCAGGAATCAGGACTTCATTAGATGAATCATCGGATGATGATAGACTGGAGTGTGATCTCAGGAGTCAGGACTTCATTAGACGAATCATCGGATGATGATAGACTGCAGTGTGATCTCAGGAGTCAGGACTTCATTAGATGAATCATCGGATGATGATAGACTGCAGTGTGATCTCAGTAGTCAGGACTTCATTAGACGAATCATCGGATGATGATAGACTGCAGTGTGATCTCAGGAGTCAGGACTTCATTAGACGAATCATCGGATGATGATAGACTGCAGTGTGATCTCAGTAGTCAGGACTTCATTAGACGAATCATCGGATGATGATAGACTGCAGTGTGATCTCAGGAGTCAGGACTTCATTAGATGAATCATCGGATGATGATAGACTGCAGACAAAGGAGAATAAATTATACTTTCAAGATACAAATATAATCTAATCAACTATATCTTTGAAAAGCTTGCAAAATTCTGATTCATGTTTTCAAATTTAATTGCAGTACAATTTACAGATTTCATACTCTGCTGACGTTACCGCAACTCATAAATTACAATGTTCATTTCTGATGGCCAAGGGCAAGTTCAGTATTTTGTTTTTGCAATTCAAATCAAACGTAGCATGTAAGCCGTAGCAATGAATACAGTGCAGTGATCATAATAAAGTTATTCATTTCTGATGTCTCACTTTTGTTTTCTTTTTCAAGGTTTTTCTCGAACGATTATATATTGCAGAAAATTTAGGATGATTCTACATTAATGATACAAATACAAACTAAATATATTTTGGGTACAATTTTACATCTTTACAATGTTGCAAAAACTGTCACGGGCTATTTTGTACTGGTTATTTCCGATAGTCATGGGCAAGTTTATTGTGATAATTTTCGACTGTCATGTTTTTTTTTACTGAGTTCATTTCCGAGAATCAAGGGCTATTTTATAGAGTTCATTTCCGACAGACAAGGACTATTTGTAGTGCTCTTTTCCGACAATCAACGGCTACTTTATAGAGTTCATTTCCAACGGACAAGGACTATTTTGTTGAGTTCGTTTCCGACAGTAAAGGGCTATTTTGCAGTGTTCATTTTCAACAGTCAAGGGCTATTTTATAGAGTTAGTTCCCGACAGCCAAGGGCTATTTTAAATTATTTCATCTGACAAGGCGGCTAAAGCAAACATCATGGGGTCGATGTGGACTGTTAAAATAATAAATTGGCATGCTTCTCATTACCCCCCACCCCTCAACTACCTCGATTTCGAGATATTTACATCTGTAGCAGAGATACATGAACACGTAAACCATGCTGATCGTTCATTTGACGGCCCAAGTCAAGTATTTGATCTCCTGTGCTAGTTTAGCTCTCAAACGTAGCCACCAAATCAACCTACTCATGAAAGCCTAAAATCAAAGTAAATATAAACCATCTTACAGATTTAGTTTCTATGTTAAGCTATAAATACAAAACGCAGGCTTATTAAGCTCACGGCCTTAAAATTAGTACTGTCAAAATACGAAACTGTCTCATGTGACCTCATTAGCCCTCGGCCAGTAAGGTTTGCGATTTTACCTCTGTGTCAACTTGTGAACAAAGCTGACAGTACATTTGAGGCCGAAGTTACACACTTTGTATTCTGTATTACTCCAACTGTGAAAGACAGTCACCAAACAAGTCCACTCAGTTTTTAAGCTTAATTCAAAGTAAATGTAAACCAAAACAAAAAAGATTTAGTTTATGCGTAATGTTATAAACAAAAGGCTCGCGCTTTTTAGTCTCAGGCCTCTATCATAACAATTAAATTTAAGACTACACTTACACTGGAATTTATGGATAAACTCAAAACTTACTACAAACATCAAATGACTACAAAATGGACTACAAATTCGTTTGATAACGAAATGGGTAGTTTATGGACTATAAATGATTACGGAATACAAACCGAATGGACTTGCCATAATTTTGTATTACTTCTATGCTAATCACAAACATGCAAACATAAACAAATACACAATAATAGAAACATTATTTAGTTACTTATTTATACTAAAGAATTGCTTTAAAAATTGCCCGAATAATACTATCTCGAAATTGCTCCTAAAATATGTTACTTTGATTTTATCGGATTTATTATCAATTACTATACCTTGAATATATTGAACTAAGACTTGCATATACTTAACTAGTACCATTGACAACATGCAACACGTGGGATAGCACGAACAGTTTTGCTAGCTCATGAGGGCGCAAGTGCTGCCCGTGCATTAACCAACTAACTCTAAGCCGAATTCATGCGCTAAGCAATTCCAGTGGACCATAAGTTAAATTCAGTCAAGTATTTTCTTATTGCTCTTTACACAATTGTTTACATCTACTTATTACTTTTCCTACACACACTAAACTGCTTCCAGCAAACTTTAATATAATTAAATAATAACTCAAAAGAAATTTCATCTTTACCAGCCAGTCCAAACAAAAACACGAGGGATATCATAAAAACAATATAGCACATAACACATAGCAATCACTGGACAATACTCATCCCTGGCACGGATCACTTATGTAGTTGTTGTTGTGTTTTACGCCATTTTTCAGCACACGATAGTGTATTGTATACATGCCAGCATGTATCAATGGTGGAGGAAGAACCCGGGAAATCCCCGGAAAGAACAACCGACCCTCTGGAAGCTACTGGCAAGCCTTCTCGTATACCCTCATTGGCCGAATCCGAGACTCGAACCCACGCAGACAGAGGTGAGATGGCAGTGATCCGTAATAGAGAGCGCTTTAGACCACTCGGACCACTTATGTAAATGACTCTAAGACCAGCCAGGGTCCAAGAGCAGTTACACTAGTTAAGGCGGTGTATAAACCCTAGAACAACATCTAATCCAAATTTTATTTATAAATCATACAATAAAAGACATATGGGGGGGGGGGGCAGAAGACAATAACACATAAAACCGTTTAATTTTAGACACAAGGGGGTCTCCTCTATGATGTAAGTCTGACAGAGACCACACCAATAAACTAGATGTGCGCGTACAGGGTGTGTGTGTGTGTTTGTGTGTGTTTGTGTATGTGTGTGTGTGTGTCAAAATTCGAAACCCTAAGTGAGACGCGAGTCGTCGCCTTTAGGCTTTATACGTCTATACAGACATCGCACTATACACTATTGTTCTCGTGACGAGATTGAAGGCTAAGGAGAGGTGTGGAGACAAAATCTATTAAGCGATCTGGTTTCATCAATAATTGATTATCTTTTTGCATCAAAAACTTCGACTGTTAAAAGGTGACATAAATGGCTTTACGTATGAATGAGAACTCAGAATGTCAAGCAATAGTACTCCAAAAAGCTAAATGGCTCCACCATAGTTAATTCACTATTTGTCACAAAAGCTAAATAGCTCCACCATAGTTAATTCACTATGTCACAAATGGTAAATGGCTCCACCATAGTTAAATCACTATTTGTCACAAAAGCTAAATAGATCCACCATAGTTAATTCACTATTTGTCACAAAAGCTAAATAGCTCCACCATAGTTAATTCACTATTTGTCACAAAAGCTAAATAGATCCACCATAGTTAATTCACAATTTGTCACAAAAGCTAAATAGCTCCATAAAAGTTTATAGTTTATTCATTATTTGTCAAAAATACTGAATGAATCCACATAGTCAATACATTGCTTTTTCAAAAGCCGAGCCATACCAAAGACTTATAAAAATGATACTAACAGCTAACTTGCTTGGCGCTCAGCATTAAGAGGTATGTGTTAGGACTGGTCGGCCTGGTGTCAGAATAATGTGACTGGGTGGGACATGATGCGACATGTCTATGGCATAATGCCCCAGTGCTAGACTTAACTATAAACTGCCACACTGCAGACACCGTAGCGATATGACTGCAAAATTGTTGAAGCTACGTTAAAAATCCAAATCACACAGACATTATTCAAAAGCTAAATGGCTCCACCACAGTTACACCACTGATTGTTAAAAAGTAGGATGGCTCCACCATAGTTAATTCATCATTTGTCAAAAAGCTAAATGGCTCCACGAAACTTAATTCATTTATTTGTCAAAGAGCTTAATGACTCCAAGATAGTTAATCACTATTTGTCAAATATCTAAGCGACTCTGCCTTATTTAATTCATTAAATGTCAAATAGTTAAATTACTCCAACATAGTTAATTTAATATTTCTTGAAAACGTCAAATGTCTTCCCAATAGTAAATTCATTATTTGTCAAAAATGTTAAATGGCTTCCCCATAGTGAATTAATTATTTGTCAAAAATGTTAAATGGCTTCCCCATAGTGAAATCATTATTTGTCAACAAAAAGCTGAATGGCTCCATCATAGGTTATTCATTATTTGTCAAAAGAGCTAAACTGCTTCACCGTTATTAATTCACAATTTGTTCAAAAAAGATAAATGTATCAACCATATTTTACGTGTTTAGACTCTAATAAACAGTAACAAAGAAAAAGTGAAAACAACAAGCTTTGCAAAATTTAACAAATACTTTATCTCCCTGGAAAAACAATGTAAAAATGAAAAAAAAGGATCTTAAGGTTTTAAGAATCAAATCCCAAAATAATCCAAGAACAATCTAAGAATTATGAAATTAGAACTCATAAAAATAAATTGTTCTAATGAATTCAAGTTCGAGTCCCGACGAAAATCCAAAACGGAAGGCGACGAGGTATGCTATAGCTAGTATAGTTCTTTGTTGTTCCACGAACAATACTATTCCGGTGTTTGAATTCCGATTAAAATTAAAGAAATGTCTTTGTCCAAGAATTCTGTATGAGCACTAAAATATTTCCAGGAAGACGAATTAATATTTTAGAATCCAAATAATTTATATAGAAATTAAAATGTAACTCCAAACTGGTCACAACAAAACAGAGACCTTGACATCAAGTGTTTAAACGCCCAACTGAATAAATTCTCTGTAGACATCGGTATAAAACCTGAATACTGCGCAAAACATATGCCCGGATGAGGGTCAACCCTCCGATAAAACCAGAATTTCTAGAACATCTTAGAAGATATTTACTTCTTAGGGCACGTAGTTCCAATCAGCCTGTCTCGATTTCACTATTATCAATCACACATTAAGAATAAATTTTTACAAAAAAAGTTGTTTACTCGATTCTCAATCAAGTTCAGTATTTAGGTCGGCAAAAAGATACAAATTTCTATTTTTTGGTGTTTTCGACTGAACAGTCAGGTCAAACTAATTTCTGGAAAATATCAAATTCCAGTAAACATAATTGCATCACTTTAACATATAATGATTTAAAATTAAAAATAATTTTTTAAAAAAAACTAACAACAAATGAATAAATTGAATTTACGCAAGACTTCCCCCATAAAGAAAAGAATGATTCATATGATAAAGCTTTCTTTTTACCATAGATTAATTATACACGAGGTCAAAAATAATATAGAAAAACATAAGTAGAACTCTAATGAATTATACAAAGTGTACATGATATAACACATAACATTTACACGGGAAAGTACATCTGCTATGAAATTATATTTCCCCTTGATGTGCCTGATGTTTTTAATATCATATTCCTGTAACAACAAACTCCACCTAAGTAGTCTTTGATTTTTATTTTTCATCTTGCCAATGAAAGTAAGGGGGTGGGATGTTGTGGTCACGTAACACAATAATAAAAGAAGGAGCTGAACTAAGGTAAACTTCAAAATGTTGTAATGTTAATGTCAAAGCCAAGCATTCCTTCTCGATTCTTGAATAATTTCTTTGGTGCTTATTTAATTTTTAGAAAAATAGCACACTGGGTGATCAAAACTATTTTAATCTTACTGAATGAAAACTCTTCCAACCCCAACATCACTTGCATCGACAGACAGTTTAAATGATTGGCTGGAAATTGGAGCTGTAGGAAATGGCGGATTTTTAAGCATGGCTTTTAACTTATCAAAAGCCTCCTGACATTTTTCAGTCCAAAGAAACTTGTTTTTCTTACTCAATAAATATGTCAGTGGTTCAGCGATTGTAGCAAAATTGGAACAAAATTACCGATAGTATCCAGCCATATCTAAAACTTGCATCAGTTGCTTTTTACTAACAGGCACAGGGAATTCAGAGATAGCATTGACCTTAGCATCTATTAGTTTAACTTGTCCATGTACCACGATATGTCCTAGAAAAGGCACACTAGCACGGCAGAACTCACTTTTGGAAACTTGCATATGCGAGTCTGTCAAAGAATTTCCAAATTGTTGCTAAATGTTGTTTTCAGGTATCGTTGTAGATGATGACATCATCGATGTAAGCATCACCATTATCTAGACCAGAGGTGATCATATTCATGAGACGTTGAAACGTTCTTGGCAACCCTTTCATCCAAAACAGCATCACTTTATATTGATAAAGTCCATCTGGAGTCACGAATGCCGAAATTTTCTTTCCGTTAGTGGAATTTGCTAAAACTCTTTTAGAAGGTCAAATTTGGTGACATGCTTGACATTTCCGATCTTATTAATAGTCATCAATTCTTGGCAATGGAAATGAATCTGTTTTTGTCACATTGTTCACTTTCCAATAATAAGTGCACATGCGGAAGGTTTTATCTGGTTTCGAAACAAGTATACATGGTGAACTCCAATCAATTTTACTTGGCTGTATGAAATCATTCTCCAGCAAATACTGAATTTATTTCTTCAAGTATTCTTGTTTGAGAGGGTTCATCCTGTACGGGTGTTGTTTCGCAGGTTTACAATTTCAATGTCATGGAAAATTTTGTTTGTTCTTGTAGGAACATCTAGAAATAAATGCTCATATTCAAATAAAAACCGTTTAAGTTCATTGTTTTCTTGCTCTTGCAAATATGAACGTGTCTGGTCCAGCTCTTCCATAATTTCTGAATTCAAAAGATTTGTCACTCCAATATCAGTATAATCCGTTGATATTCCTTCACTTAAATCGTCAATGAGTGGGACAGGTACAACTAAATTAATTGCATGTTTAACCTGGCTATCTCTTTGAATATACTGGTACTCCTTTAATTATTTAGATCCCAGGAGCACTATGATTAATATTTAACTCATTCATTTTCTTCTCAACTTTGTTAATGGCCGTAATACCTAATCTGAAGAAAATTTTGAAGAGTGAGCAAGAGAGACAGAACTTTATTACCAGACTCAAAGGTTCCCTCCATTGAAGCTCTGTTAAGCCATATTTTCACTTTTGACTTGAAATACTGAATGCCAAATTCAAGCATGATAGGCTGGAAAGTTCCATGCCTAATATTTTACCCATGACCCGATTGGATAGATTTGGGAAGGCCAAATTAAGTAAAAGACTTTATTATATGCTCATTTTTTCCCCGTTAACTTTACATTGACAGAATCGTTCAATATTCCCCGATACTGAACGCGCGCGGCAATACACATATAGCATTCACGTGAATGAAGGAACTATTTTCTTTTGTAAATAAACAATGGACTCAGACGCCAGCACTTTTGATTTGTAAACAAATTATGTACACTCGCGTAAGAGGCTCTTTACGTTGTGGTTGTTTAAATTTTGTTTCTGAATGAACTAAAACATGTTTCGTGGATTGCAAAAAAAACCCAGCTGTCTTGACATTTTACGTTGATACAATGTTACGGATTTAGGCTAGCTACCTAATATAAATGACGGATTATGTCCTTACAAATAACAAGGCATATACTGTTTTCTTTAGCTGGTGATAAGAATGGCAAAATAAAACATACGGTTTTACATCCTGAATTTCCTCAAAATGTTTTTTCTTAATTCTGCAAATCCGAATTACATGAGCCATATCATATGTTTTCAATCTGGATTACACATTTCGAAAGTGTGCTGTAATTTCGATGACAAGTGCAAATGCATCCTCCTTACTGCACTAAAATGAAATAAGCATTAAATTCCATAGTGTCTTTTTGATAATTGCAATTGAAAGACTTCATATTTTCCCCACGTTATGATTTCAAACATTCAATGACAGAAACAGAAACACATTTGCAGACGTAAACACGCTTCTCCCGCGCCACTTCAATCCGATGTATTTCATGTATAATTTGCACAGATGAATCCAGTCCAAAATCACAAACTTTCGTCGAATCGAAACAAAATACCAAAATATATTCACTCCAGATCAAATGGAAAAGTAGCTGCAATGCCCATTCATTCACAATATGACTGCAAATTTCAATTTTAACTAGACACGCCATTTTCTTTCGAAAGTTCTGTCGAACGCACGACTAAGTTCAAATTTATCTGGGTGGAGCTATGTGCGCATTAATAATGATGTCATTTTGTAATGTCAAATCTGCGCTTGTGTATTTAGTTTGGAATACGGCATTCATTCATTTACGTTGTTTCTTGTAGTGTATTTTGTTTATATAATTAAACCTTAGGTAGAATAAATAAATGAGCATATAATAAAAAGGTTACTTCATTTGTATGGGAAAATATGAACTCGTTTTGTCGGAAGGATATACTGCACTCACAAGTTCGTGCAGTATTCATTCCGAAAACTCGTTCCTATTTTCCCATACAAATGCAGTAACCTATAATTATCAAAGATCTTACTATGGTTTTATATTTAATATTCCTCAAAGGAATTGCCTCTGGAAACCTTGTTGACGCACACATAATGGTCAACAAGTATTGGTTACCTGACTTAGTCTTAGGTAAGAGACCAAAACAATCTACCATAATTCTACTAGATGGTTCGCTAAATGCAGGAATAAGTTGCAGATGAGCCTTATGTATCTTCTGATTGGGTTTTCCTACCATTTATCAAGTATGACAAGATCTACAGTATTTACAAACATCACTTTTGATTTTCGGCCAATGAAAGTGAGTTAAGATCTTGTGATAAGTTTTATTAATCCCTAAATGACCAGCCAAAGGAGTTTCATAGGCCCGACTAAGTATTTCCGGTCTGTAAGATTTTGGAACTACAATCTGATAGTTAACTGACAACTCATCACCAGCAGATTCCTCGGGAGGTCTCCATTTTCGCATAAGAATTGCATTTTTAATGAAATAACAGACAGGAACTTCAGTGGCTTCAGTTTCACTAAGGGACTCTTGAAACAAACATGAGATCTCAGGATATTTTTCCTGTTCGACGATAAGTGATTGTCGTTTGTCACCCTGATTAGAATAAAGAGAATCACTAGTTAAAGAGGATCACTGTGATCAATACCTTTTGATTGATCCAAACAAGGAGTGAAAGTGACCTCATCAAAAGCCTGACCAATACATGTATCAGCTAAATAAGTACTTTCCTTAAAAACGTCCTTCTCAAGAGCTTTCTTTAACTTAGCTCTGTTAACTGCACAGTATGGGAATAAATCAGGGAATTCTTTTTCAATCGGTTCAATATTCAGATCTAAACAAGGCTTATCAGTTACAAGTGAATTAACCTCAACCTTGTCTCCAGCTAGGTCGTTGCCTAGTAATAAATGAATGCCCTCAATGGGTAAAACAGAGACTGTTCCGACTGTCACTGGTCCTGAGACTAAGTCTGATGACAAATTTACACAATGGAGAGGAACATTAACAAAGCCGCACTCTGGTCCCTGAATAAGACCACTTTCATTAGAAGAAGACTTCTCATAAAAAGGCAAAGAACCTTACAATAAAAGACTGTGAGAAGCTCCTGTGTCCCTTAAAATTTTAATAGAGATATGATTGGCTGAATCACCCAGGAGTGATATAGAACCATTCGATATGAATTGTTAATAATTCTCCATAATAAAATCAGACTGGGATTTATTAGACCCAACATATGTACTTCTTTCAATAAATGACCGTGATCTTAACCTCTTAGAAAAAATAGCATTTGGAATATGTCTGTCTTGATTTTGATGCCTATTTTTCAATTTGTAGCAATCAGAAATAACATGTCCTTTTTTCTTGCAATAGGTACACGTAGGAAAAGACAAGGGTCATTGATCAAGCTTATCTGAAGCTTGATTTTTAAAAGTTGTGCCAGTTTGAGATTTAGAAGGGCTTGTATTAGGCTGAAATACGTTTCTGCCAGAAGACTGTTGAGTGGAAGTCTTATTTACAAAAGAAACTTTATGAGCTAAGGAATACTCGTCAGCAGCACGAGCAGCATTTTCCAAGGTTTCGACCTTATGCTCATCAAGATACATCCTAATGTCACTATTGATACAGCTCTTAAACTCTTCAACCAATATGACTTGCCTGAGACTTTCGTAATATTTATTAACCTTTCTTGAAGAGCACCACCTATCAAATTGACGCCCTTTATCCCCATGCAGATTCGACATAGGTCTGATCAGCTTCTTTTATAGTTTCTGAAGTTTTGCCGATAAGCCTCAGGGACTGACTCATAACCCATCAATATATAGTCCTTAACTACATCATAGTCAGCACTATGCTTTAGTGACAATGAATTCTAAATATCACTAGCTTTACCAGTGAGTACATATTGTAATAATAGAATCCAGTACTCGCTTGGCCATTTAAAACGTTCAGCAATTCTTTCAATACGAAGAAAATATTGAACTGCTTCTTTTTCCAGAAAAGGAGGTACTAACTTGATATTTCTTAAACATCAAAAGTAGGGGAATGTTTTTCTTTTGCCAGCTCTAATTCCTTTAACCGAATTTGAAATTCTCTTTCTTTCTTCTCTCTTTGCATTTGACATTGTCTTTCATTCTCCTCGCTCTCTTTTTGTATTTTCATTTGCATTAATTTGATCTTCTGAAACTGCATTTGTTTCTCATCTTCTTCTTTCTGAAACTGCATTCATCTTACTTCCATCTCTCTTTCCATTTGTATATTTTCTATCTGAAACTGAACATGTCTTATCTCTAATTCCAGCTTTTTTTTTAGCTGTACTTCCATTTTAAAAAACATCCAACCACTCCTGAGTAAAAGTAAAAAGAATCTCTACCCTTTATGATATTCTTGAAAAAGCTTGCTGATTTCACTAAGGATTTCAAAATTGTATAAAAAAAACTATTTAGGATTTTTAATAGATTTCAAAAACATGGAGAATTCAAATTTCAAACAACAAAGTTTTCTAAAATATTTCAGCCAAAATTCAAATATCCCGGACAAGCGCCCAATTTATTTTTGTTACGTGTTTATGCTCTAATAAACAGTAACAAAAAAAATGTGAAGGCAACAAGCTTTGTAAAATTTAATATAATTTATCTCCCTGGAAAAACAATGTAAAAATGAAACAAAGAACTTACGGTTTTTAAGAATCAAATCCCTAAATAATCAAGAATAATCCAAGAATTATTAAACTAGAAGTCCTGATAATAAAATGTTCTAATGAATTAAAGTTCGAGTCCCGACGAAAATCCAAAATAGAAGGCGACGACGTATGATATGGATAGCAGGGTACTGTTGTGTCTACAATTCTTTGTTGTTCCACAGACAATAATATTCCGGCGTTTGAATGCCGAATAAAATTTAAAGAAATGTCTTTGTCCAAAATTTATGTATGAGTACTAAATCATTTCCAGGAAAACGAATTAATATTTTAGAATCCAAATAATTTAAATATAAATAAAATGCAACTCCAAACTGGTCACAACAAAACGAACACCTTGACATCAAGTGTTTAAGCGCTCAACTGACTAAATTCTCTGTAGACATCGGTATAAAACCGGAATACTGCGCAAAACAGATGCCCAGATGAGGGTCAACTCTCCGTTAAAGCCAGAATTTCTAGAACATGGTAGAAGCTAGGTACGTAGTCAAAATCAGCCTCGATTTCACTTTTATCAATCACACATGAAGCATTAATGTCGAAATATAGTTGTTTACTTGATTCTCGATCAAGGTCAGGAACTAGGTCAGAAAAAAGATACAAAATTATATTTTTAGGTGTTTTCGACTGGACAGTCAGGTCAAACTAATTTCTGGAAAATTTCAAATTCTAGTAAACACAAATACATTACTTTAACATGTAATGATTTAAAAATGAAAAAATAAACCAAAAGTAATTAAATTACATATACGTAACACATAGTTAATGCATTTTTTGTCAAACGAGCTAAAGGGCCCCACCATGTTAGCTAAATGACTCCGCGTAGTATAATTTATTATCTTTCATAAACTCTAAATGGCTCCACCATACTTAATTCATTATTGCCCATAACATTAAATGTCTCCACCATGCCTAATTCGCTATTGTCCAAAAAACGCTAAATGGTTCCACCATGGTTAATTCATTATTGTCGAAAACGCTAAATGGCTCCACCACATTTAATTCATTATTGTGCAAAAACGCTAAATGGCACCACCATAGTTAATTCATTATTGTCCAAAATGCTAAATGACTACTCCATAGTTGATTCAGTATTTGTCACAAAAGCTAAATGGCCCCACCCTAGTTAATTCATTTTTTGATAAAGTTAAATGACTCCACTAATAGTTAGTTCATTATTTGTCAAAATGTTAATTAGCTCCACCATTTGTTACCACATTGTTTTCTATAAAGCTAAATGGATCTATCATAGTGAATTCCTTATTTGTCAAAAAAAAAGCTAAATGGCTCCAACATAGTTAATTCATTTTTCTCTATCCATAGTGAATTTCTTATTTGTCAAGAAAAAGAAAAAGAAAAGCTAAATGGCTCTACCTTAGTTAATTCATTTTCCCTAAAACGTTAAATGGATCCACCATATTTAATTCATTATTTGTCAAAACGCTAAGTGACTCTACTACAGTTAATTCATTAGTTGTCATAAAAGCTAAGTGGCTCCACCATAATCAATCATTATTTGTCAATAAAGCTAAATGACCCCACAGTAGTTAATTGTTTAATTGTGAAAAAAGAAATAAAGATTTTTTTAAAAAATTGTCGCGGTGTGTGTGTTTGTATGTCTGTGCAGACGAAGAAGGTCGGGTAATCAGAGACCTACAAGTTCTTGTGATTGTCGGGCAAATGTAGAATTTTGCTTTAATACACAACTTCTCGTTGTGAAGACGAGGATAACCGACCTCCTTTTTCGGCTCGATTAATTATTGGTACATATTTTAAGAGGGGCTGCGAGTGGCCGAGTGGTCTAAAGCGCTCTCCGTTACGGATCGCTGCTATCTCACCTCTGTCTGCGCTGGTTCGAGTCTCGGATTCAGCCAGTGTGGGTATGTGAGAAAGCTTGCCGGTAGCGTCTCGTGGGTCGGTTGTTCTTTCCAGGGATTTCCCGGGTTCTTCCTCCACCATTAATACATGATGCCATGTATACACTATCATGTGCTGAAAAATGGCGTAAAACCCAACAACAACAACAACAACATATTTTAAGAAGCATTTTCAATGCCCGTTTTGCACGAGTTTGTTCTCTGCTCTACACGTTTGTTGAACATACTTGTCGTAAGAATATTAGACTAAAGTAAATCGTACACAACTAATGCAGCTAGATTAAACTTATGACTGAGGTCCCTCGATGCATATTCAGCGAATTTAATCAAACTAATATCGCACTGTATTGAAGGTTTTGAAAATTCTGAAGTCAATCTGTATTGACATCACATAGACTAATATACATGCATGGCAACACAGAAACCCTACTGGATACTAATGTAATGCATGGCAACACAGAAACCCTACTGGATACTAATGTAATGCATGGCAACACAGAAACCCTACTGGATACTAATGTAACAACTTTATACTTCGTCGTTGTGCAATTGTCATCGTCTAGCCTGCAATAATACCCTTTCCGTTTTCTGCTATGTTGGGAAAGAAACCGTGAATGCGCCGCCATTGAGAGCAACATTCCCAACTACTTATGTTCGCATGGCACAATAAGGCGCGGAAGGAGATAAAGTAACACGGAACATTGTGTGTGTTTTCTGTGAACACATATATGCACTTCACAAAGTATCACCAATCCTATCAAATTGATGTCAATTCCTAAAACCCTAATCCTAATAATATCTAATCGTACAACTGTATCTGAAATTATTTCTCTAATTGAGGAATTGGCCGAGCGATGTTCAGAGTGACCCAGCCAACTGAAACTACTGTGACAAAAAGGCTGCATGCCCCACGTAGATAGACATGAGTCAGTAATTTTAGTAGTGCACCAGTTGTCACTTTACCGCTACAGCTAATCAGACGTGCGCTGTCAGACATATTTTGTGCGTACCGGAGTTGGAGGAGACACTCACACTGGTGCTGGTACAAATCCTGGAGTCATACAAATCTTAGTATTATTTTTAGTTATGCAGTATAAAGTCCTTATTTAGACACTTATACATATTCTATACATGTAACCATTTTAGTCCAAAATCAAATATAAAATTTAATTACAGTTCTTTAAATGTATTTTATATTTTTGTAAGTTTGCAGGTTCGAAGTCGATGCGGCGTTTGCTCTTGCTAACTTCTGAACATGTTTATATATCGATCTTAATCAGTCTCTTTATATATCGATCTTAATCAATAACTCCATATATCGATCTTAATCAATCTCTTTATATATCGATCTTAATCAATCTCATTATGTATCGATCTTAATCAATCTCTTTATATATCGATCTTAATCAATCTCATTATATATCGGTCTTAATCAATCTCATTATGTATCGATCTTAATCAATCTCTTTATATATCGATCTTAATCAATCTCTATAAATCGATCTTAATCTTATCTCTAGAGCAAATGTATGTTTTTCCTGTTTGCTGTAAACTCATATTTAACTGACCTATCTTTCTATTTTCCACGCTCTATGTATCCATGTATGTATACTGACCTATCTTTCTATTTTCCACGCTCTATGTATCCATGTATGTATGTATGTATGTATGTATGTATGTATGTATGTATGTATGTATGCATGCATGCATGCATGCATGCATGCATGCATGTATGTTTGTATGTATGTATGTATGTATGTATGTATGTATGTATGTATGTATGTATGAGGCGTGCTTGAGTTCTACCTAATTTAGTTACCCCACCCCCATTCGATAAATCCTGAAGCCAATGCTAATAAGAACATAAAGATTTGCTTTAGGGCGTAAGCCTATCAACAGTTTTTCATTGAAAGATGTAGAGGTTTTGGGTATGTGCCTATCAATAGTTTTACATTGACAGTTGTGGCGGTCTTGGGTATGTGCCTATCAACAGTTTTTCATTGAAAGATGTGGAGGTTTTTGGGTATGTGCCTATCAACAGTTTTACATTGACAGATGTGGAGGTCTTGGGTATGTGCCTATCAACAGTTTAACATTGACAGTTGTGGCGTTCTTGGGTATGTGCCTATCAACAGTTTTACATTGACAGATGTGGTGGTCTTGGGTATGTGCCTATCAACAGTTTTACACTGACAGATGTGGAGGTCTTAGGTATGTGTCTATCAACAGTTTTACACTGACAGATGTGGAGGTCTTGGGTATGTGTCTATCAACAGTTTTACACTGACAGATTTGGAGGCTTGGGTATGTGCATATCAACAGTTTTACATGGACAGATTTGGAAGTCTTGGGTATGTGCCTATGAAAAGTTTTACATTGACATATTTGGAGGTCTTGGGTATGTGCCTATGAACAGTTTTACAGTGACAGATGTGGAGGTCTTGGGTATGTGCCTATTAACAGTTTTACATTGACATATTTGGAGGTCTTGGGTATGTGCCTATGAACAGTTTTACAGTGACAGATGTGGAGGTCATGGGTATGTGCCTATGAACAGTTTTACATTGACATATTTGGAGGTCTTGGGTATGTGCTTATCAACAGTTTTAAATTGACCGATGTGGCGGTTTGTATATGTGCCTATCAACAGTTTTACAATGAAAAAAGTGAAAGGTTTCATTTTTAACTATAGGTCCTGAATCGCAAACCATGAAATTGTCCAGCAACTAGTTCTATCATATTATAATCATAAAGGCCTTTAAATACAGTACCCCCATACTACACTAGCGATTGGCATTACCTTGTGAAAAAGTTTGTACCAAGAGATACTTGCGGAGCTAATAGAAGGCAGACTCTCTCAATGGTAATTACTCCAAACCAGCGGAATTATATTGTTCCTGAAGGATATTAATCGTGCTATTTTGGCCACATACCTCCCTGACAATATAAACAAATTTGTTTATCAGATGCAAATTTACCAACGTTTCTTTGATAATATCGACATCTCCCTCAATAACATGCACACAAACTTTACTAGCGAAGTTCACGTAGACGTGATAACAAGCAGAATTTATTCTGATAATATAAAACAGAGTGCTTTTTCATGGATGCATCCTCCCTGATGGATGATAACATCAACATTATGTGTAACAGTAACATTTGCTTTCAACTGTTTTGGGAAGCATGTTAAGGAAGAATGCTGGTGGAGTAAAAATATAGATTAAAATATAAAGCTTTGGCAAACTGTTAGCATTAATCGGAGTGAAAGGAATCTAGCTTATATAGGCATCAATCTATTTAATTGCACAAGACTGCAAAGCGGCAAAAGGATTATTAAGTACAGAATTTAGGAATGTATCCCCTGTCTTTCTATGTCCCTAAAAAGTAATTTGAAATAGATTATTTAGAGATCCTCGATTGTTTCGCTTCTTGAAAACTCTTAAACACCGTATAATTTTCTTGCTTAATAAATTTCAGCCAATGCAAGTTAATGAGCATATCTGTCTAAGGTATTTCTTTATAAGATTCTAGATGTAAACTGAAGCGCAAAGAGCAATGGAGAGATTTACGGCCATCAATGATTGGTCTATAGTTCCATCAAGTTTCGTATGCTTTAAGTTATCATATTTGTTTTGTATCACGCACTGAATCTCTTGTTACATACCACATGGGATTATATCACGCACTGTATCTCATGTTACATACCACATGGGGATCTGTCACACATTGTATCTCCTGTTACAAACCACGTGAGGATATATCACACACTGTATCTCCTGTTACATACCACATGGGGATATATCATACACTTAGGAAAAGTCCCACGTCCTCTTAGCACCTTGGATTTGCACCAGAGGCATAATGTCCCAAAATTCAGATTAACAACTTTACGTAAGGAATGAGCGTTGGAACGATTTATAAATTATGAAACAAGTAAAGTGAACGGATGTAACCTAATACTAAAAACTTTACCTTACACAAAAATTATATAAAGAGTCTTGTTATACAAATAATTCATTCTTGATTTATATCAGTCAGTGGGAATCCATGATCAGAGTTTTTTTTGCAGTTGTGTTCAAATATATTTAATAAAGAATTATTTATTTAATGTTTTAATTGGAATTACTAAGAGCTCGTTGAATTTAGATTAACACATTATGTTGGAATTAATGAGAACTCATTTAAAGACATTCTGGATTACATCACAGTGGTACATCATGACATTCAAGATTATTTGAATTTATTCGGAACACTCTATACTTTTTGACTTTATGACATTTATGATTATTTGGGATTTAGTTCACAATACTGTACGTGTTTCTTAAACGTTCACCTTGTAACTTAAAGAAATAAATTTATTTATGATTTTACAAAGTTTTTTGCTGTCGTATCTTTCCGTTACATAGTTTAAGACCCAGAGACCTAAGAATATCTTCATTGCTTATGAGTATTCATGTAGATAGTGGCCATAATATTATATTTCTACCCTTACTGTTGATACTACCACCAATACTGCTACTTTTGCACTTTAACTACTACTACTATCAATATTACAACTACTACTGCTGCTGCTGCTGTTGTTGCATCCAGCCTTTGTTTTATCTACTGGCGAGTTGAATCCATTTTCTTTAATTCGCTATACTTATTATGGAACGCTGGAGCGTCCTCTTTAGATTGGTGATTTACATGCGGGTTTTTTAGGGGTAGGTTTTATTTCCTGAAGTAAAAGACTACTTCCTCGTTGAACTGTCTTACTCAGTTTCATACGGAAAGTTTCAGCTTTTAAGAAAAGTGCATGCTCTATAAGGAACTAACAGTAATCTGCCTCGAATATTTTCACACAGACTTGGACCTTATAGTGTATTTTTAAATAAATCGGCATCGGCTAAATAGATTTGTGGAAATTTTCAGTATTAATTTTACCAGCTAAAATTAGTGATCACTGTTATCGACGTTTTCTTAAAGTTTAATATGAATTCTTTATTGCGTCTGATTCAGATTGTCGAAAAGCGTGAAATTAAAATTGTGTTTTTAATTTTGAAATGCCGAAAATTGAACGTAAAGAAAATCCAATGCATATCTATGTGATATTTCTCTTGCCTGACAATAGAGCATGACTAAGAGTAATAGACTAACGATACGACGCCTCGACTAACGACACGACACCTCGACTAACGACACGACGCCTCGACTAACGACACGACGCCTCGACTAACGACACGACGCCTCGATGTCTGAGATGTTATTTGCAAGTAGACCTCGAGATGTTTTCACGTTCATTTCTGCGTTCATAAAACATTATTTTGTGATGTCGCCGATGAGATGAAATCGTTTTAATGCACATTATTGTCTTGTGCAACGAGTAAAGCAGTTTGGATCCGATATCTTTAAACCAGAACATAAAGCAAGTAATTTGTTCTGTAATGGTGTCGTAGGGCTTCGTCCGTGTGTTCCATTGTGTAAATGAGTAAAAACTATCAAATTGTGAGATATATATATATATATATATATATATATATATATATATATATATATATATATATATATATATATATATATATATATATATATATATATATATTATATCAGAATTTGATTTGGCTATCATAACCATTATTATGGTCATCGTCATAACCATCATCGTCGTAATGAAGTTGCTGAAGCAAACTACCGGTTATGTCAGGGACCGACCATTTACCTTTTGATATAAAGAAAACCACAAAATATCTTCCTGTGATCATTAAATAGCCGGTCCCCAACTCTCGGTACTTAGTCAAAATTGAACTCACACGTATTCTTTTATGGAGGCTGGTAATACATTAAATAGAAACAATATAAATATAATGGCATTGTTTTCAACTGACCAGTCTGGCTGGTGATTTAGAAAGGGTCGTATGACGTTTTATCTGTTGCCTTTGTAAGTTATCTGGTAATTTGAAAATTGTTGGCTTCACGGGTTAAGGGTCGAGGCAAGAGTTCGAGGAGATTTGTTTTTAATTCTATAAACAGCTGGCATCCGACAATACATCACCGAGCTGGACTGGCTTATGGTCACATGATTTCATTGCTAATTTCCAAATGATCGTCGACAAATGTATTTAACCCCCATTTTAAAAATGTCTGCAGCAGATGACAGTATTGTGCAAATTGTTCATGAACGTGACATCTGCTCGCATAGATAGAATCTTCCTTTTCCACACATTTTTTGACTCTTCATCAGAGATATACTTAATATTTAAAGCTGAGCACCCTCCGATCGTCTGTAATGTTATGATGGACATATTACAATTGCACAAGATTGATGCACCATTGTATACATTGTAATAGATACATGCATCTTCTCTAGCGAGACTGGCAAAATTGTACCTCTGGCGGGGACTCGAATGTAAACTTGTTACGTCATAGCCATCTTTTACTAATGCACCCATTTTAAGCCTTGAAAGACTAGAGATTTCTTTCATTAGTATTGATTCATGTTTCAATATTTTGCACGTGTCCTCTTGGATTTTCTAAAGTAGTAATTTTATTACTGTTTATGCGACAAATCAAAGTCACCGTTAAAGTTTTGTACTGAGTGTTTGTGCGGATGTTTGAACAAATCATATAAACGGTGTTGGTGGTATATACCATTGAAGGGACTCATGTGGGACACCGTGTCCCCATAATTTTGCATTTCCTTTGTTCTGGTAAACTACTTTAGCATGAAAACATTTGTACACAACTTAATTGATGTAAATACACTTAGATATAAAGAGGACATATACGATTTAGGCAAAAAGTAAATGTAAACGAGATACGGTGTGACATTTATTTTTACATAACCAGTGTTCTATGAAATATTGACATTCAAAATGACATTTTTATATAAGAATAGACCCCTTTTCTTTTATTAGTTTCCAGGAATGCTGCTAGTATGACAGTTTTACAATAATACTCAAAGGTTCATTTTCTTTGATTAGTTTCCAGTAATTGTTGCTAGTATGACAGTTTTACGACAATCACCTAGAGGACCATCTTCTTTGCTTAGTTTCCAGTAATTGTTGCTAGTATGACAATTTTACAACAATTACTCAACCGTGCAATTGTCGTCTTTTTGATTTTTCTAATACTGACCTGATTTCTGTGAATAATAAACATAAAGATCTAAAAAGAGTTGGGATATTTTTGCTAGTTTGAAATACAAAGGAGGACATGCATTACAGTGTGGAAGGGTGAGTCAAATTCATCTTGGAATAAAAACAAATATCGGAGTGTTTAACGTGTACTGCTTATTTTCTTAGTACTGGTTTCTGCAGCATCATTTAGATTTTGTGCTCGTGCTTTCGATAGTAATACCGTAGAAAAGTACATGTTGGGCATCATAATGAATTATATAATTCAATAGTAATACCGTATAAATGTACATGTTGGGCATCATAAATGAATTATATAATTTTATCGAAATTTGAGACCTTTTACAACTACCGCCATTGACATGTTATTCAGATACAAAAATGCTTATTTTTGGCGTTTTCTTGTTTTGTGTTCGGTGTGTGGGTGGGTCTGGGGAATATATTTCATAAATCTCAGAAACAAAGTGGATGTGGAATCAGAGTAACCAGGCCAGTTCTTCCAGATAACCGCAGATAATAAATAAATAAATAATAAGGCTGAGAAGAAATGAGGTTTGTTTATGTTCCTAATTTTCTAATGTAATTTTTCATTATGTTTCCCTGTAAACTTGCTTCAAAAGGTTCCGAGATAGAGAATAAACATCCATGAACTTGGAAGATATAAGATGAAAATCCTATGGCGACAAAAACTGCGAAACTCATGCTAAATGTATGTTTAGGGTAAATTTTGCAATAAAAACCACAGGCTTGAACAATAATTAATATCTATAAATCACAGTTAATGCACAACTCGTGCTGCTGGAAACCTGCGATAACATAAAATATATTACTATGTGAACAGTAATGGCCTGTTCATGCATCTTACATATTCATTCCTATATCATGTGTTTCTCACGAAAATCTTATATGTTAGTGCACTGGCATAGAGAGCTGGAATTATCACCAGTAGGAGTGAAGAGATGACGACAACGATGCTAATATTGATAGAAATACGATTAAAATAATAATTTGTGACGGTAGACATCAAATATCTCTCCAGTCATTCATATAATTGAAGTGTCAGCTAAGGAACTGAGGGAACGACAATCAATAATGTCCCATTTTTCTCCTGGTTTAGGGACGTATTATTTTGATAGGTATTCCTTGTTAGAAGTAAACATCTAATACAATCTAAAAATGGGACGCATTTGTTCGGGGTATCGTCGTGTGTCAGGATTTCAATAAATTCTCAACAATTACCCGTGACCAATAAATCTGTCCCAATAATGTGTTTAAATAACATGCATACACGTTCTGCAAGAGTTAGTAAAGGACCCACTGTCAACAAAAACAAGAACATCAATAATAATAATAATAATAATAATAATAATAATAATAATAATAATAATGATAATAATAATAATAATACTAACAATAATAATAATAATAATAACAATAGTTGTTGTTGTTGTTGATGCGATACCTCTTATTTAATGATACTGTTCAAACATTTTGGATGTTGCATACTCGAATTTAAAAAATCACAAATATTTTGGAAAGCCTGAAGATAAAATAAATGTTTGAGAAGTTCAGTTTGTTTTTCTGGTTATTCTGCAACATTTTAGTCATTCTTTATATACAATTGTTTTAAGAGTATGACCAGACAAGAATAAATATGATAAAATAATGAAATGTCCCGTGTCTGCTTTGTGTTGTATTTTCACTTTTATAAACCTACTGAATATTGATTTGAGAGAAACGCTATATAAAAAGCCTTCATTAGACAGCTATCAGTAATACGTTTTTGAGCTCACTTTGCACCTTAGTCAGTTTCTTCTCAGTATGCATGTTTCAGGTGTTGATTGTAATTCAAAAGTATATTAAAGGTTTCTGCAGTTTAATTGGTTTCACATACTGTTGTATTCGTTGTGATGATGCTTTATTGGTTTTACATATTGTTTCATTGGTTTCATCTGTTTTTGTTTGGCTTCATAATTTGTTTATTGGTTTCACATATTGTTCTATTTGTTTCACATGTTTTATTGATTTCACATGTTTTATTGATTTCACATATTGTTTATTGGTTTCACATATTGTTTATTGGTTTCACATGTTGTTTTATTTGTTTTACATGTTTTATTGATTTCACATATTGTTTATTGGTTTCACACGTTGTTTTATTTGTTTCACATGTTTTACTGATTTCACATAATGTTTATTTGTTTCACATATTGTTTATTAGTTTCACATGTTGCGTTATTGGTTTCACATAAAATATTGACAACTCTTCATCGGTTAAATATGATCATGGAGTAAAGAATGGAAATACCTTTAGAATTTATGCATTGATCACTTCATGGCAGATTCATGCAGAGAGTGAACGACTTCTTCTGACTGCTCTAGTCCATGAAAAAAAGTGTGGGATATGGTGGGATATTGCGAATCATATGAATTAATAATATTCTAGCAGAGTGAATTCTCTGCATAGAGGTAATCATTGAATGTGCACATTGTTCATATGTATAGCCAGGTGGTCTTGATACAAAGATTCCTCTTATTGGGATATCTAAGAGATAAAGATGGAAGGACTGCAAGAGTAGCAAGAGAAAGAACAATGCAGAAATCTTAGCAAAGAGAAATCAGACCATGCATAAGACTGAACAAGCATAGCGAAAATATGGCATGGTGCCGAGTTTATTCTTCTTGACTGTCGTAATTCTCTCGAATTTTGAGATTTTCTTCGAAACCATTTTGGGAATTGTTTCAGACTTTATAGACATGTTTTTTTTCCATGCCTAACTGAAGCAGTTTCTCACATAAATAGAGAATAAAATTAACAGCATCTTTGGGAGGGATGGAACTGAGATGGTTTTCACCTATCTAAAGATAAACGATGTCAGAGATTCGCTCCCACTGGTAAATGTCACGGAGCACTCGACAGACAATAAAGAAGACTATAAAAATCGCTCGAGGCGAAACACAAGATTGTATCGACTTATATAGATCAGCATGGTAAGTGAGAAAAAAAGCAAGTGCTGCCCATATTTAAGACTAGACATATGCTCTCGTCTAAATCTGCGCAAGCACGGTTTAGAGAGAAAAGAAAAACACCCACGAAATGCAAGCATGGTTATGAGGGAGAAGAAAAACACCAGCGACATGCAAACATGGTTATGAGAGAAAAGAAAAACACCCACAACGTGCAAGCATACAACGAAATATAAGATAGTCTTTATCTTCATTTTACTTGTTGGAAGTTTATACATGCATCTCTCGTAACCACAATTAAAGAAAAAACAGTAGCACAAAAGGAGCAATAAAAGAACCAAAAATGAATGGCTACAAAATAGAAACTACTTTTGATTATTATAATAAACAAAAATATATATACAACCAGTATACAACTTATAAAGAAAGAAACATAAATGCTGTCCTTACAAGAAAACAGAAGCAAACACACAGTATAGCTTGACACAGCAAACATAGGACCGTAGGAGATTTCTGGGAAAGATTACAGAAACGAGTGGCGGGAAGGAAACCGGCCCAAAAATATCTGTCTGGCAGAAAGTACGACCCCCACAAATACTCAAAACAGAGGGAACATTGTAGGACCAAACCGTATCTGTCGAAAGGTACCCATAGCGAAATATCACCCCATAACTGGAACCAAATCTAAAATATTTGTTTGAAAAGTCCATTTGATTGTGTACTGAGATACAACACTACATACCATTTGGGCTACATATACATAAAAAAAGCCTTTAAATATTTTCGGCAATAAGGCGGGACACCTCAGTGGATACCAGCTAACATAGCTGGGAGCTAACTAGGGGACCACAAATAAAGTCACGTTCATTTACATGCGATAATACATACTGAAATTCTGTTTTGTGTAGATACCATAGTTGCAAGGCTCTTTTGTGTAGATACCATCATTGCAATGCTCTTTTGTGTAGATACCATTATTACAAGGCTGAGTTGTGTAGATACCATCACTGTAATGCTGTTTTGTGTAGATACCATCATTGCAAGGTTCTTTTATGCAAATACTAGCATTGCAAGGCTGTTTTTCGTCGATACCATTATTGCAAGTATGTATTGTACAGATACCATTATTGCAAGTCTGTTTTGTACAGATACCATTATTGCAAGTCTGTTTTGTACAGATACCATTATTGAAAGTCTGTTTAGTGTAGATACCATTATTGCAAGGTCGTTTAGTTTTTTTAAAAAAAATAGTAAATGAGAGCATGTTTTAAAACAAAAAGCCTATTTCCCACAAACTGATGGTCAATTGTGCTCAAAATTTACATATGTAATGAATACAGGGATCCCTATAGATTGAATGCATATCCTACTTTAGGCCGCATGTCTTTATAATCAACATGCTTTGGGCAGTGTTAAATAAGGTTTCTGAAACTTCAGTGCAAGCAAATTATGTAGCAAAAAAATCAAAACACTTGCAAAGTCTGCCTTGATAATTTCGTGCAATATCGCTCAGAAACTCCTCGTTCATACTTTATCGTACAGATGTAATAACCCAGAAATTATTAATTTTTTTTCATTACTGCAACAAGTGCAAAACACACTACCAAGTTAGTAGCGATATGCACTATTAGGACTCTGAGGTCTTAAACTAAGTAACAAGAAAGAGCAAAAACCAAACGTCTTATAAAATTCAACAAATAATTTATTTTCTTTGAATGCAAAGTTAAAATTTTAAACGAACTTACAGTATTGTGAATTAAATCCCAAATAGTCCTAAAAGTTCTAGCTCAAGTCCTAATGTATGAAGTTCCAAATGAATTCTGATATTAAATATGTTAACGTTCCTGTATTCTCGAACTTACTAATGTTCTAGTGACAAGGAGTGTTGTTAGAGTCTTTCGATATATCACAATAATATAATCCAAATAGTCTTGTCTGAGTTCACTATAATTCAGTTAATGTTTCGGTCAAAGATTGTTACTGAGCACTTTGTAATTCCAGTGAATATAAATTCAAAACAAAATTAATCCACCCAAATCAAAACTGGACACAACAGTAAAAATGATTCTGCTTCAGGTGTTATAGAAATAATGAGTAATTTTAAGAAAAACAAGATTACTTAACCCTGTACTTGGCCTAGGCTGTGATTACTATTTTCTGAAAATGCTATGTCACTTAATGGAATTTTCCACTTTTTGAAGAGTCTAATAGCAGAGTCAAGACTGCCTCTTTTAACTCAAATTCAGGCAAACATGTTTAAATTAATAATAACCTGAGTACTTAATCCACAATCATATAGGAAGTTTTCGCTTTGTATTCTGTTCTATACAAAATAAATGTTACTAGTTAAGTACACTTTCAACTTGATTTTGGACTAGGTCATGTACGCAATACAGATATACATAACATACGTTCATTAGGAAAAGCGACAAAATAGTGCAAATTACACACACACACACACACACACACACACACACACACACACACACACATGATATAAATGCGCTTCAGTTGATGAATTAGAGAGGTTAGACAGTTTTTGATTTTTTACCAGTTAATTATACATGATCTTGTTCTACATGCTGAGAGAATGCCAACACTGACTGACATTGAATTTGAGTCGCATATCAGCCTTCGACCATTTACGACTATGCATACGCAAGACCTACACTCTTGGCACAATGTCCGTTTCTAGCCAAATTAGAAATCAGAATTTAGTCCTTAGATTGTACGTAATATTCATGAGAAATGTAATCCAGTATAAGTTACCCTTTCAGTAATTTAGTGTTCGTGCTGATGTTTCAAGTTCTTGCTGAAATTATTATTTTGTTTTAAACAGATCCAAATTTTTAAAGAGCTTGATCGCAAGAGGTTTTCGAAGCCATGAACACACCATACAGCCATCCTTATTTGAAGCAGCTGGTCCCTGGTGGCTCAACACATCGTTTGACTGCTTTTGGAACTGTACACCTCCATCCAACAAAGGTCCTAGCCAGGCTGTCAGCTTCTACTTCAACCTTCCATCAATTGTACTTTGTTCCCTCCAACCACTGCTACGGTGGTGGTTGGAGTGTCCGCCTCTGTCGCGGGTTCTAACCCCGGTCCAGTCATACAAAATACTCAGCATTAAAATGTTAGTCTTAGGACAGGTCGACCTGGGTTTAGGATAATGTGACTGAGTGGGACATGATACTACATGTATGTGGCATGATCCCTCAGTGCAAGACATCACAATAAACTGCCACACTGCAGACATCGTAGAAATATGACTGGAAAATTGTTACAGCTACGTTAAAAATCTAGATCACATAACACTCCCCCCACCACTTGACTTTCTTCGAAGAGCTGGTCCGTGGGAGCTATTGCGACTGAAGCCCAGTCCTCATGGATAACTCCTTGCCTTGCTATTTCTTTTGGGCCTCCGATGGGGGAGTAGGTCGACTTCTTACTTCGCGGAACGACTCCGTATGAGGCAGTTACTCCATGTCCTTCTTCTGCTGTTGAAGCTCGATGTTGTAATAGGGTGATCTCACATGGCACCTGAGTATTCCGAGGAAACCGCAAGCTGCCCAATCCCCTCTTCATCTACGACGGCTGGAATCGTGCCGATGTTCGCTCTCTGACGCAGTTGGCAAACTGGAATGTGAACGAATGATAATGTGTCTGCACTACGGTTGCCACTGGAATATAAAAGATACTATATGATCCCAGAAAGACAACTTCCTGGGAACCTTCATAGTCTTATTTCTGAGATACAATATTTTTTAAATTCTGTCCAGTGTAACAATTTCCGTTTCTTTTAATACAAAAAGTACAAAATGCTGAAAGCATAAATTCTATATTTATATCCAAATATCCTTTCTCCTTATACACACCTTTGTAACATGCAATTTGCAGCAGACTTTTCTAAAGGTGAAAATTTGCTTATAAAATATTTCCTAATGAGTTAATTAATTCTAGATTACACCTTCATTATTTAACTCTATTTTAAGCAATTTTTACCTACTAAACGAGCGATACATTGCACAACAAATGTTCGTAAAACTAAATGATTGACTGTAAGTAGGATTTTAATACCAATAATTTATTGTAAGTCTAAAAACACATCAATTCAACTAATAATCGTTTCCTTGTGTTATTAGTGTCAGCAGCAAGTTTTAACATTCAACACAGCGAGACCAGAGTCAGCTAATTATAACACCGTACATTCTCCACTGTAAGACCAGAGTTAGTTAATAACCACATCATACATTCTCCACTGTAAGACCAGAGTGAGTTAATGATAACACCATATATTCCCCACTGTGAAGCTAGAAGGGAGTTAATGACCACACCATATATTCCCTACTGTGTGTCCAGGGTGATTAAATGTTAACACCATTCATTGTATGTGTGCATGTGTGTGTGTGTGTGTGTGTGTGTGTGTTCACCAAGCGCCTGATTCCAACTGACCCGTTCTTTATACTTTCGCTAAATTCATTATGAGTTGACCCGAATCGAACTTTTGTAAGTCTCAATTTATTTTAAATTCTTTTCACGATGTATCGCTAGAGATATGACGATGTGGGTAGTCTAATAAATGCGGGAAAAAAAACCCCACAGCAATCTTATTCAGCTTGGCGTATTAATGGTGCTGACGTAAGTGCTTATGGAGTTGTTGTTATATAAGTCACTAAGAACTTTCTTGACATCAGAGTCCGCCTTTCACTCTCGACCAATTCGCAGGCATTGTCATTGATCTGTATATATGATATGACAATGGACATGTTGACTAGCCGTGTATATTCTTTTGCCAAATATATCGATAGTGTAAGTCATCAAAATTTAGAAATAGTGTGTGTGTGTGTGTGTTAACGGGAGACAGAGACAGAACGGTTGATTTTTTTATCAAAGAAAAAAGAAATATTGTCTGTCTGCTTGTCTTGCTCTCTGTCTAGTCACTCTCTGTCTACCTATCCTTCCTTCATTCCATTTTGACATCTGTCGAACAGTCTGTCAATCCATCGGTTTGTTTGTCGATTGGTCCAACTGTCTGTCTTTCGGTGTATACGTCTGTCCGTCTGTCGTTTTTACTAGCTTACATGGATCTAATGCCAATGGAGTTATGGTATAGCCCGCGTCGATTGTCAGCATTTGCTGCTTAGTATCCAGGAGGCCATGTTTTTGATCCAACTTTAATCAGTCATAGAATATACATTTATGACCTCGGTCGAGTCCAGTTATGAGAGTGATCTATGCATATTAACAAGGTGATCTTGCATCTGATTGGCGGACCTTGTTGCCATTGTGAAGGTTATGTTTCTGCGTCGATTTGAATCAAACGTCAATAAATTCTCATTTCATGCGGACCTAGGAAGCGTTCTAAAATGAGAAAAACCAGCGCATATTGTTGAGATGATCGAGCACATGATTCACTGTCCTTAGGAGATAATTTACAAATGTTGTGTTCTCGCCAAACTGTAACACGCCAAGGGTCTTATTGCGCTTCACTACCAAGCTAATCAAACAAGAGGCTGGCTTGAGGTCGATGATTCCCATATTTCACAAGGTTCTGAAGACAACCGTTGCTGTCAACCGAAGAGTTCTAAATGCCATAAAACTACAAGTAATTTTCTTTTTTAACTAATGGTCAAACATTCTCGCGACTATAATATCACACTTTATCGGTTTTTCTTGCTTCTTCTTCTTCATATAATGTATCAATACGCTTTTCGAACCTTAAATTCGTAGATCATGCCACTAACTTTGAAACATGACCCAAACATCTAGTAAACACATTAATTCCTATCTCTAAGTGCTGAACACATATACATGAAAATATCCGTAGAATTCCATGTGTTACGTAATTAGAGACATTCCAACCTACGAAAATAATCCATACTACAATAAAGTCTCGTAAGTAATGTACAGTATAACGACTGCTCATAGAAAATGCCGAATTAAAATGCTGGCAAAATGTCTTCCCAGCACCGACTCCACATAATCAGTCCAATGCTCACTAAAATATGACAAAGCTGAAAAATCGGAGATCAAATACAAACATTACTAAACCTAGATTATTGCAAAAGTACAAATTATTGTTCAGTTATATTGTAAACTGTTACGTTATGTAAACCAATGATTAATAGCATGGCCACTTGGGCCTCTTGCTCTATTTGTATCTCTGCCTTTGTAATCTTCGTCATTTTTTGTATTACCGTATATATGTCTCCATGAATACAACATAATGTACAGCACCATATACCCAAAACTTCCCACTTAATCTAAAGATAATATATTTAATTTCTTTTACTGTTTATACAAATATTTAGTGTGACAGTGACTTAAAAGAAATGTAATAAATTTTGAGACGACAAATTTAATAAATGGACATTGGTATTGATTTATTTCTTGTATTATTGTTGGTCTTAACTAGTTTGGCTATTGGTTTCCTCTAGTGACGTCGACTAGCATGGCTTTAATTTGCCACACGCCTTTCATTCATGGTCATATGTGTATCAGTGTAAATGTTTTGGGAATCAGCATTAGTAGTGTCGTTTTGACGCTGGCAGCTATTATCATAATTTGACCAAATTAATGAAAAGTATTTAAAATGGAATCTTGTTTTGTGTTTATTTTGTTTGACATTTGCTTTGATTGCCACTAATTGTTTACAGTTAGCCGTTTCTCATCCAATTATTTTCCCGGAGGGTCTGGAGCAATTTTTGTGGCTGGATCTTCATAATTTTTCTTCAGGGATGTTTTCTTTGAATCATTTTTGACGATGTCCTTTTTTAATTGAAATTCATCTCACAAGAAGTTTTTTAATCTGCCGCAAAAGAGTAGCGTAAGAATCAGTGATTGCAATTCTTCTTCGTAATTTCTACTCTATCCTCTCCTCCTCCTCTTTCTCTCTCCCTGTCTTTCTGTCTCTGTTACTCTATCTGTCCGTCTGCCTCTGTCTCTTTCTGTCTCTCTGTCTCTGTCTGTCTGTCTGTCTGTCTGTCTGTCTGTCTCTCTCTCTCTCTCTCTCTCTCTCTCTCTCTATATATATATATATATATATATATATAGAGAGAGAGAGAGAGAGAGAGAGAGAGAGAGAGAGAGAGAGAGAGTTAGAGAGAGAGAGTTATGTATTTTTAATTTAATTGTTTGTTCGTTAGCTTCATATTTTTTTATTTCATTATATGCTATTGTACTGTAACATTGTATGCTGGACTTGACCATGTCCAAAACTAAGTTCATTTTTGCTTGACCTGATTAACTTTGTTTTAATTTTTTAATTTAATTTTATGTTAATAACTAATACATAGCTAAATTATTCTCTATGTATATGAGTTTAAAATCAGGATTATTTTTCAGGTAAATAAGAAGGCGTAAATATGTTTATTTAGGTCGGATGTTTGGAAAACGATGCAAAAATCAAGGGTTGGACGTTTGATCCGATGTTGTTTGTTGACAGTATGGATGATAATGATGTACATAATATGTTGCAGATGAAATCATAATTCGATCAGACTTATTTATAAAGTTTAGATAAAATTTAGCTATCACTAAAACATTTTTTTTTGTTTTATAATACTTCCTCAAAAACTGTCAAAATATTAATTGATGATATAAAGAAAACTTTACTCGTCCACTTACCTTTAGCTTATAATATACCAAAAGTTTTTTTATGTTTAATTTATATGAAAATGATTTTCGCATTAGAGATTAGGTTGTATTATAAGAAATGAATCAACACGACACACAAAGAGAACTAGCAAGAAGAAGAAGAAGAGAAGAAGAAAGAAGAAGAGAAGAAGAAATAGTTCAAATAATGATAGAACGTGCGGAAAGAAGAGAAGAATAAATGATTAGAGAACATGTGGAAGAAATAAGAAGAAAAGAACGAGAAAAAATAAAAAGAATAATAAAAAGAGAATACGAGAGGAGATATCGTAATGAAAAGGACGATGAATCAGATGATGATGATAGACTCGAACATGACTATTTTATCTATCTGGAAAGAATGGAAAATTGACGCGTTGAAGAATAAGAATGGAGAGAATATTCAAGAGGTTACAATGAAATATATGAAATAATATTTCCACGCTTGTCAGAGGTAAGTGAACGTTGGATATGATAAGAGAATGAGGAAAAAACATAAATAATATTTAACTATATCTAAAACATTTTTTAATTTGAATTTTATAATCCTTCCTCACCAGCTGGTAAAATGTCAACTGTTGATATATGAAATGTTTAATTATCATGATGATGTAAAGAAAACTGTACTCGTCCACTTACCTTACGATGACATTAAAATAAATATTTCATTGCTACACTACCAAGAGGATATTTGCTACCTTCAGCTAATACTTTTGATCAATAATTAATTTTGTATATTTTTGTTGGCTTATTGGACAATGAAAGTTATCGTACCATGACATTAACTCATCGCTCAATTGCTCAATATAATTAAAGTATTTGCCCACGTCTGATATCATCAGCGAGAGTTTTATTTTACCAAATTTTGAAAAAAAATACCAGAAACTTCATTGTTAACTTCAAATGTTAACGGCTGACCTTTGATTGTTAATGTTTTAATTTTACTGCTGCTTCCAATAGATAACATTACATATTCAAACATTATTTGATAATGTTTAGATATACAGAAGTTTAAGATAATTGCAGCAATACATTGGCAGCAATTTTGTTGTTGCATACTAGTCGAGAAAGATAATGTCAGATATATCACACTTTTGCGACAAACGCTTTGCTTTTACGTTTGGGCAATAACCAAATGCAAACGTGTCTATTCCGTGTTGACAATAACCAAATGCAAATGTGTCTATTCCGTTTTGACAATAACCAAATGCCAACGTGTCTATTCCGTTTGTACAATAACCAAATGCAAACGTGTCTATTCCGTTTGTACAATAACCAAATGCAAATGTGTCTATTCCGTTTGTACAATAACCAAATGCCAACGTGTCTATTCCGTTTGTAAATAACCAAATGTCAACGTGTCTATTCCGTTTGTACAATAACCAAATGCCAACGTGTCTATTCCGTTTTGACAATAACCAAATGCCAACGTGTCTATTCCGTTTTGACAATAACCAAATGCCAACGTGTCTATTCCGTTTTGACAATAACCAAATACTAACGTGTCTATTCCGTTTGTACAATAACCAAATGCCAACGTGTCTATTCCGTTTGTACAATAACCAAATGCCAACGTGTCTATTCCGTTTGTACAATAACCAAATGCCAACGTGTCTATTCCGTTTGTACAATAACCAAATGCCAACGTGTCTATTCCGTTTGTACAATAACCAAATGCCAACGTGTCTATTCCGTTTGTACAATAACCAAATGCCTGCGTGTCTATTCCGTTTGTACAATAACCAAATGCCAACGTGTCTATTCCGTTTTTACAATAATGTTTATCATCAAAATTACTCTTATAAAACTAACTTCTCCATCAAGCGCATATTTGAAATCGTTAAATCCAATAAATTGCTTAACAAAATCACGAGGCAGACCTTTTGCATTTTTTCTTACTTTATTATTGTCCAATACCACGAATACATCTTACTACGCAGTCCGATAAAATGTTTTATAATAATCGAATTTGTCTCATCCTTAAACTTACCAATAACCTTTTTATTTATATCATCATGGAATTTACTGTTGCGAGGATAATCGGAAAGATCAAAAAGATGCCTGTTGTTATAAATATCTTGGTATACATCATGACACTCACACTCTATTTCATAAACGGTTAGTCGGTATCAATAAATAATAATTTACTTGATGGCCACTGATGTTTAACAAAATTGTAATGAAAATCATACACGAGCCACTTTGATAAATCTAACACAGCAGCTCCAACATAAATCGGCTTATTAAGTTTTAAATTATTAGTTTTTTAATTGTTGTACCGCAACAAGATTTTCATTAAAAATTTTCATTGCTGACAAAATCATCATCTGACACAAGTTTGTTTCTGCGATTGATATCATTAACTAGGTCAACATTTACCCGCTTTCTAAATTTTCCATTGTTTTACAAAGACGGAGTTATTCACCTAGCTTAAAGAATTTTTTTTTGAAAATCAGTTTTTGCTGCGGCTCTTCTTGACGTATTAGACGAGGCGACTGATTAAATTTTAACACACGATAAACTTTTCTCAGCACAAGACCAGCATCTATTGCTTGTTTAAAAATTGTATAATGCAGAACATAATTTCGCTTGTTAAGCAATTTTTTTTACCAGTTTATTTACAACAAAATTTTGTTTTCCTAATACCATTGCGTGTTGTTTCCGACAAACAAACTATAGTCGATTATCATTGATTCAGCACAAAATGGGTGATCGTTATGTAAATCATGTAACGAAATAGGATAAACAAGATCAACTTTAACAAAATATGAAACGTCTTCTGGTATTTTTTTTTCTGTTTCAGATACAAATTGGTCTTGTCTAATCCAACAAAATCCACCAAATGGCATTTTTCTGACATTGCGTAACCATACAAATTGTTTTTATAAAATAAATAATATATTTTAATGGAAGATTTGGATTATATTCTTTCATGTATTTGTTATTCGCTTCCGAATATTTCGTTATTATCACGCTAAAAACACCACGAATCCCTTTCTCAATAAAATTAAACAAAACATCTGTCAATAATTCCAACCCTATGCCAGTAAACTTTAGAAGGGCGTCCCACGATAATCCTAGCGCAGAATAATACCAACATGGATTAAATCCATAATTGCAATAGCTAACCAGTCTAAAACTCTCAAATACATCAGCAAGTTACAATACATCAGTTTTTATGTATAAACTATGACAATCACCAAATGTTTTACAATCGAATTATTTCCAACTTGTTTTAGCATATTCGTATTCATCATTAGTTATATTTTCATGTTTTAAATGTGAATAAAAATGTATCTTTGTCAGGCAAATAAGTCTCATTAAATGTTTCCCAGTCGTCAAGGTATTCGTAGGGAAATATTCCTTTTCTGTTAATAAACTTGATTTGGAGACGTCGTCTCTGTTAAAGTAATCTTTTAAATTATTAAACTCACTACAACCTTTAACCATCTCATCTAACGATGCTGCCATAAACTGTAAGCTATCAACGAAACGCAATTTACCTAAAGTAACAGACATATACTTTTCAAAATTATTTCGGATACACTTGACTACGTTATCAAGTTTTAAGCGAGATACTATTTCGGGGTCACCAAAAGCGTCAACAATAGTATGACTGTCATAGCACGAAAATCATGTAAAATGACAGGAATAAATTTTGAGCATGAAACTTAAGATTATAATTATCATGGTCAGCTCCACGATATTGTCCTGTCAAATGACAATGATCGCGAACTTTTTTGCCATTGACTGCGTCAAGGGCAAATGATTTTCGTAGATATAACACAAGTTTGCTTCTTTATAATCATATTCTTGTTGAGCCGTAAGTTTTATCAAGGGAGTTATATTTTTAAACGTTTAAATATGACATGCGCAAACAAACAAGAATACTATTACATACATCCCAACTATAATTCATACGCCGGTAATATGCTAGGATCAATGATACACATCAAACATGAAACACCATTTGGCAAGGAAACACCAGCAGGTTATAAAATTAATGTAAAATCTGATGATGACGAAAATCTAACGTAAATGTTGAAGAAAGATTCTATTAATACATTGTTTTGTGGAGATATATTAGACGAACAACGCGTATATCATGTTAAAGGTGATATTACTGATTATAGCATTGAAAACTTGTCTTTGCAAGATGAATTTTAGCCTCATCTGGTGTTTGATCTTTATGAAGCATCTGATAAAGGAACTATTCGAAGCAGAAAAGTTAAAAACGTATTAGGTAGATTACAAAACACGGGATAATTATGTGTGGTTGTTCATGGAAGTAAAACAGATATTGTTAATTATTTTAGCCATAGATTTATTAATGAAGTATTTAACAAACCAACTCCACCAGGTTTAGTTCTCGATCACATCAACTGCATTAAAACTGATAATCGTATCAAATCTTGAACTTGTGACGTCCAAAGAAAATAACAGACGTGGTTCAGGTGGTGGTGTTAATTTTAAATGACTGACTAAACCTGTTATTTCATATAATACTGAAACAGGTGAAAGTTTATAATTTAAATCAATGACAGCTGCCGCAAAACATTTTAAATCAATTCGTCAACAGCTCGTTGCAGATGGTATTATGAGATTAACAGCAACACAATCGACATTTGATAGAATAACCTTCAAATATGATGATAATTAAAATTTATTTAACTCCACGATTCAATAGTTTTGATAATTCTTTATTTTTTGTCAAACAAATTGTGCGCGCAAAGTATCATATCATCTTTTGTATATTTTATTGACATAATCGGGTTATATATAAACATTTTCTTTTCAGCAGCTGTTAATATAATTTTTTCATAATCAACGAGCATTATAATAGCATTAATAAAATCGAAATTATAGCCTAACAAACATCTTTTAACAGCTTCTTCAAGATATTTTGTGTTTATTATACCAACTATCTGATGGTATCTTATTTTTTTCTGCCATTTTATAAATAATTAAATGAAATAAAATTATAATATACTCGAAAGATTATTGCAAGTCTAAAACTGATGTTGATACAACACTAGCAAACACTGACAACATTGACGCAGTTAACATTGATGTTATAATGTTAAGTATCATATCATAAAAAATCCTAAAATTTAATTTTAACTCGGAAGAGAATCGATTATTTTGGCATCTGATAAGACTATTTTTAAATATCAAAATGTGTGACCAGAAGAAAAATATAAAATTTGATTTTATAATTGTCAAAATATTTAATCTAATGACTATTTCTGACGATCCTCGAAAATATTTTATTACATTATATAAACCAGTAAAATGCAAATCAATACTACGAAAATATACGAAGAAATTCATCAAAAAATTATTGCGCAGTTTTGACCCTGCTAATAAATTTATCACTATAACCGCGCCATTTTCAAAGCTTTTATTACCACGGTTTTTGATTACTCGTTCTATAACAAAAGCATCTTGATCAGTTTTCTGTAATTCTTGTTCGTAAAAACTACCAATTACAGGGTCTCCTAATAAATCTTTTAGAGCATACGTTACAAATATTGTTAAAAGCACTTTATCAACGACAAACACTTCTTCAGACCAATTTGGAGTAAATACTTTTTCAAAGACTTTTTTGTTAGAGAAATTTGAACTCGATCTCCAACCTTAAATTTATGTTTTCTTTACTTATTTTTGTTTGCTACTATTGGGTTTTTTATTGCATCGTTTGGTGACATCAAAAATGTTCTGTGTTTTGTATTATTGTATTCATCAACAATTTGCTGAAGATCATCAACATATCTATTTGTGTTTTTAGCTGTTATATGTTTATGGATTTTCTCGTTTAATGTACGATTAAATCGTTCGACGATAACACCTTTTCCTTCATTTCATGCAACATACTTTTTATATTATTTTTATCCAAGAATTGTTCAAATTTTTAATTAAAAATTCTGTTCTATGATCGGTCCCAACTTTATTAGGTTTCCTTTCAGATTTAACAATAATTTGTTTTAGGGCATTAGTTATCGATGTTCCTGTTTTATCTTTGACAGGCAGACTGTCAAAGATAAAACAGGAACATCGATAACTAATGCCCCGAGTGGCCGAGTGGTCTAAAGCGCTCTTCGTTACGGATCACTGCCATCTCACCTCTGTCTGCGGCGGTTCGAGTCTAAGATTCAGCCAATGTGGGCATGTGAGAAAGCTTGCCAGTAGCTTCTCGTGGGTCGGTGGTTCTTTCCGGAGTTTTCCGGGTTCTTCCTCCACCATTAATACTGGCCGCCATGTATAGCCTATCGTGTGCTGAAATATGGCGTTAAACCCCACAACAACACAACAACAACGACAGGCAGACTAAAAGCGTATTTACTGAAAACATCAATAACGTTAAACAAAAATTTCTTTGGAGCGCCATCAGCCCCAACATTAAAATCGGGGAGATTAGATAGATCAATCAAATCTATCGCCTAAATATCATCAACAGCATTTGCTGCAACTTTACGTCGCGGAAACTTTTTCTTAGGTCGATGTAGTTCAGTTGCAAGTGACTCTAACGCAAGACGTTTCGCGTCTAGAGACTGAGTCGATGGTGATTTGCCGAGTGCGAGTTTATATTTTGTTCCAATGAATCCTTGAATAAGTTTTCTGTCAAATCGTTATCGAATATTTGTCGGTTTCATATCACGAAGTTCGTTTAACATTATTTTATCACAGTCATGTTTAGTTTTGTCAAGGTCAAGTCGTTCTACGTCACGGTAGCATATATCATGTCGCATTGCTATTGAATCGGCTTGATTATAAGGTTCTTGTCCCAGAATCGAATCATCATTTTCATCGAATTGTTGATCAAACGGATTATACGGACCAGTGTATTTATGCCCTGGCAATGTCCAGGCGCCTTTATGTTTTGGTAATTTATCAATTAATTTATGTACATCAATAACAGCTCCAATTATCTCTCTTTGACCGCTACTCGTGCAATTTAGCGACGATTTTATTTTGTTCCAAACAAAGATCTTTTTCACAATGGCAGTTAACATTTTTTCATTTTGTATATTTTAATCATCAACAAAAATTACTTCTCACTGGATAGCTGCAAGGCAATTGCCATTGCAATTGTCGCCATTTTTCGACTTTAGGAACGAGCTTTTCTTCTTACCACACAAACAGCTCATATACTTTTTAACATTGTCCTGTTATTTTTAGTTTTTATTATTTCTTCATTATTGCACGAAGTTTTCGTTCTGCATTTTACGCAGTATGTTGTCATTTTTATATTCAACACAAACAATTTCCTTACCAAAATTCAATGGCTAAATTATCATTATTTTTTACTCGGAAACTTGTTAAACTGTAAAATAAACTTTTAAAAAAATGACATCTCCCAAACGCCTCCTCCAATCCTTTGGATTGGGACATTTGTTTGATAAACATAACATAATAAATACCGCAAGCAGAAGTTCCAATCGGTTGAAGTCGATTCGAAGAATAATTTATTTTTTATATTTTTGTTAAGATATTTATTGATGACATCACTTGGTGGAAGACCAAATGAGTCAAAATATTTGTTTTTATAAAAGGTATCCAATGTGTGCCTGATCCATCATTAAAATCGTGTATATTAACTACGCAGGAACCACCTGCTGGTACATCAGATAATTAATCTTTTGAATAAACTCCACGAATGTTTTAATTTTTTTAAAATTAGTTTGTCAATTATATCAAAAATGTTTGATGGATTTATCTCTTTGTTCCTGGCAGTGTCATTCCACGTCCTATTCCCAATAGATTTGGCAGCTATTCCTGCTAGTAGTGGTGCGATAAATCCTCCATTTTCGTCCTTGACCTTTTGCGTTGTCTTTCTCCGTCTTTTTGTTTTTGAGTTTGGCATTTTATTGATTATCCCCACACAAAATTGCCTTAACAAAGTCAAGGGGTACAACATTTTTACACAATTTGTTTAATACCACCACCGGTAACTCCATCACCGGACATTGTTTTTTTTTAGTCGCACCTGATATTGCCCCTGATGCTGCTACTATTCCCAACGTTCCTAGTACTGGTATTATTTTTGGTATAATAGTTTTTTTGCAACTGATCAGGGGGATTTCCAAAAATTCAAAAGGGCCATGAATTTCCTCGAAAAGAAACTAAAACATAATTCTATGTGTCAATTTACTCAAAGGGTACATGATAAACATGCACAAGAATAAAACGATGGTCAAATTTCAATTTCAAACCGTACGTTTGTGCATGTACGTTTTTGGTTTTAGCCTAGGAGGGTTCTGAAAATCCGGACCACCCTCGTCCGGCCCTACCTTTATTGTCTTAAAATCCGTATACCTTTGTTATCTAATATACTGTGCACACTTAACTTAACAACCATACTGCTTTATAATCCGTACACCTTATTGTCTTTTAATCCGTACACCTTTATTGCCTTATAATATGTAAATCTATATTATCTTCTGATCCTTACACGGCATTATCTTATAATCCGTTACCCGTACACCTTTTTTGATGTCGAGGACGAAAATGGCGGATTTATCGCACCACTATCCGTACGCTTTTATTGTTTTATAATTCCTTTATATTTTTAATTTATTAAGCTAACAACTGTATTGTCTGAATCCAACAAACAGTGCGTGTGTGTGTGTGATTTGGATTTTTAATGTAGCTTTAACAATTTTCTAGTGATCACTACGATGTCTGCAGTGTGGCAGTTTATAGTGATGTATAACACTGAGACATCATGACTCAGACATGTAGCATGATGTCCCACGCAGTCACATTACCACATTATCCTGACACTAGGCTGAACAATCCTAACACTAACCTGTTAATGCTAAGCGCCAAGCGAGGCAGCTGCTAGTACCATTTTTATAAGTCTTTGGTATGACTCGGGCAGCATTCGAATCCGAAGCGGACGTTCTAACCATCTAGGCCACCGGACCCACTGACAGATGAGAAACGTACTAATTAAACGATCCTACTGGAAGCAATAATTTGTTATTATTGTATGATTTTCCTGAATCTTCCACATAACCTCGTTAGTCCTGCAGAAACTGGAACTCAGGCGGACAGACAGACGAAATATGTGAGTGATTTGTAAAATTAAGCTCCTTATACTACTCTGACCTTGACCTACTACATAATATTAATTCGTGCTTGAAACAAACTCTTGAAATTTAAGATCGTTATACAACATCCATGCAAACTGATCCCAAGATTATATTTAAAATGAACCTTGAATAAATGTATGCGAAAAACACAGTTTATCCAAGTACCTGCTTACATAGTTGTCCGATGTATGATTTGACAAATGCAATTTCTAAGTACAATTTTGACCTTATTTCTTAAAAGTATGCAAGCGTGTCTACCATCCTGAATATCACTCAAATATGTTTTCAGTGCTTTTGATTTTGATTTTGTCTCAGACTATTTGTTAAGTTTATGTCATTTTGTGTTTTCTTTTGTTTTTATTTTAAATTTAGAATTGAAGTAAATCAAGTGGTTATTCTTAAAACAAAAAAAAAATATATTTTTTTCTAGAAAATCTAAATTATTGGAACATGTGGTTTTTTTCTGGGAAAATCCATGAGGCGAACAAAGTTGTTGATTAAAACCTTTTGCAGAAGCTTATAACTGAGACCATATTGCACGTGCCTTTGTTGGTACATTTTGATGCGGGTATATTGGATTTATGGAAGAGGCCATTTTGTAAAAGCTCATTTTTTGTTCTCTACAGTAATCTCAAATTACTATTGAAAGGATATGTCTTTTAAGCAGAGAGGTCGACTAATTGATTTTATTTTAATTTTAACTTCTCAGCTGTTTTCCCTTTAGAAACTTTCTCTAAGGGTAAAGGGAATTACGATTACGGAAATAATCAAGACATTAATATTGACATACTCCCCAGTTACCTACGTGGTAGCAAAAAATATAAATATAACATATTTGCGACTTACATCCTCTCTCCACAGTCAAACATAATTATTTGTGCAAACCACACCGGTTATCTACATACTAAAGACCCACCCCACTAAATATTACATGCTGAGACTTCAGCAAAAGAGAACTTATTAAAAGCATGCATTACATTTTTTTAAATTGTTTTTACAAGTGAAGTCGATTTGGGGAAAATAAATTGAGAAATTGTCCCTTACGAAAGGTTTAAAAGCAAAACTCCAGTAAATACATCATTTTATACACAAGTTACATTATAAAAAATCGTTTTGAAGGTAGGCTAACTTTACCATTAACTTAATTTATTTTTGATAAATATATCTTTTTTTATATTTTACAATAAATACCTGAAATCTTGCTTGCTTATTTATATCTGGATTTTAAGATGATATCATTTTATGTTGGTTCATTTGTTTTACGGAATGACATTTTGCATCTGGATTACATAGACATTTTGCATCTGGAGTACACACACATTTTGCATCTGGAGTACATAGACATTTTGCATGGGGGTACATATACATTTTGCATCTGGAGTACATAGACATTTTGCATCTGGAGTACATAGACATTTTGCATCTGGAGGACATTTTGTATCTGGAAAACAGACATTTTGCATCTGGAGTACATATACATTTTACATGGAGGTACATAGACATTTTGCATCTGGAGAACATAGACATTTTTCATGGGGGTACATAGACATTTTGCATCTGGAGGGCATTTTGTATCTGGAGTACATAGACATTTTGCATCTGGAGTACATAGACATTTTGCATCTGGAATACATATACATTTTGCATTGGGAGTACATAGGCATTTTGCATCTGGAGTACATAGACATTTTGCATGGGGAGTACATAGACATTTTGCATCTGGAGTACATAGACATTTTGCACCTGGAGTACATATACATTTTGCATCGGGAGTACCGAGACATTTTGCATGGGGAGTACACAGACATTTTGCATCGGGAGTACTAAGACGTTTTTGATTAATTATTATGGGTCCTCGAAAGATATCCTTCATTACAGATAAAGATCAAAGACGATCATCGCTTTATATTGTCATGCCAATATTAAATGATGTGCATTTGAAATTATTCAGCCCTTTAGTATAGAATAAAGTTATAGCATCATTGCCTTTCAGTGGTCTTATTTTAATTCTGCGTTGGCTTTTTAAGTGCAGACATTCAACATTAATTTGACCTTGCAATTTATTCAGAAAAAAAATTGATTATTTTTTTAAAACTTTCAATCCACATAAACGGAAAGAGACGTTGTGCGAGATAAATTACATAGCATCACCTAATGTTAGAAGTTTTAATTGACATTACGTAACGGTCTTTAGACGCTGCATTGTTAGGGCATAACCTAAAACGAGGATTTTAAAGGAGGATTTTACTCACCACTTCAAACACATGCAATTCCTTTGCACAGAAGTAGGGATGATTAAACCGCAGCAAAGTATTTATCACTTAGATCTAATAGATCTTCCTCTTTCTTACGTTGTTCCCTTTCTTTATCAATAAATAAAATGTTTTGTTTCAGCAAGAATGAATACTGTATTTTTCAGGTGGCTTCTGTTATTATGGACCTAACGAATGCTTTTGAAAGCAGTCAACGTGTTTCGTTATGTCGATGCATGTATATTAATAAATATGTTCGACGCACCAGAAAGTGCTTCAAAATCAAGAATAATTATTTACTTTGCACAGACTATCGGGTTGAGTTATCGTAGGGAAGTGTGCTTTTGAACCGTTAATCACATACATTAGCTGATTTGAAAGCAACATCATTCATTTTACGGTACGTTTCCTGAATTAGATTAAATCAAGATGGATTCCTACAAAGTACCTTACCAGCAGTGCTTCTCATGAAAGATGTCAAATAGACCAAGTAAAATACTGTCCTAGTTTCAACTGCCACACACAAGATTGTGTACCAGTATTTCGTGTGATATATTGACTACCACACACACAAGATTGTATGCCAGTATTTCTTTTGATATACTGACTACCACATACAAAAGATTGTATACCAGTAGTTCTTTTGATATATTGACTACCACACACACAAGATTGTATAACAGTATTTTTTTTTGATATATTGACTACCACACACACAAGATTGTATACCAGTAGTTCTTTTGATATATTGACTACCACACACACAAGATTGTATACCAGCAGTTCTTTTGATATATTGACTACCACACACACAAGATTGTATACCAGTAGTTCTTTTGATATATTGACTACCACACACACACGATTGCATACCAGCAGTTCTTTTGATATATTGACTACCACACACACAAGATTGTATACCAGTAGTTCTTTTGATATATTGACTACCACACACACAAGCTTGTATACCAGCAGTTCTTTTGATATAGTTCTTTTGATATATTGACTACCACACACACAAGCTTGTATACCAGCAGTTCTTTTGATATATTGACTACCACACACACAAGATTGTATACCAGTAGTTATTTTGATATATTGACTACCACACACACAAGATTGTATACCAGCAGTTCTTTTGATATATTGACTACCACACACACAACATTATATACCAGTAGTTTTCTTTTGATATATTGACTACCACACACATAATGTTGTGTACCAGTAGGTCGTTTGATATATTGACTACCACACACACACAAGATTGTGTACCAGTAGGTCGTTTGATATATTGACTACCCCCCCACAAGATTTTATACCAGTAGTTTTTTGATATATTGACTACCACACACAGAAGATTGTATACAAGTAGTTCTTTTGATATATTGACTACCACACACACACAAGATTGTATACCATTATTTCTTTCGATATATTGACTACCACACACACAAGATTGTATGCCATTATTTCTTTTGATACATTGACCAGTATTTATTTTGATATATTGACTACCACACACATAATGTTGTGTACCAGTAGGTCGTTTGATATATTGACTACCACACATACAAGATTGTATACCAGTAGTTCTTTTGATATATTGACTACGACACACACAAGATTGTATACCCGCAGTTCTTTTGATATATTGACTACTACTCACACAACATTATATACCAGTAGTTTTCTTTTGATATATTGACTACCACACATACAACATTATATATCAGTGGTTTTCTTTTGATATACTGAGTACCACACACACAAGATTGTATACCAGTAGTTCTTTTGATACATTGGCCAGTATTTATTCTGATATATTGACTACCACACACACAATGTTGTGTACCAGTAGGTCTTTTGATATATTGACTACCACACACACAAGATTGTGTACCAGTAGTTCTTTTGATATATTGACTACCACACACACAAGATTGTATACCAGTAGTTTTCTTTTGATATATTGACCAGTATTTCTTTTGATATATTGACTACCACACACACAAGATTGTATACCAGTAGTTCTTTTGATACATTGACCAGTATTTATTCTGATATATTGACTACCACACACATAATGGTGTGTACCAGTAGGTCTTTTGATATATTGACCAGTATTTCTTTTGATATATTGACCTGTATTTCTTTTGATATATTGACCAGTAATTCTTTTGATATAGTGGCCAGTATTTATTTTGATATATTGACTACCACACACATAATGTTGTGTACCAGTAGGTCTTTTGATATGTTTACAACTACAACACACAATACGTTATACCAGTAGTTATTTTTGTGTGTGGACGATTACAATACACTCATTCTTGAATACCAGTAGTTATTTTTGTGTGTGGACGATTACAATACACTCATTCTTGAATACCAGTAGTTATTTTTGTGTGTGGACGATTACAATACACTCATTCTTGAATACTATTAGTTATTTTTGTGTGTGGACGATTACAATACACTCATTCTTGAATACCAGTAGTTATTTCTGTGTGTGGAAGATTACAATACACTCATTCTTGAATACTATTAGTTATTTTTATTCTTCTAGCATTCAACCAATAATGCTGACGGTATACGTGATTATGAAAGCTGAGTTTGCGTCACTTTGAGGAGTACTCGCTAGAAGAAAGCTTTAATGGACAGGTTCGTTTTGTTGCATATTAATCAGCTGTAGACGGCCTTCTTGACTGAAGTGCTTGCTCTGTAATTTCCATGGCCATGGCATATTTGATATTTATTTATTATCTATTTTTGTGGTTACATTGCAAAATTTTAATATATTCTATCAATAATATGGAAGAAAGCAAATTACCAACAGGACTCTAGAGAAAATTCATAATAAAGAATTGTCTTTGATCATGCTGGCAATTACAGTGGAAGTAATGCAATACAAATTAATGAAGAATTTTTTATTTTTTTATCAATTTCGTTTAAATAGATTTTCGTTTCATTTTGAATTGTATTTCTATTTTGGTGAAATGGTTAGGCCACACACCCTTTTTTTTTCTCTCCGGTGCAGACACGAATTGGTTGAAAATCAGGTTCTACATTATAAACCCAGTTTTTCCATTAATGCAAGCCATTATATTTACATGCCGACAGGGTGCATGCATATGTTAAGTTTGTGCTTAAATGCGTCTTGCCTATTGGTGAACTGTAGCAAGTTTATTAGTGTGTTAAAAAACCTTTTCCATGAAGATGTTTCAAACACTGTTTGTTCACCATATGCATTATATTAAGCCAGTGCCGTCTTAAGGCATGGGCACACTGGGCAGTTGCCCAGGGCCTCACGCTTCTAGGGGCATCATGCTGCCCATATTGTTAATGAATATTGAAAGATCGTTTGGCAATTTAATTTGCTTTAAAAGTGCAGTGGGAAGCATGTTTCCAAATTTTAAAAAATAGTGACATCTAGCGAAATTCCTGTGGGTGGGTAGGGACGGTAGGGGGCCCCAGTGCATTGCTTTGCCCAGAGCCTATAATGTTGTTACGACGGCCCTGTATTAAGCATGGAATGTCCTTCGCCGTTCGATAAGGAACTCTTTAAAATTCCATATTAAAAATATGCCTTGTTGACCGGAGAGTGTCCATGAAACGTTGACTCATATTAATACCAGTATAGGAAAATAAATTTATTAACCGCTCGGTGTTCATTAAAATTGATCTCACATAAATAGCCCGTACAGAAAAATAAATTTAACCGCTCGGTGTTCATGAAATTTTTTTACTAATCACCGTTCGATCGAAATTATTTTACAAATTTAACACAGCTCTCAGTCTCATATACAATCTATTAATGGGTTTCTTTCAGGTGCAAAGAAAAGTTAAAATATGTTTGCACGGTCTATTCATATGAGTACCATTGTAAATTTAGTTTGATGATCGGATGATTGGAAAACGATTTTTTTTTAAAAAGGCGAGGAGTAATTTATTTTGCTGCACCGGCTATTTATATGAGAGTTTAAAAATGATAATTCTTAAAACCTCTTGTACCGTCGATATAACGGGAACATTTATATTTTATGTACAAAATGTCAGATTCAAACAGACAGCGAGAACACTTGTATTTTGTATGCAAAAGTACACTCCTTTTCCTACACCACATTATTTTCCTTTTTGCATTTTCTCTCCGTATGTATTAAAAAATATAGACTGGTTTACTCTGTGATTATGATCATATCCAGCCAGCGTTTCTTGCCCATTCATCATCCACTGAACTGATGAGTGGAATAAATTTAAATTATTTGTCAACAAAACAAGACACAATTCTGTGATAACGGTCATTAATTAAACATTTCAATAGGTTCGGCGTTTTCTTGTTAAATCAAGGCGTTGAAGCACTGTATGCCTGCATAATATCAGTTTGTGTATGAATACCTTGATGTCAATTTACGAATTTACATTTGCAGTGAAATGGCGAAAGTTCTATTTCTCTTTCCAACACACCCCCCCCGCCCCACCCCCCCATGTGTGTATATATATATATATATATATATATATATATATATATATATATATATATATATATATATATATATATATATATATATATATTGTTACGAGTATATGATCCTAAAATAAGTAACATCAAAGAATGAAAGACAACAAGCTTCGTAAATTTAACAACTAATATATTTCCCCTGAATACAAATGTGCAAATGAGAAAAAAAGAACTTTCGGTATTGCGAATTAAATCCCCAAATAATCCAAGAATTGCAGACACAAATTCCAGTAATTTTAAGTCCTGAATAAAACTCATTACAAGTTCCGAAGAAATCCAAAACTGAAGGCGATGACGTGTCTGTTATAGCTTATAGAGTGTTGATGTGTCTTTTGTTGAATCACGGTAATAAAATTCCAGGTTTGAATTTAGTATCGATTCCACTGAATGTTTTTATCTACGAATTTTATCACAGCACTTTTTTATTTCCAGAGAAAATAATCACTTGAATTCAATAATATGAACAGAAAAGATTCCAGCCCAAAAATACTGGTCACAACATGTAATATGCAACTTGTAAGTGCTAGACTTTTAAGCACGAATGACCAAGTCCTCACAATTACAAGATTATATAGTTCTCTACTTGACCTCATATCACAATTAGCATTTTCTAAACAAAATTACTTTACCGAATGGAAAGTACCCTTCAAGAATGATCCTGATGTTTAAAAAATCAAAACCATAACTTGGATTACACTCAGGAAATTATAAAACTTTGACCCAAATAAACATATTTACTTCTTCTATTAATAATGATCCTGATATTAAGCCCACAACCATGTAGAGACGATGGCATAGGATGCCGGAGATCGTGGGTTCGAGCCCCGGCCGAGTCATACCAAAGACTTATAAAAATGGTACTAACAGCTGCCTCGCTATGTCCTCAGCATTAAGATGTTAGTGTTAGGACAAGTCGGCCTGGCGTCAGGATAATGTAACTGCATTGGACTTCATACCTCGTGAATAATTTAGCTATGTATTAGTTGTTTACATAAAATAAAAATAGAAAGTCATTCAGGTCAAGCGGAAATGAACTCAGTTTTGGACAAGGTCAAGTCCAGCATACACCGTTACATTTGAATAGCATGTGATGAAATAGTTTTGAAAAACAAAGCAAACTAACAAACAAACAATTAAATTAAATACACATAGCAACACACACACACACACACACACACACACACACACACACACACACACACACAGAGTATGCGGTGAACTGGGTCGTATTCGCTTAATGATTATCATTAACTAGAATAATTAGTGATTATGAAGAAAAGATGTTTTATCCTATGCAATTTTTCTTGTGCAAATATTTTTGTGATACTTTCAATGCCAATTAATGAATACCGGAAGTACATCTGTATAGATGTTGTTTGGTTTAGCTACGCATGGAGAAATCAAAATGTTTGTCAGTGGACTGTTTACCAAGTTCTGTAGAACGAAGACTAAAAGATCATTAAAGACAATTTGGACAGCTAACATCAATAGGTCATCTAATGGTTATTGGAATCAAGTTTAGATTTAGAAAAGATATGTTTCTCATTACCAAAACGTGTATGTGAAAGTTGTATTAAGTCATGAATATGTATTAGTATTGTATTAATATTCCTCACAAGTGTCATGAATATGTCTTCGTACTTTGTTAATATTCATCGCAATGGAGCAGCAAACAATGTTGCAGGGTTAACTGTGTTGATAATGTGTTTCTTTCGTCCGACATCGCATTATTTGTCTGGTCAAATACAATTAGCTAACGCATTATCCCAAAACTAGAACAGCTAAGGAAAACAGATCTGCTATTGGGTTTCACGAAGAACATATAATGCCTTCTGCTGCGGATAGGTGACCACTACTTGCATTAGTTGTGTTGATTTTCATCGTCATTAACGAATCTCATCAACTTTAATGGCAAAACAACTTTACTTTTAATAGCATGAACACAAGACCCCAAAAAATTAATTTTCCAATAGAATAAACACAACACCAAAAACAACTTAAATTTATTAGAATGAACACAATACCAAAAAACAACTTACTTTTTGTAGAATAAACACACTACCAAAAGACAATTTACTTTTGGTAGAATGAACACAATGCCAAAAAACAACGTCACTTTCCAGTAAAAGTAATACAATACCAAAAACAACGTCACTTGCCAATTGAAGTAACACAAAACCAAAAACAACGTTACTTTCCAATAAAAGTAACACAATACCAAAAACAACGTCACTTTCCAATAAAAGTAACACAATACCAAAAACAACGTCACTTTCCAATAAAAGTAACACAATACCAATAACATCGTCACTTTCCAATAAAAGTAACACAATACCAAAAATCAACTTCACTTTCCAATAAAAGTAAAACAATACCAAAAACAACGTCACTTTCCAATAAAAGTAACACAATACCAAAAACAACGTCACTTTCCAACAGAAGTAACACAATACCAAAAACAACGTCACTTTCCAATAGAAGTAACACATTACCTAAAAACTTTTCAAATAACGCTGTTCTTTTAAAACACTTCGCCGTTTGAATATTTTTTTACTCACTGACGTACTGAAACGTCGACATCTTTTATTGCTTTTTGCATGGTCTTTGTTGTCTTTAGAATATGTCCTTCAAATGGAACAAAATCTTGAAATGTTCAAGGGCTTTTTCAAATTGTTCAGATTTGGATTTGTGAACACTGGTGTAAGGTGACTGCCAAGTTCATCCGTACGTTGATATTTTGCTTTTGTGAAGTCAGTTTATCTGGTTCATTGCTAACTTTATATTCATCTTGCTTGTGTCCTCCTTATCTTTTATATATCTGACAAGATCTCCATCACTCTTTGCCATTTATTTCGTTTAAAATAATCATATCTAAGTGCTTTTGCACACATCAATGTCGCCTCTCAAAGTTGTCATATAGGGGCAACACTATTTACAGGTTATTTATTTTGCGAAGAAGAAAATGCCAAGGCACTCCAGCAGATCATTGACAACTAGAACAATAATTGAGATTTATAGAAGATAAAAACAGAAATAGCTCTATTTCTCCAGAACTGGAACAAACCAAACGAAATTGAATATAGCTATTGCAAATCGAATATACAAAAATATATCCAGTAAATATGACTGAAGATACTTTAGAAAATAGAAGATACAAATATTAGAATGGAAGAGAAATATATTAGAATGGAAGAGAAATATATTAGAATGAAGAGAAATGTATTAGAATGGAAGAGAAATATATTAAGCAAACGTATGCAATATTTGTTAAAACATTAATTGCTTGGGTTCTTTTTAAACCATTGCCGGATGTAGAATTGTCTGTGGGATACTGATAATTAGCAAATTTTTCCAACCGATAAAATTATACCAATCGCTTCAATGCACGGTTATACCTTGCTGAAAGCGATGCAAAACCCAATACTGCAAACATAAAAATACGTTGATAAATAAGTTATTTACCGGTTGCTTTGTTGTCGATGCATTTGTTTGTTTAACCACACTATTTATGCTATCTACCGATTGTACTCACTTATATGTTAGTCAAACTGCAAAGAGCAACAAGCCTGACGTGCCTTAGCATATTGCGCCTGCATATCAGATTCTGTGGTGCTTGTTCTACTGATTACTTCTAACAAACTGCACAGACCAAGATCTGCCGGAGCATTATGTGACGGCAGATCTGGGTACGTGCAGTTTGTATATCTTCTCGTCTTATAAGCGATTACGTATGGTATCTTTACAGGACTATGTTTGCATCGTGTGATAGTGTCTAACAAGAAACAGTATACAAATACTGCTAAAATGTATTCCATGAGGAAATTGGGTATCTTGAATTTATCAACTTTCTTTTTTATGTGAACCTCTTTTCTGGAACGCATTTTCAAAAATTTAGGACATGTTTTAATGGAGAATTATGTATCGTGTGGTGGACCAGTGGAACATTTTCTCTGCTGTTCGGTAGGTTTAAAAATGAACATTTAATAATGATATTGAATAAAGATAATGGATAATGTGACAATACGAGGACTTGTAATAACTAGCGCCGCCCTGTTTTGGAGAGAGAGAGAGAGAGAGAGAGAACACCGTACAAATCCATTTCCTGCTCGTACGATAACAATATATTGTGCAACATTTTTCATTCTCGGTTTATATGCGCTTTTTTTCTCTACATTACAATTAAACGCAACAATCGTCTCTAACTTAACCGAAATCGTCTCTGTTAAACTAATGTCTTATAAATAGTTTGCACATAGAATTATCACTGTCATTACAATATCAGGCTGAGCTTTGTCATATAATTATCACTGTCATTGCAATATCAGGCTGAGTTTTGTCACAGAATTATCACTGTAATTACAATATCAGGTTGAGTCTTGTCATAGAATTATCACTGTACTTACAATATAAGGTTGAGCTTTGTCATATAATTATCACTGTAAGTACAATATCAAGCTGAGTATTGTCCTTAATACTAAAGATAATATTTATTATTAACATTTCCAGATTATTTGCGTAACTACACTTTGAATCCATTGTACAATATAAGTTAGACATGACTTAGCTGCGTGATAATCACCCTATCCACTGTACAACACATATTAGAAAGGACTTAACTGTGTGATAATCACCCACAAATATGAGATATTATCTCTGTCTGTAATTTACAACAAGAACCCAGTTTCTTTTTGAGATATTATCTCTGCCTGTAACATACAACAAGAACCCAGTTTCTTTTTGAGACGTTATCTCTGCCTGTAACATACACCAGAAACCCAGTTTCTTTCTGAGATATTATCTCCGCCTGTAACATACAGCAAGAACCCAGTTTCTTTTTGAGATATTATCTCTGCCTGTAACATACAGCAATAACCCAATTTCTTTTTGAGATATTATCTCTGCCTGTAACATACAACAATAACCCAGTTTCTTTTTGAGACGTTATCTCTGCCTGTAACATACAACAGGAACCCAGTTTCTTTCTGAGATATTATATCTGCCTGTAACATACAGCAAGAACCCAGTTTCTTTTTGAGATATTATCTCTGCCTGTAACATACAACAGGAACCCAGTTTCTTTCTGAGATATTATCTCTGCCTGTAACATACAACAAGAACCCAGTTTCCTTTATAGATATGCATTCGTAGACTACACGCTGCAACATTTAAAACTGCAACTAACAAAAATTTGGACATTTCTAATTTTATATGAGAGCAAGCAAAAGTTCCGCCATCTGTTATCTTTTAAATTGCCGAGTTACAAATTTCATTTTTGGCAGTTGGTATTTGATCATTTGCAATCAATTTTGAATATATGCCTTTACATATATAATTTGATTTTAGATTAGAATCATATTTGATACTAAATTTATCTTTATATGAATCTAGAGCCGCAAATTGGAGTTCCAATTATTTGTTGGTATTAAATATTTTTTAACTATCAAAACTTCTCTAAAACCCATTTTCGTTAATAAAACCATTCAGAAATCGAACGTCTTTCTGAAACCATACTTTGTAACAGACACTTTTTCCGCTTATCATCACATAAGGATTAAATCATATTTAAATTCCCGTTATAATGTTCATATGTGACCATTTTTAACAATCTAGTAAGTTCTAACAATGCTTCTAAATAAGCTATCCAGAAAAGTTATTATCACTTTTTAATAAGTTAGGAAACTTTATTCCAAATTGTAAGAATTAATAAATATTTGATAATGAAACTTGTTACAACCTTTTTTTCCATTTAGATTCATCAAACGACATATTTCTGCTATGACACATTCGGAAAATGAAATAAATTTCTAATATTGTATCGCCCCTTTGATATTCCTTATACTGTATCACCCCTTTGATATTTCTTATATTGTATCGCCCCTTTGATATTCCTTATATTGTATTACCCCTTTGATATTCCTTATATTGTATCGCCCCTTTGATGTTTCTTATATTGTATCGCCCCTTTGATATTCCTTCAAGGCGTTATGTAGTTTGATTTTGTTCTTGAACGTGTGCCATACAAACTTGTTAAAGGATGTATTGATTTCCGTATGAACTTATTTACGTAGATTTGGTAATGGCAATTCAAGACTATTCATTTTAGACATTGTTAAACATTTTATTAGTTACCATTATAAATACAATGAAAAATATCTCATTTCACTGAATTAGCTATCTCTTAATTTATGTATTAAAATTTCTTTTTGCTCCAAGTTACCTGAAAACTATTCCCCTAAGACAGCTAATTCAATACGTCAAGAGCATGCGATGTATCACCAATATAGCGGTAAAGAACAAAGGTTACATTAATTATGTTAATTCCCTATATAACTGCATTTTGAATTATCAAATTGGCTAACGCTTTGCACAAAGGATTATAATATATGCGGAGAGTGGATGCCGCTGTCTACATCATCTATCGGGACTAAGCCAGTTAGAAACGTAATCATTTTTTGAGAAAATATATAACCATGCAAGGACATTGCCTAAATTGTAGTTACTTTATCAAGTTTTCATCTGTACTGTTTATATAGTTTAACTGTGGTGTTTTGTCTTTGACACATCATTTAGTTTAAAGAAAGTAATGTTTTCTCTTGGTGCTGAACTGTCATACGATTAATCCTATCCTATTTATATCAGAAGTGGAGTGTATGCGTTTTATCTTTCATTTTTATTGTGTTTCACAGTCTTTTCATCTTTGTCTATGCAATCTTCTTTGAAGTATTGAAATGATACGTGATCAAGATCATAGTTCCATGAGTCTAATATTGGCTTTTAATTTTGAGTATTTGCTCGATAAAGGATGGGATGGAACACTTTGTAAATATTGTTTTGAATAGTGAAATTCTGGCCTTTTCAACATTTTCGAATTTGAAGTTCTAAACGTATTTGATTAATCTATACTTTTGATCGTTTTTTTATTCTTTGATCACATGTCATGTCTATTGACGCATATTCATCATTTGTATATCTTGAACAATTCAACTGGAATCTCCTCCGTTGAGACGTATTGTTTGTGTATCTTTATCGCTTCAACAGGAGTCATGTCCACTGAAGCGTATTGATTGTTTGTATATTTTTATCGTGCCATCATGAGTCATATCAACTGATGCATATTGATTGTTTGTATATTTTTATCGTATCATCAGGAGTCATGTCAATTGTCGTATATTGATTGTTTGTATATTTTGATCATATCATCAGGAGTCATGCCAAATTGACGCATATTGATTGATTGTATATTTTGATCATATCATCAGGAGTCATGTCAATTGACGCATATTGATTGTTTGTATATTTGGATCGTATCATCAAGAGTCATGTCAATTGACGCGTATTGATTGTATATTTTGATCGTATCGTCAGGAGTCATGTCATTTGACGCGTATTGATTGTTTGTATATTTTGATCGTATCATCAGGAGTCATGTCAATCGACGCATATTGATTGATTGTATATTTTGATCATATCATCAGGAGTCATGTCAATTGACGCATATTGATTGTTTGTATATTTGGATCGTATCATCAGGAGTCATGTCATTTGACGCGTATTGATTGTAGATTTTGATCGTATCATCAGGAGTCATGTCATTTGACGCGTATTGATTGTTTGTATATTTTGATCGTATCATCAGGAGTCATGTCAATTGACGCATATTGATTGTTTGTATATTTTGATCGTATCATCAGGAGTCATTTTCTTAAAGTACTCTGTCACTTAATGGAAACTTCCATTCTAGAAGATTTTAAAGTCAGGGTCAAGGTTGTATCTTTTAACTCTAATTCATGTAAACATGTTTACATTACTAATAATCTGAATATTTAATCTACACTCAAAGAGACATTTCTAGCTATTGCAAAAATTAATATCACTGGTCAAGAACACCATTAACTTGATTTTGGAAAAGATCAAGCTAACAATACTGATAAAGCTTTCAAAAACACGTGTTTGTATGTTAATGTAAGTTGTGAAGGACTCTATGATTTTAACGCATTTCTTAACATTTTGTTGTAGCACTATGTTTCCGCTTGAAATTACAAGGCCTTAAATACCGTCTTATCTATCGCTCTACAAAATCACTGATGTCAGCAATTGTAAACGGTATAAAATCTTATACCTTGCACGTGACAAAGTGTTTGGCATTATCAGCGAACTAGGAGATCATTTTAATATTATGAATTGTATTCATCAAAGTTTGCTACACCTTTCATTGGTACAACGACAGCTACTTCATATGCAGGTTTTCCATGTGATAGTTGGATCTAGCTTTGTTTTCTAGAAATTATATCTCTGTTTTATCACAGCTTTGTGGATCTGTCTGTTAAGTCTACGAGATCTTCGAATTTAAGTGTAAATTCAGTGGAATACAAGCTTGTGTATTTATCGACATCAATACGCAATTTAATCCTTCCTCATACACTTCTGTTTTTGCAGTCTAGATTAATGATATGTTTTTTTTTCTTCAGGTGTTATCATCACTGGATGCACTATGTATATCTTCATCTTTTCTGGAAGTTGAAGAATCTTTGTATTGTGATGCTACAGATCAACATTTTTTAAAAATATTTTCCTTGATCTTATTTTGTAGACACATAGCTTGGACTATACTTTATACCATCTACGCCAATAAATAAATACACATTATCTCTTGATATTCAGATTGATGTTTTTGGGTTAAACTCATGAAATATTTATTTAAACTTTCTGAAAATGCTGAGTCTATCACAATATTGAGAATTGTTACTATTTATGCTATGAAAATATTTTCAATATAGTATCTACTCTACAAAGTACAAGGTAGAAAATATGGCGTATTTTGTTTTATATAAAATTAGAGTCTTCTCGCTGTCAGGATCAATCTACTTCAATTTTTCTTGGTGTTCTTTTTGCACAGAGAATCCAAGAGCTACTGCAAATCAGTATATTCGCACTCTCGTATAAAAAACCCAAAACAGCAAAATAAATTGGACCCGACCATGATTTATAAACCCCATTTTTGTAAACAACCTACCATAGAATTTATTTTAAAATGTAAAAGTGCGCTCACAATCCTACATGTCGTCTGGTCTCAATGAAATTAAGATACTAAGAATTGCCATATTTTATGTCATATCATCGTAGCGTTGAAATACATATGCAACCAATCAGATTAAGGACAGTGTCACATGACTCGCTGCGCTCACCAGGCTCCGACCGATAGCGGTAAACTGAATAATGATAGCTATGCTTTATCTTCATCCTTCATTGCTCTGTATTCCTTGCTAATCAATTTAAAGCCCTCCCACTGCTGAAGGTTATTGCGTCTTAAGGAACCACGAAAAGCATTAGTTAGTTACTTGATCTCGACGGGCGCCAGTCTCCGACATTGATAGATTTCTGTTGCCTTTCGCAGTGAGTACAACTTTTAACATTTTCTGGCAGATTTTGCTTGTTTAATAGAAAAATGCATCTTAAGAATTCTCTTTTCTTTCTTTTGAAGACAAACCTATAAACGTTTCAAGAAGCGTCATGTTTTATTTTATTTGACATGTGTTTTGTTGTTTGACAGGTGTTTTCTATTTGACCGTTGTTTTAATGGAATGGCTCGTCTGTTAAATGACGTATATGATACATGTTTTGACACGAAACCCTCACATCAATTTATAGAGATATTATGAAACGTTATCTTGCTTTGATTGATATGACACTTTGCATTCATGGACATTCTTTTTTTGTGTGTTTTTGTTAAAATCGAAGACTGCAATTAGTGACTGTTAAAGTAAAGTAATCTAGTAAGTGGGGGGGGGGTACGTTAATTGGGATAATTTGTATTGTAAAACTAGTTCTCATTTGAATGACGTAATATTTTTCTTATTTAAAAAATGAAAATTATTTTGCACTAATGTTCTAGCTTTTCATGTATTCGTTTAAGAAAATAAAATAGCAAACGAACTGTATTTTATTTAGTGCCTGTTCGCCTTTACGTACATAATCTAAACATAGGGCATTTATTCTGTACCTACATCGGTTTACGTAATAATCTAAACGTAAGGCATTTATTATGTACATACACCGCCTTTACATACATAATCTAAACGTAAGGTATTTATTATGCACATACACCACCTTTACGTACATAATCTAAACATAGGGCATTTATTCTGTACCTACATCGGTTTACGTAATAATCTAAACGTAAGGCATTTATTATGTACATACACCGCCTTTACATACATAATCTAAACGTAAGGTATTTATTATGCACATACACCACCTTTACGTACATAATCTAAACATAGGGCATTTATTCTGTACCTACATCGGTTTACGTACATAATCTTAACGTAAGGCATTTATTATGTACATACACCGCCTTTACATACATAATCTAAACGTAAGGTATTTATTCTATACATATATCTCCTTTACAGACATAAGGGGGCAGGGGCCAGTTTTTATGTACAAATTTAATGCCGTAATCAGCGACCTAGTATTAAAAAAATCATTAAAAAATCTAATACAAAAGTGAAGTCAAAATGGTGTTGATTTTTGGATACCTATATTAAAACAAAGCAAAAGACTATTATCCACTTGACCAGAGAAGCCAATGGCAGTTCATATCAAATGAAGTTCATGCACCCCAATCCCAAATTTATAACTGCAATCTTCATGTCCGAAAGTCATTTTTGACACCATGTGATGCTCACTATGCGAACCCAAACCTTTTTCCTAGATGAAAATTCTGCACAATAGTGTGTTCTAAACAGGCTGATGCAATTAAAAATAGTTGTGAGATATTCTGCTTGCCCCAAACCCATGTGTTTACTGCTATAGGAGGCTAGCTCTTCTTCCTAGCCGACTATTGGTATTTCACCATCAACATACTGCAGAGTAATTATGGATGGTGTATATACTTGACATCAATATCAAGAACAACACAAGCCCGAAACACCTAGTTCACAAATATATCCATATTTACGAAACTGGACCCTGCCACCTAATCTAAACGTAAGGTATTTGTTACGTACATACCCCGCCTTTACATAAATAATCTAAACGTAATGTATTTAGTATGTACGTACAACGCCTTTACATAAATAATCTTAACGAAAAATATTTAATATGTAAATACACCGCCTTTACATACATACTTTAAACGTAAGGTATTTATTATGTACACTGCTATTCAGATGAATTATTAATGATACAGTGTGCAAAAGCTGAATACGCACTTTATTATGTTGCTTAAGTATTTGAGAAAATTAATTCGAACACCAAATTTATTGACAAAAGAACCATTGTAATGAATGATCTCCAGGAGAAATTCCCCGGAATCCTTTAGGTTCCGCTTGCTGAACGACTCTGAATAGCGTTTGCGAGATATGTTATTTGTTTAGAAAATGGGTTTGGTTTTGACGCAAACTACACAGTCCCTCGGATGATCACTCCATGTACGTCCATGGATTTGGTTTTGTATCTATGCCAAAGAGCTTATATTTCCATACGTCAATGGCCTAAGCAATTAGTTAAAGGATGTCGCACACAGTAAGGAGAATGTTTTACGTACGCTCTAATCATGTCTATTTTCACGGTAAATACTTCTCATATTTACTTACCTTTCACACTGTACATCATACCACATAATCATTAACTTCCTGTGCTGAATCTGTTTTTTTCTAAATACACTGTACATCATAGTACACAATCCCTGATCTTTAGGTACCGAGCCTGTACTTCTAAATATACTGTACACTATAGTACACAATCCCTGGTCTTTAGGTACCGAGTTTGTACACTGAATATGTTAACTCAGAGTCATTGAAATTTATCCATACCCCCAAATGCATATATATATATATATATATATATATATATATATATATATATATATATATATATATATATATATATATATATATATATATATTATGCTGACACTAACACTTGTACTCCTCAAAGGGTTACAAATAAATCAAATTCTCGAAATTAATTTGTACATCTACCTAAGTGAGCTGCTTTAGCTTGAGGTGCTTAGTTTATTATATATACCAATCATTTTAATATACATAATGTAAGAAAACTACCCACTACCCTAATTTTAAAACAAGTGCAATAGGAAACAGGCACATGTTTTAGGGCCTTATGTAATGAGTCCGTAGTTCTATGTACACTGTACCTCACAGCACAAAATCCCTGTACATAATCTATACTTCCCTATACACTGAACACCATAACGCCATTGTGTTAACATGTAGGTGAGCAGTCAACGACTCCACTGATGCTGCTAATAATTCCCTTCAATAATATTTTGTCTGTCCTTGCGATTGGTGAATCTGCTAATCATTATAATACTGTACACTCTCGAGCTGCATATCTAGTTAATCCAAAGAAAAGCTCACCCCCACCCCCACCCCCATATATATATATATATATATATATATATATATATATATATATATATATATATATATATATATATATATATATATATATATGTATATGCATGCTGCCTTCCATCTATTCATTCATATGTTAATTAATACTATCTTATATCCATCCATCAATATGTCCATCAGTGCCTCTCTTTCGTATCTATCAATGTGTCCATCAGTACTCTCTTCCACGTGTCTGTCAAAATCATACCAACAGTGCTCTCTTCCACGCATCTATCAATATCCTACCAACAGTGCTCTCTTCCACGTATCAATCAATATGTCAATCAGTGCTCTCTTCCACGTATCTATCAATATGTCCAACAGTGCTCTCTTCCACGTATCTATTAATGTGTCCAACAGTGCTCCCTTCCACGTATATATCAACTTCTCCATCAGCGCTCTCTTCCATGTATCTATTAAAGTGTCCATACGTGCTCTCTTCCGCGTATCTATCAATATGTCCATCAGTGCTTTCTTATATGTATATATCAATGTCCTACCAACATTGCTCTCTTTCACGTATCTATCAATATGTCCAGCAGTGCTCTTCCATGTATCTATCAATGTGTCCATCACTGCTTTCTTCCACGTATCTATCAATGTCCTACCAACAGTGCTCTCTTCCACGTATCTATCAACATGTCCGACAGTGCTCTCCTCCACGTATCTAGCAATGCTTTCTTCCACGTATCTATCAATACATCCGTCAGTGCTCTATTCCAAATATCTATCAATATGTCTACCAGTACTCTCTTCCAAGTATCTACCAATGTGTCCAACAGTGCTCTCGTCCAAGTATCTATCAATATGTACAACAGTGCTCTCTTCCATGTATCTATCAACTTCTCCATCAGTGCTTCCTCGTATCTATCAATATGTCTATCAGTGCTCTCTTCCACGTATCTATCAATGTCCTACCAACAGTGCTCTCTTCCACGTATCTATCAATATGCCCAACAGTGCTCTCTTCGACGTATCTACCAATGTGTCCATCTTTTCTCTCTTCCACGTATCTATCAATGTCCTACCAACAGTGCTCTCTTCCACGTATATATCAATACGTCCAACAGTACTCTCTTCCACGTTTCTATCAGTGCTCTCTTCCACGTATCTATCAATATATCCAACAGTGCTATGTTCCACGTATCTATCAATACGTCCAACATTGTTCTCTTCCACGTATCAATAAGTGGTCTGTTCCAAGAATATATCAATATGTCTATCAGTACTCACTTCCAAGTATATATCAATATGTCCATCAGTGCTCTCTTCCACGTATTTATCAATATGTCCATCAGTGCTCTCTTCCACGTATCTATCAATATGTCCATCAGTGCTCTCTTCCACGTATCTACCAATATGCCCATCAGTGCTCTCTTCTACGTATCTATCAATATGTTCAACAGTGCTACCTTCTAGCTCCCGATTACCGCTCTGGTGGCCTAGTGGTTACAGCGTCCGCCTCGGATTCGGGAGGTTGTGGGGTCGATCTCTGGCCACGTCATACCAAAGACTTAAACAAATGGTACTAACAGATGCCACGCTTGGGGCTCAGCATTAAGAGGTTATTGTTAGGACTGGTCGGCCTTGTGTCAGGATAATGTGACTGGGTGGGACATCATGCTACACACACACACACACACACACACATACACCATCCCTCGATTAATAATACCGTCCATACATAAAAGAGGATTCTGTAAGTTTTTGTTTATAAGATTCCTTTAAGAGAGAAGTTATCGTCTTTGTAAAAAGTGATTACTGGAAATTACTTTCCAGTCAGCTTAAAATCGCGTATTCATCCAAACAGACTAGTAATCTGCTTAAAATTGTGTCTTCATCCAAATAAACTTATAGTCTGCTTAAAATCTCAAATTCATCCAAAAAGATTTCTGGTCTGCTTAAAATCGTGTATTCATCCAAATAGGCTCGTGGTCTGCTTAAAATTGTGTCTTCATCCAAATAGACTTGTGGTCTGCTTAAAATATTGCATTCATCCAAATAGACTTCTGGTCTGCTTAAAATCGTGTATTCAACCAAATAGACTTCTGGTCTGCTTAAAATCGTGTATTCATCCAAATAGGCTCGTGGTCTGCTTAAAATTGTCTCTTCATCCAAATAGACTTGTGGTCTGCTTAAAGTCGTGTATTCATCCAAATAGACGTGTGGTCTGCTTAAAATATTGCATTCATCCAAATAGACTTCTGGTCTGCTTAAAATCGTGTATTCAACCAAGTAGACTTCTGGTCTGCTTAAAATCGTGTATTCATCCAAATAGACTTCTGGTCTGCTTAAAATATTGCATTCATCCAAATAGACTTCTGGTCTGCTTACAATCGTGTATTCAACCAAAGAAACTTATAGACTGCTTAAAATCGTGCATTCATCCAAAAAGACTTGTTGGATGCTTAAAATCGTGTATTTATCCAAACAGACTTGTGATCTGCTTAAAATCGTGTATGCATCCAAATAAACTTATAGTCTGCTTAAAATCTCAAATTCATCCAAAAAGATTTCTGGTCTGCTTAAAATCGCGTATTCATCCAAACAGACTTGTGGTCTGCTTAAAATCGTGTCTTCATCTAAATAGACTTGTGGTCTGCTTAAAATATTGCATTCATCCAAATAGACTTCTGGTCTGCTTAAAATCGCGTATTCATCCAAACAGACTTGTGATCTGCTTAAAATTGTGTCTTCATCCAAATAAACTTATAGTCTGCTTAAAATCTCAAATTCATCAATGAAGATTTCTGGTCTGCTTAAAATCGTGTATTCATCCAAATAGACTTGTGGTCTGCTTAAAATTGTGTCTTCATCCAAATAGACTTGTGGTCTGCTTAAAATATTGCATTCATCCAAATAGACTTCTGGTCTGCTTAAAATCGTGTATTCAACCAAATAGACTTCTGGTCTGCTTAAAATCGTGTATTCATCCAAACAGACTTGTGGTCTGCTTAAAATATTGCATCCATCCAAATAGACTTCTGGTCTGCTTAAAATCGTGTATTCAACCAAAGAAAATTATAGACTGCTTAAAATCGTGCATTCATCCAAAAAGACTTGTTGGATGTTTAAAATCGTGTATTTATCCAAACAGACTTGTGATCTGCTTAAAATCGTGTATGCATCCAAATAAACTTGTAGTCTGCTTAAAATCGCGTATTCATAAAAAATACTTCTTGTCTGCTTAAAATCGTGTATTCATCCAAATAGACTTGTGGTCTGCATAAAATCGTGTATTCATCCAAATAGACTTGTGGTCTGCATAAAATCGTGTATTCATCCAAATAGACGTGCTCTCTGCTTAAAATCGTGTGTATTCATCCAAACAGACTTGTGGTCTACTTAAAATCGTGCATTCATCCAAATAAACGTCTGGTCTGCTTAAAATCGCGTATTCATACAAAAAGACTTGTGGTATGCTTTAAATCGTGCATTCATCCAAATAGACTTCTGGTCTGCTTAAAATCGCGTATTCATACAAAAAGACTTGTGGTCTGCTTTAAATCGTGTATTCATACAAAAGACCAGTGGTTTGCTTAAAATCGTGTATTCAACGAAATAGACTTGTGGTCTGCTTAAAATCGTGTATTCATCCAAAAAGACTTGTGGTCTGCTTAAAATCTTATATTCATCCAAATAGACTTGTGGTCTGCTTAAAATCGTGTATTCATCCAAATAAACTTGTGGTCTGATTAAAATCATGTATTCATCCAAATAGACTTGTGGTCTGCTTTAAATCGTGTATTCATATAAAACACCAGTGGTTTGCTTAAAATCGTGTATTCATCCAAATAGACTAGTGGTTTGCTTAAAATTGGGCATTCATCCAAATAGACTTGTGGTCTGCTTTAAATCGTGTATTCATACAAAAGACCAGTGGTTTGCTTAAAATGATGTATTCATCCAAATAGACGTGTGGTCTGCTTAAAATCGTGTATTCATCCAAATAAACTTGTGGTCTGATTAAAATCATGTATTCATCCAAATAGACTTGTGGTCTGCTTTAAATCGTGTATTCATATAAAACACCAGTGGTTTGCTTAAAATCGTGTATTCATCCAAATAGACTAGTGGTTTGCTTAAAATTGGGCATTCATCCAAATAGACTTGTGGTCTGCTTTAAATCGTGTATTCATACAAAAGACCAGTGGTTTGCTTAAAATGATGTATTCATCCAAATAGACGTGTGGTCTGCTTAAAATCGTGTATTCATCCAAATAAACTTCTGGTCTGCTTAAAATCGCGTATTCATCCAAATAGACTAGTCGTTTGCTTAAAATCGTGTATTCATCCAAATAAACTTGTGGTCTGATTAAAATCATGTATTCATCCAAATAGACTTGTGGTCTGCTTTAAATCGTGTATTCATATAAAACACCAGTGGTTTGCTTAAAATCGTGTATTCATCCAAATAGACTAGTGGTTTGCTTAAAATTGGGTATTCATCCCAATAGATTTGTGGTCTGCTTTAAATCGTTTATTCATACAAAAGACCAGTGGTTTGTTTAAAATGATGTATTCATCCAAATAGACGTCTGGTCTGCTTAAAATCGCGTATTCATACAAAAAGACTTGTGGTCTGCTTAAAATCGAGTATTCAAACAAAAGACCAGTGGTTTGCTAAAAATCTTGTATTGATCCAAAAAGACCAGTGGTTTGCTAAAATTCGTGTATTCATCCAAAAAGACTAGTGGTTTGCTAAAAATCGTGTATTCATCCAAAAAGACTAGTGGTCTGCTTAAAATCGTGTATTCATCCAAATAGATGTGCTGTGTGCTTAAAATCTTGTATTCATACAAAAGACCAGTGGTCTGCTTAAAGTCATGTATTCATCCAAATAGACTTGTGGTCTGCTTGAAATCGTGAAGTCATACAAAAGACTAGTGGTCTGCATGAAAGCTAGAATTATTGGATTTGAAAAGAACATAATATCTTTTTCCCAATGACTGCTAGCACCGATATAAATCATTGGTGAGACAAAGTAATCAAATTATTTTAGGAAAGTAACTTTTGAGACCATTGTGCCTAATTCACTGACTAAGATATAATGCGCTGACTAACGAAAATGACGTCATATTCTTTATGAGGTAGAAAGAAGGAAAAACAGGCAGGACAAATAAAATGTGGAAAAACGTATATAGACAATCATCGTGTATAGACAATCATCGTGTATAGACAACCATCGTGTATAGACAATCATCGTGTATAACCTATAATATCATGCTTTGTATAAATTACTTCACAACTTTATATCTTGTGTTAGAATAGATTTTAAATTAGCATTGACTGTCTTGTATCTTTCAATAGTTTGATCATTTCTTCAGGAGTATGTTATCGTTTGACTGGCAAATAAAACTAAAAATATCATTTTAAATCTATGTTTAAACAGCTTTATGTACACAAAACCTGTAATTAGTTTAATTCATTTTCTGTAACCTGGTATGAATAATTATGTGCTGTAATTAAACGTGTGGGTATAAGAAGTCAAGTACACACTAATATGTACTCAATTACAAACGAACAATTTGCAAGTGATTGTATATGATTGTAATTTTTACAAGATTGCTAGCTTAAATTAAGTTATCGTGTGTTTCATAGGATTCATTTATAATTATAATGTGATATTCTTTTGTATTATATAAACTCAAAACGTTTAAAAGCACCTTGAGCATATACGACACGACACTTTTTTTCACAGTAGATGACTTGTATGGGATATAAAGAAAAGCGTACAAACTAGTCTTCAGGAAGGGAAGTTAAATTTGTTAAATTTATTGCACACTTTTCAGTAGTATTGGCATGACAAAGAAATATTAACAGGGATTGAAGGGCGCACGTGCATTCTGTGTAACTCTCACGACCCATGTGCATGTTATTTAATAACGCTGCGAACAGAGTAAAAGCATTTAGGTTACATAATGCTATTCATGCCAAATCTAAAGCTTTTATACCAGTAATTGAGAAGGCGAAAGAATAATTTGTTCTTCCATCATGTAATGTGGTCAGCACCTCGTTCATTATTACCTGACACCTGATATTTAAATGTTTTATTAATCTGCAATTGAGCGGGGATTTTTTTGTTTGTTTGTTTGGTAAACAGAAAACCGCTAAGGTATTGTACAATATAAAATTCTTTAATTTTTTCTCCGCTTTATGCATCATGCTTTCATGTGAATATATTTTCTTAAGTGGAAGGGTATTTTTTAAACTTCATTTTCTAAGATTCATATCATTAAAATAAATTGAAACCTAACAGAAAACGACACAAGCGTCATTTTGGGTATTTCTTATGGAATAACTAATTACTTGCTTAATTAATGACACGCTTTCTCCATTTTAATGCCTTTTTTCATTACGGTTTCATGACTAAAACCAGCATGTCTACCAGTAAGATGAAAATCACTCCAAGAAAAGTTATTTATTTTTGCATCTGTCTTGCCAATTCTCTAAGTAATATGTGGGTATGTGAGAAAGCTTGCCAGTAGCTTCTCGTGGGTCGGTGGTTCTTTCCAGGGTTTTCTCGGGTTCTTCCTCCACCATTAATACTGGCCGCCATGTATAGCCTATCGTGTGCTGAAAAATGGCGTTAAACCCCACAACAACAACAACAACAACTCTAAGTAATATTGGATTCGTTAATTGATTTCTCTCAGCAATGATCTTTAAATGTGTTTACGGCACGAGAAAGCATATGATGTTTGTTTTTAAATTGATTTATTTTTTGAAAATGTGCGAAAAATCATAATATTTGATGCACTTGGAACGCATGCAACGGCATTAGGATGACGTGACAGCATTTTTATAACGGATGCAATATTCTTCTGCTTACGGTGTGTTTTCCAACCAAAAGTGATATACCATACTACAACAACTATTTAATATGGATCAGTTTTTGTTTATTTAGTACTGACAACGAGTTCCAATAATTCACACGCAATCGCTAATGTTTTCCACGAAATTGCTGTACGAAATCCAGCAGTTGTGAGTCAGATAAGTTCTTGTCAGTGGACATCCTTTCTTATGAATCGGGGTAAAGCACATACACTTTCAAACAACGACGCATGTAAACAACTTCTCTTGCATGTCCACAAAATATCAAATAGAATTTGAGAAAGTTATTCCGTGACAAGCTTGGTATTTGCCGTGAATCGCTGTAAAATCAAAGGACCCATTGTCTACGGACACATCATATATTACTCTGGAATCACAAAATAAGACAAGAACCTACCATAGTTTGCCTCAGGTACTAAAAGGACGACATTGAAACTATAATGTAAGATGCTTATAAACTGAGTAAAACTGATCATGCATGTGATATAAACTGATCATACATGTAGTATAAACTGATCATGCATGTGATATAACTTGATCATGCATGTGACATAAATTGATCATGCATGAGGCATAAGTTGGTATTATCCAAAACAGTAGCAAAAATCATGAGAAATATTTTGGTTAGATTACAGGATTAAAAATCAATACAATCAACCAAGAGGATAATTATATTAGATAGCCGTTAAACCGGATCGGCTAAAAAGGTAGAAAGATGAGTCTTCTGGTTTAAAAGAAACTTACAAAAGGTGAAAGAAAACAAACCGGAGATAAATTATCCCTCCAATAGAAGGGCCGTAAAGGAGAGACCCAGATCCTGCCTTAGGTCCACTTCCGCATATACAGTACCACAGTTATCAGTAACATGGCCCACATTACCGAGTGCAAAGTGAAATATAAATGATGCACTGGTCTGATGAGATCAATGCAAAACTTGAGCTGGAGAGTCTGAGACTGGAATATATTGATGCTAATGTGACCATGATTCGAGCGAGTCCGATGCGGAGACCACGAGACCAGCTTCAGAGATAAACAAACCATGATTTTCTGTCCAGATCTATGATATCCCAGCCATGCACAGCCAAATTATTGCACCATTATGTGCATTCTGGAGATGTAGAACCTATTGCTGTTACGACCCTTTGGTCTTAAACTATGTAACAGAAATAAGCGAAACCATCAAGTCTAATAAATTCAACACATTATCTATTTAAGCTTGAAAACCAGTACTCAGAGGGTCATGCCTTACTTCATGTAAAATGGGAAAACGTATCTCCTGATTTATTTGCCATGCTCTGTTGGTTTAGTACCACTTTTCAGCACATGATAGGCTATATACGGCGGCCAATATAACTGGTGGACAAAGAACCCAGAAAAATGAAAAAGAACCAACGACCCATGGGAAGCTACAGACAAGCTTTCTTAAATACCCACATTGGCCGAGCTCCAGGCTTGAACCCGAATGAGCGGTAAAACCGAGTGCTTTAGACCACTCGGCCAATCGGATCTCCCGTCATACTTGTTAATGACCCTGAATCATCTACTTTATTTTCCAAACCAAATACGGTATAAGAATGTATTGCAATTCAGATTAACTGTTCTTGAGAGTATGGTTCTTGCCTAGGCTGATGATACTCCAATTGTGTTTATCATGTGGACCATTGTGACGCGTAAGACTTATTGACGCGTAAGACTTATTGACCAGTAAGACTTATCACGAATAGTGACATAACCAAGGTAATTGTGTTTGGATCTAAATCTGAAAAATTTATTCTTTTGTGTTAGGGTAAAATACGCTAGAAATTGTTTATAATGACAAATAGTTCGATATAATTACAGGTTATAAGTAATAAATGACACACACTAAGTAGCAAACATGTGATGGTCAAGATACGATGGCAACTCTTTCAATTGAAATTGCACGTCTTTAGCTCTTAGCTGAAATTGCATGTCTTTAGCACTTAGTTGAAATTGCATGTTTTAGCACTAAGTTGAAATTGCACGTTTTAGCACTTAGTTGAAATTGCATGTTTAAAAAGTTAGTTGAAATTGCACGTCTTTAGCACTTAGTTGAAATTGCATGTTTAAAAAGTTAGTTGAAATTGCACGTCTTTAGCACTTAGTTGAAATTGCATGTCTTTAGCATTTAGTTGAAATTGCATGTTTTTGCACTTAGTTGAAATTGCATGTCTTTAGCATTTAGTTGAAATTGCATGTCTTTAGCATTTAGTTGAAATCGCATGTCTTTAGCATTTAGTTGAAATCGCATGTTTTTAGCATTTAGTTGAAATCGCATGTTTTTAGCACTTTATTCTCTTTATTCAGTTCTTAAATACTGCCGAAGTTTCAGTGCTGTGAAAAATGTGAATATTCAATTTTGCGACTGATTGAAAACAAGGAATATTTGGACGGTACACCCATTAAGAGCATTTATAAAAGTCAGTATGTGGCCACACTTCATAAATAGCAGGCTCTTCGCAGTTTTAGACATACTGAAATTGGGAATATGACTGTATGACCCTTTATTACGATTGTGTTCCCCTTTCAGTCAATAAGAACTAGTCATACAAATATCTGCATGTCTCCAAAGGTCAAGATCTCATTAGTTTTACATTATCTTCATGGTCTGATATGGGAAATAATAAACAGTATTTGTTAGACTGCAAGCATTGCCTCGTTATATTTCTTCGTATGTGAAAGTAAATAAAAACCTTCAGGATACACAGAAGAAAGCGAAAAGGTGCTTTAAGTACAAATATTGTTATATTCTGTCTTATCACACCAAATGGTCAGTTGTGTACACTTTTAAATGTGTGATAATTTATAAATCATAGAAAAAATAGTCAAACAAAAAAATAAAAATAAAAATAAAACAGGATAGGAAGAGGTGTACAGCAGTCAGGTTTAATTTTTGTGGTTTTATTTTAATTATTATTTCATTTGCACATAACAGATACACACAATAGACATGAATATAACATTCGGAATATATGCACACAATAGACCTGTTGCTGTTGTTTAACGCCATTTTCAGCAAAACTCCGGGAAGAACCACCGACCCACGAGAAGCTACTGGCAAGCTTTCTCATGTACCTACATTGGCCGAGTCCAAGACTCGAACCCACGTAGGCAGAGGTGAGATGACAGTGATCCGTAACGGCGAGCGCTTTAGACCACTCGGTCACTCGGGGCGCCACATACTAGATCTGAACATGACATGTAAGAAAATTGAGTTTTTAAACTAGCAGTCGGAATATAATGGTGCAAAGTTTTGTAATTTTGTAGTTACTGTACATTTGATTTTATTTTACCAATTCTAATAAAAAAAAAAAAAGAATTAAATGAACCCCACAGACCCCACCAAAAAAACCCAACTCCCCAAACAAAACAATAACACTAACAACAAAATATAACAGAACAAAGCAGAAAAACAAAGACTTCTATTTTACATATTTCATAAAATCTGGCTTAATTAATCAACAATTCCTTCCTTCTCTGTCTCTCTGTCTGTCTGTCTCTCTCTCTCTCTCTCTCACACATACACACAAGAGATGTAATGGGTGAAGAAGAAAAATGAAAAACAATTACATTAAGTCAACATAATCTAAAGAAAATGTTTCGTTACGTTCGATGTACCCATGTACCCAAGCCCCACTTACCACTGTGTCCCTTACTTTATAAAAAAATGACGACTGCCAATGCAATAATAATTAAAAGCAAAGTCGCAAGGAGACATCTTGGTTTGATATCAGTTTTGATATGCAACTAATATGGAATCTAGCTAACTGACTTGATACTTTTGACAACGTCGTTTTTGTCATTTACTTAACTGACGATATTTCTGCCTACGTCTATTTTGTAATCCAGTTAACAGACTTGAATCTTCTGCCAATGTCAATTTTGTAATCTAGTTAACTGACTTAAAACTAATGCCAACGTCAAGTTTGTAATCTAGTTAACTGGCTTGAAACTTCTACCAACGTCTATTTTGTAATCGAGTTAGCTGACTTGAAGCTTCTGACAACGCCAGTTTTGTAATCTAGTGTAATCTAGTTAACTGAAACTGACTTGAAACTAATGCCAACATCAAGATTGTAATCTAGTTAGCTTACTTTAAACTTCTGACTCGTCAATTTTGTAATCTAGTTAACTGACTTGAAACTTCTACCAACATCGGTTTTGTAATCTAGTTAACTGACTTGCAAATTCATGCCAACGTCTATTTTGTAATGTAGTTAACTGACTTGCAACTTTTACCAACGTCAATTTTGTAATCTAGTTAACTGATTTGATACGTCTGACAACGTCGTTTCTGTCATCTACTTAACTGACGATGCTTCTGCCAATGTCTATTTTGTAATCAAATTATACTTCTGCCAATGTCTATTTTGTAATCAAATTAACTGACTTGAAACTTCTGACAACTTAATACGTCTCAGATTAAGACCATGTGTAGAAGACGTTACAAAATTTGTGTAATGCAATATTTACAATCGTAAATAAAACAAATAAAGAGCAGATATCCAAAACGGCAAAACTATTTTATCCATCAATGCTTATTACTTGTACTTTCTTATTTAAATTTGCGTAGAAAAACCATTGACCTTCATTTCAACGTTTTCGTACCATGTTTTAATAATAATTTTCTACAACCCTTTCCATGTAGTTACGGCATCGAGTGGCGATTTAAAGACAAAGTAGTTAAAGAAGATAATTATGTCGATTTTTAAACACAGCTATTATAGAACGTCATCAATTTTAACCCATGTGGACTTTATATCCATAAAGCACTGTTTTCAATAATGCAATCGCAAAACTCATTCCCGTTGTGATATGAATCATGAAATGGAAGTCTATCAATAGGATCACGATAATTGGGAGGTAAACTAAATTTAATCCACATTACTCGTATACAAACATTAATGAAGATGGGCCATTAGATCGGTAATTACCTGCTGTCTGACATTTATTATCAAGAAATAATAGCAGGAGATAATTATGGGATGGCTCATTTCATAAATACTATATACAATGTTTTGTGTCCTGCTACCGTTATCAAACAGCGTGTGGGCAAAATTTCATTATATGTTTTTGTTTCTGCATGGCTTTATCGCCTGTTCTTGATGTCTGATACAGCTCTAAATATCACGGATATATGGAAAGAGACGCGTAGACAACCAGCGGTCGCTTATTTTGTGTTCGTTGTTATTCATTTCCTCTAATAACCCACGGCTTGCCTGCTTTTAAATTTTCTCTTCTGTTTGATGAGACCCGTTCTTAATACCACTTCAAGAATAGCCAATTATTCTACGTAAGTAAATTTTGTCAGCTAGATATTTGTTTTATATATTAACAGTCTTGCTTTTAAACGATCTCTGTTAACACGTGAGACATGTGTGCTTGCATTTCCTTCCTTGAAATATTTAACAATATTCAACTGTTCAGCTTCAATATTTGTAATCTTCTCTTTGACTCTATATACATTTTCAATCATTTAACATCATTACTTTGTATCTTTGATTTTGAAGTACTTCGCTTTTAAATTTATTTGAAATGGTTGATTTAAAAAAAAATGATTTTTGTGCACATTTTTTATTATTACATTTTTTAGAATTTTGTTTTTAATTGGCGCCATATCTTCATTAGGATGCTGATTTATGCATACACTCCTCCACGTGTGCACAAGAAGCTGCTTCTTCTTCTTCTTCTTCTTCTTCTTCTTATTATTATTATTATTATTATTATTATTCAAATTATCATCATCATCATCATTATCATCATTATTATTATTATTATTATTATTATTATTATTATTATCGTCATCATCATTATCATCATCGTTATTATTATTATTATTATTATTATTATTATTATTATTATTATCACTATTACTATTATTATTATTATTATTATTATTATTATTATTATTATTATTATCACAGGATATGAGACTAAGAATAGAGACTGTACTTTTTGTCATTGGAGTGCTACTGTTGAGTTTTTTCAAGTCAGACGCCGCAGCTGTCATTAAAGTAAATGAAACTGTAAGTATTTTTCTTCTCAAATCCACAATCCGTACTGTACAAGGCATCTCATGAATTCATTTACAATTTTAAAATGCATATACTACTGACCCTGTAATGTCATTATTTGATTATATATGCATGGTCGAGATTGTACAGAGGTTGGTTTTTACATGCAAGGTGATCCGTGCCGTTTACCCGCGGACCCGGGTTCGAATCTCCGCAGAGCACGAAGTAAAATGCCCTAACTTTTATGTATGTATGTATGTGAATATCTATCTATCTATCTATCTATCTATCTATCTATATATATATATATATATATATATATATATATATATATATATATATATATATATATATATATATATATATATATATATATATATATATATATATATATATATATATATATATATATATATATATATATATATCACTGACTATACTGTACATGCAGGTAAAAGTGTAATTATCTTTTGCAATATTGGTATGTTGTTTAAAACAAAATGCAGATATGGAGCATACCTCAAATAATATGTGATATAAAGATCCAACCAAGCCAGCAGATGTCAGTTACCTCCATGTGTTAGCTACCTCCATGTGTCATCTACCTCCGTCTGCCGTCTACCTCCACGTGTCAGCTACCTCCATGTGTCAGCTCTCTCCATGTTTCAACTACCTCCATGTGCCAGCTACCTCTATGTGTCAGTTTCCTCCATGTGTCATTTACCTCCTGCAAATTGTTTGAGTTATTGTCTGTAGTACGTGGCAAAATCGTTTGAATTAAGCTATTTTCACAATTTTACTGAATGCATTACCATGACAATTGGTAAAAGTAATGGTCATTATCTGAGGTTGTGAAAGAAACAAATTATTTCTTGCTACAGTAACTGTAAATATTTTAGTTCTTAACACTGTAGCTTAACGGATTATTAAATAAACTGACACAACTTTTCGAGTACATCTAATAATTTATGACAGATGTAATTAAATTTTGTTATAGTATGGATAACACCTGAATATCAACATATTCATTGATTTAAGATTATTAATGAATGAATAATTTAGTTATCATCTTTTATTTACTTGCCTGGTTTATTTACAATTTCATATATTTCTATTGCTTTTAGAGTATTTAGAACTTACGGTTGTATGCATGTATGCATGTATGTATGTATGTATGTATGTATGTATGTATGTATGTACCCATTTATTTAATTAACACATTTAAGCAACTTCTTTTTGAGGTGAAGTTCGTTGTATGAAACCAATTAGTCATGGCAAGCAAAGTATGAATATTATAATCTGCATTGAATTGGATGTTGGCACACAAAGCTACAAATCTTGAAATGGATAAAGGAAGATCTATCATTGAAGATCTATCCTTGCATACACATCATTATATAATCTATTCCTGCATATAAGCCATTGTGGATCTATCCCTGCATACACATCATTATAGTTCTCTCCCTGCATATACATACTTATAGATCTATCCTGCATATACATCATTGAAGATCTATCCTTGCATACACATCATTATATAATCTATTCCTGCATATAAGCCATTGTGGATCTATCCCTGCATACACATCATTATAGTTCTCTCCCTGCATATACATACTTATAGATCTATCCCTGCATATACATCATTGAAGATCTATCCCTGCATACATATCACTGAAGATCTATCTCTGCATGCACATCATTAAAGATCTATCTCTGCTTTTATGTCATTATAGATCTATCTCTGCATACACATCACTAAAGATCTATCTCTGCATACACATCGCTGTTGATCTATCTCTGCATACACATCACTAAAGATTTATCTATGCATACACATTACTGAAGATTTATCTCTGCATACACATTACTGAAGATTTATCTCTGCATACACATCACTGAAGATTTATCTCTGCATACACATTACTGAAGATTTATCTCTGCATACACATTACTGAAGATTTATCTCTGCATACACATCACTGAAGAATTATCTCTGCATACACATTACTGAAGATTTATCTCTGCATACACATCACTGAAGATTTATCTCTGCATACACATTACTGAAGATTTATCTCTGCATACACATACATTCCTCATGCAAACTATCACTGTATTCAGCTCTACTTAAAAATGTGATACATAAAATGAATACAAGTCAAAATTTCAGCATTTTGTGCCAAAGTCTATCTCTTCCAGCATAATCATAGACTTCTGTAAAATCAACAAAAGTACAAGTTAGTTTATTCTCTTTTATACTGGATTTGCATAATGATTAATTACGTAATCCCATATAAATATGTTATATGTAGCAGGCAATTTTTCTCCCTATCCAGCCTGAATTTGAATATAAATGGGATACGTACATGTCAACTCCACAAGAATATCGCTAAGAATGCGTACGAAATCAATATGTACCCGTATGTTACAATTTCCACACACGAAATGTATACATTATTTTGGGGGTCAATATGTACCTGGAAATTACAATCTCAACAATATTGAATACATGTACATGTGTTTTCTGGAGTATCGATACGTATCATGTGCTCCTGTAATCTATCGAACACCGTTGATTGAATCCCATTCTGACAACTAGTCTTCGGGTATTGCGTAGTAAATGTACAGACAAATATCTTGATTAGTTTGAAAGTGCCTACATTCATACCGACACATAGCAATTCACCAGAATAAACAAGAATTAATTTAAATATATATTCCACTTGAATTTCCATGATAAAATACAAAGAGTATTGTTTACTTGAATTTCCATGATAAAATACAAAGAGTATTGTTCACTTGAATTACCATGATACAATACAAATATCATTTACTGACCTCCGTGAGGTCCTTTTAGCACTCCCTCCCCTCTCCGTGAGGCCTTTTCAGCAGTCTTTCCCCTCCCAATGAGGTCTTTTTAGTAGTCCCTCTGCTCCAAGTGAGGTCTTTTGAGCAGTCCCTCCCCTCCCAGTGAGGTATTTTTAGCAGTCTCTCTCTTTCCAGTGTGGTATTTTTAGTAGTCTTTTGCCTAACAACTGTATGCAGAGAAAAATAACTGAGTGTTTTCAGCAGAGATATTTATTTTACAAGTTTCTGGAAATAAAATAGCATCATTTATGTCAAAGGACAATTTAAACGCTGGATATTCTAAATTGTTTGTAGTTTTGTTAACTTCACCTTGCAGATTCCAAAGTGCAGTACGTAATGTTTTCTTTTCCTTCCGGCCATATTGTGTTCTTTGTGGTTCTTGAAAGCTTCTTTAGTTTCCTGAAAAGAAAAAAAAAATTCATCAGGTAATCATGAAGTTTCAAAGAAGCCAGATGATTGTTGATAGGAAACAATAAGCAATGCTTTTCTGATAATTGATCCTGGTCATACAATGGATGCACCATTATTGCCTCATTCCTACATGTCGTAAAACTGAATACAATAAATCACTGAATTTTCAATCTTCAGGGATCAATTTGCAGCCTCTATTTTGATATGGTGGATAGGGTTTCCATGGATGAACCACCCACGCTACATGATATATACATTTAATTTCTAACACTGAAAGTGATACCTGTAGCATTTCGCTTTTAAGAATTGATTGCTTAAACAAGAACTTAATAAATGATTAAACCAAAAACAATCGTAGATAGTTGTAAATTAAAATCAGCCTATGTTTCTTTTTTTTTAATTAACGTACAAAGCAATTGTAACCTATTGCGATTCATTACCACCTGGACCTAGGCACTGTTTAGTGAAATAACTTTAAAAAAGCATGTACCCCAGCGATAATTGTTCAAACCTATTTACGCTTTTAACGATGAGTCTTAGTCTAGTCAAGACAATATGCCTTGCTTGCCACTGACGTTTAAGCAGTGTATGCACTATACATGGTGCTAAAATTGTACGTTTTTATTTACATGAACCCTATAATTCGAAAACACCAGTTTGCATGTACAAAATACTCAAGAAAGAGTAATGTTCCAAGGTGGGAGGGTGTAGTTTTGCCATTTCCATAACAAACCTTTATCCTTTTAAGTATTGACAGTTTTGTCACATTTTCTGAGAAAGAAAGTAACATTGCAAAGCCTTCTGATAATTTCTTTAAAATCTATCGAGAAAGCGTGCCAATTGGATAAGTTAATATTTATGATATTCCGGACTTAAGTTTAGATATCGACTTCGGTGCTTTTTCAGCATAAAGCAGGTGATCTTTCATGTTTCTTAATCTATATGTAAATCTTGTTAACTACTTAGGATTAGGGACAATACCGACAAAGACTCTTTAGTGGTCTTCTCTTACAACATAGGGTGGTTGTAATTTCCTCTCTGCAATTTAAATAAGCTCAAATCTGACGAAATAATAGATCAATTTTGATAATGCTGAAATCTTGATCTCCCACCGGATGTCGTTCCATCACTGTTTGTCTTGCAGAAATCGATTAGTTGGATATTCTTGGCTCCAATTCACGAGTCCTTAATCCATCTCTTATTTTAAGTAGGTTCAATAACCAGTGGGGATATTTTGAATCACTTATCCATTAACCCATATGCAATGCACGAAGCTAGATCTGAAACTGCATTAATGACTCATCGGAATAATTAATGGTTAATTATCATGTAAACATTCGGGTTGTCATAGCTACGGTCTAATCACGCTGTACAATTTAGCCTAGAATCGAGAATTATCATTCCTAACTTCGATTCCCACAGACATTAATAGGCTGGTCACATCGATATGGGTTTATTACCTTATTATACATCTGACACCGGAAGAAAGTGTACAGGAATTCTCCTGTCGATAATCACGTTAGCGCAACCAGTGACATAGACTTTGATGGATTGGCATGAGACGTAACAAATGTTATGGTTATCACGTAAAGATACTCATGTTGTCAAATCACTCTGCCCCCGCGATCTTAAGAGTTACTGATTTATTGACTTGCAGATGAGTGCAATGTGTGACAAACTTTTGTGAACGAAACTAGTATATCATTTATTTTGTGATAGCCATGAAACGTAATAGATAGTTTTGTTGATGTTCTGAAGATGCGAATACCAACAAATCATTTGTTCCTGCAGCGTTGATGCTAGTTATTGCTTGCATTTGTTCATTTGCAGCAGAATGCAATGTATGACATTATCGCGTGCAAGCAATTGTAATGCAGCTAGCCTCTCAGATTTCAATTGATAGCCTTGAACTTGAAAATGATATAACCATCATCTGACAATGCGTGTAGCAACAAATCATTATGCTCCTGCGTTTGCTGCTATAGTTATTTCTCATTATGTATTGGAACCTGCGTAGCGTATGACATAATTTAACTACTTTCAGTTTTCAATTGATCGCATTGAAACGTTATGTCTGTTAGGCTCATCATTTGGACTTGCGCACATCAGCGAATTTCTGACTTTCTACAGCTTTTATTAGAGTTATTTCCGTCTTGTTTTCTATTTGAATGCAGCGCAAGACCAAAACTTATGAAGGAAAATAGTCTTGTAGTCTTCTATGGATCACTGTGCAGTTTGATACATGCTGCTTTATCATCTCTATAAACGCATCTCAACAAATCAACTTGCTCTTGCGATTTGTTCCTCCTTTTTCTCTTCTTTGTTTCTCTGCTTGCATGGAGCTGGATTTGGTGCATGTCATGATCTTGTGAATACAAGGACTTTCACCGTTTTTAATGGAACCGTGAATCTGTATAGCTCTTCCCTTTGAAGTATCGGCATAAATCGGCGTTCTAGCAATGGTTGTCACAGTTATTGACCTTTATGTCTTGGAACTGAAAGCAGAGTAAGGCAGAATCTTGAGAACTTGTCTTGCGTTTTGTTTTTAATGGATTGCTATAAACTATGTAGATATAGATATATGCACATATTATGGGCATCATAGATTGAAAAGTCTGTATGCCATTTTGATTTTGGTAAATGCTATTGCCCTTTTGATTTTGGTAAAAGCTATTTTGGTAAAAGCTATTGCCTTTTTGATTTTGGTAAAAGCTATTTTGGTAAAAGCTATTGCCATTTTGACTTTGGTAAAAGCTATTGCCCTTTTGAGTGTTAAAAGCTATTGTCCTTTGATTGTTAAAAGCTTTTGCCCTTTTGTATTTGGTAATATCTACTGCGCGTTTGATTTTGCTACATGCTATTGCTCTTTTAAATTGGTAAAACTATTGCCCTCTTGATATTGGTAAAGTATATTGCCCTTTTGATTTTGGTAAAAGCTATTTTGGTAAAAGCTGTTGCCCTTTTGGTTTTAATAAAGGTTATTGCCTTTTGATTGTTAAAAGCTATTGCCCTTACGATTTTACTGAACGCTATTGCTTTTTTGATTTTGGTAAAACTATTATCCTCTTGATTTTGATAAAAAAAACTATTACCCTTTTGATTTTGGTAAACCTATTGCCCTTTTGATTTTGGTAAAGCTGTTGTCTTTATGATTTTAGTAAAAGCTAATGCTCTTTAAAAGCTATTCCCCCCTTGATTATGGGAAAAGCTATTTCTCCTTTGATTCTGGTAAAATATACTGACCATTCGATTTGGCTAAACGCTGTTGCCCTTTCGAATTTGGTACAATATATTGCCCTTTTGATTTTGGTAAACGCTATCGCCCTTTTGACCAACAGATGAGTGCAATAAATAAATATACCCTTTTACTAGATTCCTGTAGAAGTAAATATGTATTATGGTCGTCATCAGTTTATCAATCACTCATACTGTTGCCTAGCCATCATTATATTCATACTGTTGCTTAGTCATCATTACACTCATTATGTTGCCTAGTCATCATTATATTCATGCTGTTGCTTAGTCATCATTACACTCATTATGTTGCCTAGTCATCATTATATTCATACTGTTGCTTAGTCATCATTACACTCAATATGTTGCCTAGTCATCATTATACGCATCCTGTTGCCTGAAAAGCCAATAATATTGCTAGACCAGCTATTATTACTCCCATACCATTGCCAGACGAGCAATCATGCCTGAAGAGTCATCATTACACCCATACCATTGCCAGACGATTCATCATTGCACCCATACTGTTGCCACACGAGTAATCATGCCAGAAGATTCATCATTACATCCATACTGGTGCCTGAACAGTCATCATTACACCCATACCATTGCCAGACGAGTCATCATTGCACCCATACTGCTGCCAGACGAGTCATGCCGTTCCTTTAATTTTGAACTCGTCTCTATCATGGTGTAGCAGTGGTGTACGGGAGAGGTGGGGTATATTTAGGTGAGCAAATATGAAATATGAATTCTAAAAAAAGCGGGACACCAAGCCTAGTGAATTATTCCATATTTGATTGAAAGCGGCATGTGATGGAAGAGATCAACAGTCCCATCCCTACCCAAACTGTAATGTACAGTAGTGACATCTGCTTCCTGTCCAATTGATCATTTTAATCTAAGGTCTGAGACCAACAGATCTGTGACACATGCAAAGTCGGAACCAGGAAACGTTGGCGATATGTTAGTTTCTTACTTCAGTTATTGGTGTTCTTATGTTATATTTTTGGATACGTTCTGGAGAGTGACCTAAACTGCAATTGTAGTTGCATGGAAATTAAATTTATTTCTTGGAAACCATATGCAAAATATCATAACGTCAATTCTTTACTTAATGATGACGCTCAAGACAGCAACAAAGTACGAACATCTTATCGATTTTATATCCAATATGGTTAGGATTGTTGGGAAGAAAAGAAATAATAAACATTTTTAAGTCTTTTTAGTTCACTAATATTGGTTTTTAGTATAGCTTAGAAATCTTGTAACTGTCATCATGAATTATAGACTTACTTACTAAGTGTACGACATTTGCATAAAACATGGTCATTCTCATGAATTCATCATAAAAATAGGTATATAGGAACAAGAGTCCCAAGTGGGCCTGAGAATGCTCATCTATCAGACACTTATCCAAAAGCCATACGCAAGAGCCTTTGTCTGGGTTAATTTGATGCTTGCAGACCAATTAGCGTTTCATATACTTAGTAACGGCAACTATATTTGATGACGAATTGGTATTATTTGTGCAAATTTAGAATTGTATTAATAGCAGGAATTTCACTTTCTTTTTGGTCAGATTTATTCAAATTTCTTTCAGTTGTTTTTGAGAAACGGTCGTTTGAGGTTTTACTATGTTTAGTGACCGCAGCCGCCATCAAAGTATACCGGCATCGTTTTAATTAAAGGAGCCTCTTAAATCTGTTTTATTTGTAGTAACGATATGTATACGTAATTGTGAATTGAGACCTTATCTAGAAAATTGAAATAGACTTTATTCCAAGAGATGTTTTATCAGATTTTGTCGATTGTACTGGCTATATTTTCCATCTTTCAATTTAAGATTTCACTTTCCCTCTGATTACAGTTAATTTGTACTTTAAACGGTGGATAAGTTTTGTTGGGTTTTAGTTCCCAATGACAACGTCATCTTACATTATTTATTGATGATTTTACACAATACAAAGATTCATTTATCTTACATCTTTATTAGCGTCCTGACGCCGACAAGATTGAGTGTCCGGCCTTTTCAGTATGTGCGGATATGTGGAAAGTCTGGCGCCAACTGGAAGATGGAACGGAGGTTCCGGAAGAGAGGTTTATTTACAACTGTAAATGTCCAGACAACGACCAGTGCGATGGATTGGTTGTGAGGGATACTGTCAAACACTCGTAAGCTTAAAAGGAGCTAATTCCAAAAATAGATTTTTTTTTTTTTTTACTATAGGTTTAGCAGAAATACTAAAATTCCAGCACGTAACTAAGAATCGTTAAATAGCGGCGGATAGTACAATACATTTTAACTAGTTTCTTTGCATCCATCATCAAAACTTGTCGGTTTGTTTCTTACAGATTTAAAAACCAGACACAAAGAACTGACTCATCAGCTTGTATTGGTGGAGTCTATCCACTAAGAAGAGATCTATTCTTTGAGGGCATATATCATATGGAAAACAATTCGTGTTTCCAGTCGAATGCTTTATTGTATTCACTCGCATATCACACACACCCTAATGCGAACAGCGTATAACCAGATCTTCAGCCACACCATACATACTGCGATAACATGTCATAGTGAATGTTGTTCGATGTACGTATCATTTACAGAGAATAGAGATAAATCTGGGTATATGCGCTATACAGTAGACTGCGTGTTAAACATATGCAAACAAAAACAAAAGCTAAATACAGTCCATGCTTTTACGAAACCAATTTTTAAAAAAACAAACAAAATACAACACAGACAAAAATTGCCGTTTTTACAGCCAGACCGGATGCCTCTTTGGCAAACAAAGCCATTATATTACGGCGTTTAATCTACACATTGGTCTAGTTGAAAAACCTTACTTTCCTGTTTGTTTCTTTTAAATATCCGGTTTTATGAAGGATTTACCCCAAAGAGTATTTCAGCTGAAACTACAATTTTAAGAGCAAACATAACGAAAAGAAAGAAAGACAGAAAACAATGGAGAATAAAATGACATTATGCAAATTCAAATTTAAAATCTACTAATATTTATAAATGCCAAAATTGTTTAATATTGTGAGAAACACAGAAACAGTTCTTTTTAACAAGTACAATGAAAACCATTTCCTTATCGCCCTGCAATGCTGTTGTCGTTACTGCACATCAGTAAATTTTGAGATGCGCTCAGTTAGTGCACGCAATATATTTCAGCCTGTAGGCCTGCACGCATCTGAATCTGTGCTCTCATATTCACGTGTAGCTATATTATAGCAGTCCGGCAAGTGAAATTTGAGAGGCGCGATGCGAGTTCTCACAGTCACGCATAGTTCATAGATAGTGGTCCAGCTTACTCCCCGTCCCGCCTCGTTTCCATTCTTCACATGGTTTATTTCGAACGTGTACTGCATCAGGGAAAGCAAATTTCAGAATTTCGATGTGTATGAAAGAAGTTAATATTTCACGCATTGTAAAATGACAGTACTCTCTCATTACACCAACATTTCTCATCCTGAGGCTGAATATTTGGAGCTGAGACGCATCGATTCCATTCTCAATTTTCTTTCGGCTGATGCCACTAAAACGAGTGTGTGCTCCTTAGTACTTTCAAGACTGCACTATTGTAATTCACTTCTTTCTGGTTCGCCTCAGCATCTACTACAGGAACTTTAAAAAGTTATAAAAGAAACCCCACGGCTGCTTGGGTCATCCTTAGAGAACAAAGAAATGAGCACATCTTCACCTTCTCTGTAATCTTCACTTTCAACCGTTCGATCCATATTCAAAATACAAATCTGTTTACTATACTACATTTCGTTGACTGTCTTCTTTCCAATACAGCTATTTGACCTCGGCCATGGTTATCCCCCTTCTAGGGCCCTACACTCCTCTTCCGACACTCGTATTCTTGTTGTTCAAACTGTTAAAACGAAGTCATACAGATAACGTTCGTAGGTGTACCAGGGCCCAGTCACTTGAACCGAACTGCCCATTGATCTTAGATACAATGACTGGAATGCGGCTGATACTATCTTAGTATAATTTGAAGCTATACATTGCTATAAATGTTTGTATGTAATACCATGTTGTTACTCGCAAGGGTCTCAATCCGGGCTAATCAAGTATCAACATGAGCGCGGCTTGAAATTGTTTCTCATATTTCCAAGGACCTCAACACAAATGACGTTCTCAACTGAAGGATTCCTAAATGCGTAAACTCTACATATATGATTCTTCTATTAAAGTAGTGACCCCAAGTCATGAAACTATAATTTCACACTAGCATTATTTTTCTTGATTCACGTTTGTATGACTTATTAGTAAGCGTTTCTAAGCTGAATAATAATACTTCACTCCATGTAATGCAAACACGACCAAAATACACAACACAATACTAGGACTTATACTTATCTCAAATTACTAAACTCGTATACTTAAAATATCCAGAGAATTTCCCATGTTACGAAAATAGGGAGGGTCCATTTGACGAAACTAATCGATGCTGTCATAAAGTCTCGTCAATAATATAAATTATGACGTCTGATCCTTTAAACTGACTAATTACACAGGTTGAGAAATATTTTCCCAAACCGACTCACCTCAATCAACAAAAATCATCAAAATCTAGCAAAGCAATAAACAGATACGTAAATACAAATAACACCCACCCTAGGCTCGTTAATTTTTTTTATATCTTTATGATAAAAATCTAAACTGAAACTTAAAAGCCTAGCATGACGTAGGTTTTGAATAATTAAAGTGTAATTAACAATTTAGTCGGCTTTCCATTTTAAATATTGCTAATACGACTGAAAACAGAGATAGTTAAAGATATTTACATTGCAGAAATTATTATTATTATTATTAGTAGTAGTAGTAGTATTATCATCATCATCATCATCATAAAGTGTTAATGATACTAATACTAATAATGATAACAATAATAATCTTTTTTCTTCATCATCATCTTTATCTTCTTCTTCTTCTTCTTATTATTATTATTATTATTATTATTATTATTGTTACTATTGTGCAGATATGTCTTCTGCGAGCAGCCATCGGAGTTCCACACTTGTGACACGACAATGTCTCGAAACGGAAAGATCATTCCAGAGATAGCCGAGCAGACAATTCATGGATATTACATGGGACGGCCATACAACTACATTAAGGTTAGTCGTGCCTTCTGGGGCGGCCATACAACTACATTAGGTTAGTCGTGCATTCTGGGGCGGTCATACATCTACATTAAGGTTAATCTTGTCTTCTGGGACGGCCATACAATTACATTAAGGTTAGGCCTGCCTTCTGAGGCGGATATACAAATATATTAAGGTTAGACGTGTCTTCCGGTGCGGGCATAGAACTAAATTTAGTCGTGCCTTCTTGGGCGACCATACAATTACTTTATGGTTATTCGTGTCTTCTGGGGCGGCCATACAACTGCATTAAGTTTAGTCGTGCCTTCTTGGGCGGCCATACAACTACGTTAAGGTTAGTATTTCCTTCTGGGGCGGCCATACAACTACATCAAGATTAGTCGTGCCTTCTGGGACGGCCGTACAACTACATTAAGGTTAGTCGTGTCTTCTGGGACGGCCATGCGTTTACATTAAGGTTCGTCGTGCCTACTGAGACGACCATAAAACTATATTAAATTTAGTATTGTCTTCTGGAACGGCAATACAACTACATTAAGGTTAACCTGCCTTCTGGGGCGGACATACAAATACATTAAGGTTAGACGTGTCTTCTGGGACGGCCATACAACTACATTAAGATTATTCGTGCCTTCTGTGGCGGCCATACAACTACACTAAGGTTAGTCGTGTCTTCTGGGACGGCCATACAACTACATCAAGATTATTCGTGCCTTCTGGGGCGGCCATACAACTACACTAAGGTTAGTCGTGTCTTCTGGGACGGCCATACAACTACATTAAGATTATTCTTGCCTTATGGGGCGGCCATACAACTACAATAAGGTTAGTCGTGTCTTCTGGGACGGAAATACAACTACCTTAAGGTTCGTCGTGCCTTCTGGGACGGCCATGCGTTTACATTAAGGTTCGTCGTGCCTACTGGGACGGCCATAAAACTATATTAAATTTAGTATTGTCTTCTGGGACGGCCATACAACTACATTAAGGTTAGGCCTGCCTTCCGGGGCGGACATACAAATACATTAAGGTTAGACGTGTCTTCTGGGGCGGGCATAGAACTAAATTAAGTTTAGTCGTGCCTTCTTGGGCGACCATACACCTACTTTAAGGTTATTCGTGTCTTCTGGGGCGGCCATACAACTGCATTAAGTTTAGTCGTGCCTTCTTGGGCGACCATACAACTATTTTAAGGTCATTTGTGTCTTCTGGGGCGGCCATACAACTACATTAAGGTTAGTCATGCCTTCTCGGGCGGCCATACAACTACACTAAGGTTAGTCGTGCATTCTGGGGCGACCATACAACAACATTAAGGTTAGTCGTGTCTTCTAGGACGGCCATACAACTGCATTAAGTTGAGTCGTGCCTTCTGGGGCGACCATACAACTACATTAAGGTTAGTCGTGCCTTCTGGGGCGGCCATACAACTACACTAAGGTTAGTCGTGCCGTCTGGGGCGACCATACAAGTACACTAAGGTTAGTCGTGCATTCTGGGGCAACCATACAACTATTTTAAGGTTATTTATGTCTTCTGGGGCGGCCATACAACTACATTAAGTTTAGTTGTGCCTTCTGGGGCGGCCATACAGCAATATTATGATTATTCGTCCGTTCTAATTTATTTACATGTTCTTAAGCAGCAGTAAAGATTGGACTTACTTGATTTCAAAGAGCAGCTACAGTTAGTTTTCATGTTCACTGAGATTTATATTCAGTGTTGTATTCAAAAGTAAGGAAAGCATAAATAATACCTTGCACAAGTGCTAAAATGCTTTTATTCCTCATTTCACGTCGGAAATACATATACTAGTTATCATTAATATTAATATTCGTTCATACATTTAAAACTGCAGCCAAGTTTTCAAAAGTGTTTAACTGCAGAGGTTGGCGGGTTCTTATATGTCAACCGACTTCGGGTCACTTGTTATCTCATACATTCATATAAATCAGTTTCTTATGACTCCAGAGAGCTGGGTTTATTTCTTTCCCAAAAACTCTATCATTATATTCGCCGACCACTATTGCGCGAAATTTTATTAAAGGAAAACACATACTAGTACCTTAAATGTATATGTCCTTGGAATAGAAATACCAAACTTTTATTCTCTATTCAAATTGTAACGGGTATATGGTCTTAAACTAAGTAAAAGTAAACTGCGAAAACCAAAACGCTTTGTAAAATTGTATCACAAATCCAAATGTTTGAAGTTTCAATCAGTGCTATTTCAAATAAATACCGATATTGTAGTCTCGAACGTGTTTATGTTCCTGTAGACTCGAACATGGTATAGTGGAATCTGTTAATGTTAGCATTGTCTGAATTCACTATAATTCGAATTTAAATGTTCCAGTCCAAGGGCAATACTGAACACTTTGTAATTCCATTGTGTAATAATTTAAATAAATAAATCCACCCTAGTAAAAAAAATCAAAGCAACAATAAGACTGATTCTGCTTCAGATGTTAAGGCAAGAATGAAGATTATATACCCTTATACTTGATCCAAATTTTTAATCCACAATCATATAGAAATTTTAAGCTATAAATTCTGTTGTTGTTTTAACAAAATAAATGTCACTTGGCCAGGTACACTATGACCATGATTTTGGCAAGGTCAAGTACAAAATACAAATGTACATAACATATGATCATTAATTAATGCTAACCAATACTACAAATTAAATGTACATAACAAAATCCACCAGGCAGTTTTAAAGATGTGACCGGTATTTCAAACAGTTTACGTCGATAGTCTGGGTTACGAAAGTAATCATGATGAATAAACGTGTAACGTCATTAGGTTAAATCCAGTCCATTGCCAATACATTAGCATTCCAATTCGCTGTCGTAATAAAGTTAAATTGTGAACTCTTGAAAATGAAAATATCTAACAGAAAAATTTAATTTAATTTAAGTGTACATAATAAGGATAAGTGGAAATACAAAATGAGCACGTTTTAAAACCGTCAGATTTGCACAACCTACTCCAAGAAGTACAGTCTGCTCCAGGAACATACCGTTATTCACAAAGACAAAATAAGTAGTACTGCTTCTGTAAGTGAACTCAGTCGTTTATTTGAGGCACTCTAATATACGGTTAAAACGTGTAAAATTTATATCCAAGTCATCTGCAAACATACTAACATCGGTCAAAACTTAAAATGACTTTGAACATACTGTCATCTTGTCACACAACAGGAATGGACTATGACTTTTCATGGTACATACTATTAACACATGTATCAGCTATCTATTCATCGGAAAGTTCGTCTTTTTTAGATAAGAAAGTGAAAAGTTATCATTTAAAAAGTGTTATGAAGCAAATGATGCCGTATGTCTTCATATATTATATCTAATAAATCCGGTTTGACACATGCAGTTCTATTTTCATTAAGGTTGCTCACCCCCTGAAAGTTTAGATTAAGTTCTGACTGATTTTCAATTTTCCGTTACTATTGTCCATCTTAGATTCTAAATTGAGTGCTTTACTGATTACATGGATGGAGGAAAGAATGATTAGTGATTACTGAAGCGCAAAAGAAAGAAAATTATTGAAGTCAGTGTAGATCTGTCTCAGGATTACAGTTTTAGAAGCATCATGACGTACGAGTTAAAGTGGCAGTGAAAACCGATTGAATCATGATGGATGACACTGTATAGGTTTATTGGCAGTATTCATGCTATCAGTGATTCGTTATAGAGAGTTTGTTTATCGGCAACGAAAATAATTCGAACAAAAATGTAGTTTGCTTGGTTGACTTACTATTACACGGGGAGAACAAAATCAAGCCACTGTTGATGGCCAAAATATTGATCAAAATAACTTGTACCAGTAACTGATTAGACGTAGTATGAAAAGGGACACAACTCTTACAAATAAATAAAGCATTGGGTTGGTGAACTGTTTTAGTGTTTGCGTTTGAATAATAATAATAATAATAATAATACAGATAATGATAATACTAATAAAGATAATACTAGCTGGCTAATAGGATTCTTGAGAGAGACAATCTGTTCGTTTGTTGCAGAGCACAATTAATGTCATATTCAACTTAATCCATTAACCCATGCATTAGAAAATCTTCCCGGTCGACAAATCCATGATAATGCTGTTATTAAGACGGACAGTAAAGATTATTTATCTGATCTTGACAAGGCAAAGAAACAAGCATACTTAGTAATAGGAAAATATATGCCAAGGACCTAGATGTGTGAAGAAACTAACCTTTGTTGTAAAGTTATTTGAATGTGGATAACAATGTTAACCTGAAAGAACAGGTTAACAAATTCTCGTGCAAAAAGAAAAAAAAAAGAAAAAAAAACTGTCTTGTATTCAGATGGTAAATAGAATGTCCAGAAATTATTTTTATTCTTGCATTTCAGAACGATACAGGAGTTTTGCTTTATTTTCCTTAACAAAATTGTATTGTAATCGTCGTTCAAAGAATGGTAATAAATCAGGGCTATATGATATTTATAGTTCCGTTCCGTAATAAATAAGGGCTATATGATATTTATTGTTCCGTTCCGTAATAAATCAGGGGTATGTGATATTTGTAGTTCCGTTCCGTAATAAATCAGGGCTATATGATATTTGTAGTTCTGTTCCTTAATAATTCAGGGCTATGTGATATTTGTAATTCCGTTCCGTAATAAATCAGGGCTATGTGATATCTGTAATTCCGTTCCGTAATAAATCAGGGCTATATGATATTTGTAGTTCCGTTCCGTAATAAATCAAGGCTATATCATATTTGTAGTTCCGTTCCGTAATAAATCAGGGCTATATCATATTTGTAGTTCCGTTCCGTAATAAATCAGGGCTATATCATATTTGTAGTTCCGTTCCGTAATAAATCAGGGCTATATCATATTTGTAGTTCCGTTCCGTAATAAATCAGGGCTATATGATATTTGAAGTTCTGTTCAGTTTCTAAATTTGTTAAGTTTCTTTGATTTTTATGAATCAGCGGTACGAAGATATTTCTGAAGCTGAGTAATTACCTAATTATTAGGAACATTCGTCGTGATATGTGGTCATTAGATAAAAAACATATATTTGTATTATTTACGCATTTAAGAACTTTTATCGAGGTCATTCAAATAGCCAAAATATCTATATCAATCTTGCCCCACGCCAAAGTTGTTTCCATCGCATGGTAGTGGGCTCCCTCGCGTGTTGCAGACTAAGCCACATTGACGGGACTCGATATTAGCGTGGTCCAGGCTGGTAAAACGGCCTCTTTCAAATTCCTCATATAATAACTTTTTGTTGTTGATATTCTCATATTTATGTATTCAGTAATTTGAGGTAGGCATAATTCTGTGTATTAGCTGCTGGGTCCTTTTTTCTTTGCACGTGCATGATATACCGGTCCATGGCTTGCACATGCGGACTGACAAATAAACCAATGTGGAGCAAGAAAACCGACCCGGTACGAAATCCGAGTCTCAGGAATGTTTATTCCTAAGATTGATTATACGAAATTTATTAGCAATATTAGCATTAAAATCTCTTACATTGACAACGACTTTTGCCTAGTAGTTTATGAAAACAGGGGAAGCAGCAAACTCAATCCAAAATCACGAACTTATACTAGCTCATTTCAGCCTCGGTCTGTTATAAAACCTAACTGTAGAGACAAAAGGATTTCCCTTTTTCTTTCTTTCATTGTTGTCGTTCACATAGCATCGGTTAAACAGTTTTTTATATATACTTGCAAGAAACCTCGTCATATGTACTTGTGTTGACAGACATAACTCTAATATGTACTTGTTTTGGGATATATAAGTCTAAGATGTACTTGTATTGACAGACATGTCTCTAAGATGTACATGTATTGACAGACATGTCTCTAAGATGTACTTGTATAACAGACATGGCTCCAATATGTTTTGACAGACATGCCTCTAAGATGTACTTGTATTGACAGACATGTCTCGAAGATGTACTTGTATTGACAGACATGTCTCTAAGATGTACATGTATTGACAGACATGTTTCTAAGATGTACATGTATTGACAGACATGTCTCTAAGATGTACTTGTATAACAGACATAACTGCAATATGTTTTGACAGACATGCCTCTAAGATGTACTTGTATTGACAGACATGTTTCTAAGATGCACTTGTATTAATAGACATATCTCTAAGCTGTATTGACATACATGTCTCTAAGATGTACTTGTATTAACCGAAATGGCTCTAAGATGTACTTGTATTGATTAACATGGTTCTAAGATGTACTTGTATTGACTTACATGGCTCTAAGATGTACATGTATTGACTGACATGGCTTTAAGATGTACTCTAAGATATCACTTTCAATATATGTCACGATACAATTCAATACACGTATTCTGAAATCAATGGCAGCTTTTGCCATTAATAAATCACATATATTGTTTCAAATAAACATACATGTTAAATGTCGTCGTCTCTAAAGATCTGTTTTTAAAGTTCTTTGCTTTCTTCTTAAATACACTATTGCTTTTGCTTGTTTTTGTTTTTCGCCGGTCATTCTTTACTCCAGTTGTTCTTGAAACTGGTCATTCTTCACGTCATTCTTTCTTGAAGACTGACTTACCCAAAATTAAAGACACAATCTTAGCTTGACAGATGATCCGTTTATACATCTGGCGATCTGTCATAATTAAGTCTCGGATCACCCCAAATGCAACAAATACAGTGGTCTTGTCTATAATGTTCATTCATTATCATAGAAACGGAAACTCTTTGATGTAGAAACGAAAACTTCTTGATGTTTCTATGTTATATCAGATACTTTCAAAGTACAAATACACCCTATACTATATTGTATTTGGTTATATGTAGAGATTTTATAACGAAATTATTTTTGGAAAAACATAAATACGTCCGTTCACAAAACACAATCGTTTTTGAGTGACCTCACTGAGTTCAACAGGCGTTCAAACTGTTTTACTTTCATAATTTAGTGCAACAGTGACCTGTCCACTGTAAAAACACGTATGTTATATGCATTGTTTAAACGTTGACAATTTGAACTATCCTAAGAGATTAAAATTTCAAAACGTATTTGTTTATGCCGCATTATTGTTTTTTTTTAGGGGTCTGTTAATGTTAACTGAGTAATTATTTCTACTGTAATTGATCATATGAAAATAACAACACGGTTTGCTAAGTTGAACGATTGCCAGAGAAAACGCTTAGAACCTTCATGCTTAGCTTCTGTTCTCAAATTCTTTCTTTGTTTAATGTTTGAACTAAGCAAACCATTATAATTTCTAAAATAATTGTTGTATCATTATTTGTTTTAGTTGCACTGCATCTGTCCAAGGCACAGTGATCCAGCTACAGGTCTACTTAACCGAGCCGTCACAAGGTACTATGGAGACCTGCCAGCTGGCATTTCCAGTCGAAACCTTAACTATGTGTGTGCTTAGACAAATGGACAGACAAACAGGTATAACATTGATCTTTATTTCCTCAAATTTAAGTAATAGCTGTGTAACAGGGTTTCCATAGTATCATTCTTTATTTCTCTTATACATTGCCAATCATTAATGATTTATAATATTTCCTTGTAAACGAATCCACCCACCTTTAAACTCAGACAAAATATCACTAAATTAAACACCATATTACAATAACAAAATATCACAAAAATCTGATCCTAGATTAAGCTTCGCCAATACGACTCTACGTGGAAACATATGCTTTACCTTATTATAATTGAGAGGAACTCGAGTTTCCTTCAATTGTATTAAGTGCAATTGATTCCATGGCACGTTCTGTTTCTTTCTGTAATATGTATTTAACGTCATTCATTTGTATAATATCACGATGTCTAATTTTGCAGGTAGATGCCCCTGGCTTTTGTCACCAAGCATCCTAATCAGCGTAGTACGAAGAGGAAATTCATTAAAACACCTTTGTACATATATAAAATCGATTGGTGTTGCACTATGTATGTTTCTTTATTCTAGCTCTGTGTAAGTAATTTGAAGCCATCGTTTTGTTTTCTTTTTCTTTATTAGTTTTGCATAGTTTCTATGTATCATGAATACAGATAAATATATGAGATGCAGTCTGAAAATGACATCGTTGTTAGTTCCACACTATAAAACTGAAGGATGCATAACTAAATTCTGACGATGACATCTTCCCAAACATGACACAAAGGCTGGTAGGTACAAAAAGACAATAACTGGCATAAAAAGTGACCAGTACGTTTGGCCAAGTCAAAATTTGTTTGAATATGTATAATGCAGTGACGTTTTACACAACATTTGATTGACATGCATACTGCAGTGACGTTTAACATGACATTTGATTAAACATTTATAATGCATTGACGTTTTGCGCAACATTCGATTGAATATGCGTAATGTAGTGCATAGCGCATCTGAAAATCGAATAATAGGATGAAATGCATATAATCAACTAGGAAACGACTGTAAACTCAGTTCAATTCAATTCTGTATAGTCCATGCAACCTGCTTCTGCAATTTCCTGTTTTTGGCAATGTTTCTTTTTAAAGAAAAACAGATCCTGGACTTTATCCTCTAAAATACAAAGCCATATCTTTGTTTTATACAAGACCATGTCTCTGTTTTATACGAGGTCATTGATCATTGGAACTGAAAGTACTTGTTTCGTATACGTTTCCATTATGTACGTTATATGGACATCGCATGTGTGTGAAATAAATGCGTTTGCAATTCATAACTTTTGTATTAAGGCCAATAATTTAAATAATGCAATAAATCACCGCCTGCAGATAACATTTATTTAGCTAGGAATTTAACTAATTAAATTTAATTAGGCGTACATTGCTACAGTTAGTTCATCTATAACGCTGAAAATTTAGGACAACATATATACTCGATATATATGGCACATATGATATTTAAAAAAGCAAAAAATAAGTCTGAATATTTTACTTTAGAGGTTGAGATCCAGACAATAGGACTATTAATGATATAGGATCATACCATATCATGTCGCTCTCTCTATTTCAAAAATGTAACGGCCAGAGCATATTAAAAATAATAAAAATGCTACAATATATTGGACACAATCTAAGCTTTATTTAGAAAATAACCCGATATATTTCCATATTGCTGATTGACAGTTGACATAAACTCTTTGTAATCTTTGACGACACATGGTAGTGTGATTGACATTTTTACTTTGTAAATTGACATAAACATATTGTACTTTTTATGACAAACAGTGATGCAACTGGCATTGACTCAGTAATGTTTAACGACGCACGTTAATGTACTTGGCATTGACTCGTTAATTTTTAATGACACGCGTTAATGTACTTGACATTGACTCGGTAAATTTTAATGGCACGGGTTAATGTACTTGACATTGACTCGGTAAATTTTAATGACATGCGTTAATGTACTTGACATTGACTCGGTGAATTTTAATGACACGCGTTAATGTACTTGGCATTGACTCGGTAATTTTTAATGGCACGGTAACTTAAATGGCATTTAACTTTATGAAATTTGTTATTTGTATATTTATTTACTTATGTCGTACTATCATACTATTTCTAGAACTTTTTCACGAAGTACACGAACATTTTTTTCTCTCTCTCTTTCTATTTCTCTCTCTCTCTCTCTGGTCAAATTTAGGCCTCCTTTATTGTCCAACAATGAGAGGACAATTATGAAAACAGACATAGAGTATCAATAAAAAAATCCCGAGAGAATGGAATGTAACCCAATTTGTAGCTCTGCCATGCACATTCATAAATTCACAAAGATAAACAAGATGTGCTTATAAAGTAACTTAAACTAGTTCTTAAGACAAGTTCAGATAGGTACTTACCACACACAGACAGGTACGGACCACACACAGACAGAGACTCACCACACACAGATAGGTACTTACCACACATTGTCTTGTCAATCAAAATTAAGCAATACATTATATATCGATAATTAGTTTCAATTTGGTTCGATATGAATTTCAAGCAATAATAGATATGTATGTACTTTTACGGTGTATTAAACAAATGGATGTTCGAAATTCTTGTTTGTATCATTACATAAATGTAATATTCAGTTCCCTAATTTAAGAAAGACACTTGATTCCCGCTAGGTAATTGATAAATACATGCCGTTTTGGCGTTGTATAGTTTGTAGTTTTGATTTACCAATCCTGCGTTTCATCCACATCTAGAGTTCTGAAGGCATCTGACCCACCTCAACCATGCACCCCCCACCCCCCACCCCCGACACGATTCATAACGTTTTCTTAAGACGAATTTTTAGAGTATTGTTTTATTACGTCAACCCAGCCTGGTTATCTCCTAATCACTTCAATTACACAGTTGAATTTAACACTAAGGCACTTGCTCTGTACAACATAAGGCTATGCGCAACGGAAGACATTTGGCCTGTAAGTAATGTGAAACCTACAACATAAGGCTAGGCGCAACGGAAGTCATTTGGCCTGTAAGTAATGTGACACCTACAACATCAGGCTAGGCGCAACGGGAGACATTTGGCCTGTATGTGAAACCTACAACATAATGCTAGGCGCAACGGAAGTCATTTGGCCTGTAAGCAATGTGAAACCTACAACATAATGCTAGGCGCAACGGAAGTCATTCGGAATGTAAGCAAATGAGAAACCTCTCTTGAGATTTAAGGTGCACTACTGTTTCACGTGTGTTAAAATCTAACGTCTTCTCATACTCTTGGCACTGCGAACATACTAGAGAGAACGATATTCCTTTCGTAATTTCGCTCTAAACAACGAATGAGAGAGAGAGAGAGAGAGTGAGAGAGATTCATAAGTAAGTTAGTTTCATCACAGAATAATAGAAACCACTAGCCAATTTCTGACTGCAGTTGTGAGATATCTGAGCAGAAAGTAACAGCTACTTTTTAAGCATGCAAGTCATTTTAATGTGAGTTATAGGCCCCCAAGTATTAATCCTCAGAGAAGACACAAGACTGGGTTTTATAAATTAAAGCCACACAAGTACCAGTTTGTTACTTTGTGAAAAATGGGGTCCTTATGAGAAAATGGAGACACGTGATGTACCTGCTGGTGATGAGTGGTCAGTGAGCAATAAATTGTTGTTCCTAAGTCATATATACAGGAAATGCATAGTCTATCCCATAAAACTCCTTAAGTTGGTCAGTTTGGTGTCAGTAAGACTTATCACAAGAGCCTGAATCATTTCTATTTGCCGAAAATTAAAAGTGATGTTTATAAATACCATAGATCTTGTCACACTTGTCAAATGGTGGGAAATCCCAATCAGAAAATATCTAAAGCACATGTGCAACCTATTCCTGCATTTGACCATTTGACAAGAAACTTTTCAGAAAAATGGCAGGCTGTCGGTTCTTTACCTAATAACAAGTCAAGCAACCAATACTTGTTGACCATAATGTGTGCGTCCTCAAGATTTCTTTATTCTATTCCTTTGAAGAATTTTAAAGCAAAAACTGTTCTAAAAGTTTAGGCAATGTTTATAACACGTGTTTGCCTCCTCAAATCTGTCCGACAAATTGTATGTTTGATTATTTCCAACAACTTGTGCATGAATTAGACATCCAACAGTTTAATCTTTCTATGTCACCCTGAAAGTAATGGGGCTAGCTCAAGACTGTCCGAAAACACTCTCACCTACCCAAGATTCATGTATACCATTATATTGAATCAAACCTTAAAAAAGACAGTGATCAGTAAAATCCTGCATTGTATAATTATCGAGTAAGATCAGGAGAGTTTCTTTTCCCATATTGGTATTTATCACCAAATGAAAGACCCCATGACTACCCTAAAACAATAAAAGACTGCCCCAAAACACCCTCAACTATACAGGATACATGTAGGCAATTAAACAGAATAAAACCAAATAAAAAGACAGTGATCTGTAAAATTCTACCCTGTATAATTATCGAGTAATGTCAGCAGAGTTTATTTTTTTGTTGATGCTTGCTGAAGACTGTCCCAAAACACTCATCGAACCAGGATACATGTATACAATTACAATGACTTAATGAAATATGCAGTTTTGGTGCATTATCTCTCTCTTTCTTTTTCTCTCTTTCTTTGATCATAGATAATTCACTAAAGTACTTTCATATTGCAAAGAGCAGCACAATCAAAAAGTCAGAATCATGCGTCACTACATTTATATTTCAAAAATTCTTTAAATCTTTTTTTAAAATCTTTAATGTGACAAAGAGCAGCTGAATAATTAGAACCTAAGGGTGTTATATCTATATTTTTAAATTCTTGAACCAAATTATTAATTTTAATTGGTTTGATAATGGTAAGAATTACAATAAATAAAAGTAAAATCTCATGTAACATCTTTTGTCTCTGATTGTTTCCACTATTAGAAACAAAAGTTATAAAGGATGCAAACCAGTTTTAAAGCTGTTTTTTTAATAAAATATATAAATACATTCAAAGGTTGAGGTTCTGTACATTAACAATGCAATTTAAGTATTGGAAAACACTCGTACACTAAATCTAATACTTTTAATCGCAAGTAAACATTTTTATCACGATACGAACATGATTTTCCAGTTTGATTATTTCTGTTTTTGCGGCAAAATAAGTTACAAAATGAAGATCGTGATAACAATAATGCTTAATATTTTTTAATATCAGTTTACCTTTAAACTTTTTTATGTGCTATTGAAGCTGCTCTGAAATATTTTATTTTAGTTGGAGCTTATGTACAAGAGTATCACAGGAAACGATAGACGGCTGTGAGGTGCGTCAAAATGGGTGACGTACATTACAATCTTTACAACCAGGGTTCGTCTGATGAAAGCTCGTTAAGAAGAGTAAGAGGGAATATATCATTGTCATTTCTGATCCTTACTTTGATAAAATAACTAATATTTCCAATGTAACGAGAGATATCACTAAGAAGTAGATTTCTTAAAAGGTGAAGGTAAAAACTTAAGTGTGTCAAAACTGGGGTTGAAAAAGATGGACAATCCTGCTGTAGTGTATGCGTTTTTGTTTTCGTAAGGTGCTATAAATCACTTAGATCATCGAGAAAGCATATGGTTTTAGAGACGATTGAAACTTTGTTGCTAACGTACACCTTAAAAAAGTGACTGAAAGAGTTATCGACACAAACTGAATGCCGTAAAGCTCCGTGGGGAGCATTCATTATTTCTGGTAAAGGAAAAGCTTTAGAAATTTAGAGCGCCGTCTGTTGTCATAAAGCCATGCTAATCCCTAGTATGCCATTATGACAACAGATGGCGACACGAGTTGGACAACAAAGACGATACTGATAAAACGTAGTATTTACATTGTTGCAAGGCCAAATCTGTATGAAAACAGCGATTGGAATGATGTTATTGTAAAGTTTATAAACATAATATAGAAAGCTTGTAATAACTGAGATAGCTTTTGCCATACGACAAACTACATAATCAATTCAGTAGTTGGCAAATCGCAAGATACAATGACGCAGAAGGAAAGTAGATCGAAAAACTTGCAAGCAACCATTTACAGCTTGAATCAATGAAAAATAGAAAATTCATGACTTGAATTATGAATGTAGCACTTGCAAGCAGTCATTTACACTAATGCAGAAGGAAAGTAGCACTTGCAAACTGCCATGTACAATTTGCATCAATGAAAATACAATATACATTGATAGAATTATGAAAGTGGCACTTACAAGCAGCGATTTACAATAAAGCATCAAGGAAGATTAGGAAATACACGCATATAATTATGGCGGTAATCCCCCTCCATAGAGGCAAGGTAATTTCAATAGTAAAGCAGAATCACTGACTTAAATTAAACAGGTCTTGTGGGTTTGCGGTACCACAGCTGAAGAGTGTTATCACCTCCATTATTTTGGTAGGGAACCGTCGATTTGGTACGTACGCAAAAATCTGGCAAAGCTTGACCCCTCCTCTCCTCCCTGTACACATGCGTACTTTGTTACACACAAACCCACTTGCGTTCGTACGCTTGACACCCCACCCCCCAATTTTATAGAACGACCTATATTTAATCCACGCAGAAACGATCGAGGATCAATACTATTAACGTGTTTATTAAAACAGATAGTCCACCGACGTTGAATGTCTGGCTGCATTAAAGAAATAAGCTGCGTAACTCTAAAAAGTTTGTCTAGTGTCCGCTAAAATTCAAACGGTGACTGAACCCACTCGAACAGGTTACGTATTAGACAAATTATTATCGAGGTTTCATCCTCCCCCGTTTCCTATGCGTACGTACATTATCAGTAGACCCCCAACTACGCAAGCATATGCATTTGGGTTAACCACCCCCTGCATGCATACGTACTAAATGGACGGCTCCTAAATTTTCAGTTAGGATGGTGTAAGTTTGTGCCATTGAATACTGAGTATCAGTACAGCATAGGCCACGTTTGATTGTATATTTGGTACTGTCATATCCATATACGAGAGTTTTAATGTGTTGCACTATATCAGGTCTGTCGTATCACTAGAACGAGTTGTTGGTGTCAATACGATCGTAACCCAGTTACTGCATGCATGTATTACTGATACGCTTTTCCCAATTATCTCCATGACCCTACTGCCTTTGCGCTATCTATAGATGATGTATCTATGACAGGAGTGCAGCAAGGAAGTATCACCGATTCTGTGCGATCGACTTATAGAAGGGATGAGATATGCCCTTGCTTATGATGTAGAGAAATGTGTAACCACGATTCAGGAATGAAATAGAAATCTGACAATTACATTAATCAGAAATATGACTTGCTCTATATAGCATGAGTGGTTTGTAGGACATATACGAGAAATGAAAAGAGGTCATCCAAATGTAGGACATATACCAAAATGAAATATATCTTCCAAATGTAGGACATATACGAAATATGAAAAAGAGCATCCAAATGTAGGAACATGAGAAAAATTATACAAATGTAGGACACATACAAAAAATGAAAACGATCATGCAAACGTCGGACATATACGAAGAATGAAAAATATCATTGAAATGCAGGGCATATAAAAATGTAAATGATCATCCGGTTATATGACACTTCTGCAAAATGTCCCAGCAAGTCGTATAACCTGCCCATAGACCACCTATATGTCAGATACAAATGTTAAAAAAGACTACGAATGACGTGCATGGAATTTATTTTTCAAATAGTTCTCTACAGAGTTTAACCAACTGAAGTACCAACCCGAAACATAAATAACAGCAACAATGGAAGATTTGAGTCAGAGTTGTTGAGAGTAATAAGTGGTATTTTCCTCTTAAGTTTAAAACATTTTCTCAGACTTCAATAACGCTTTTAGTGTTGATGAACACATTTTAAAAGAATTATTTTGCTTGCATCAGGGCATCATCTTTAAAAACATACAGTCCTTGAGAGACAATACGTTTTAAGACGGGTGCTAAAGTATCAAAGATTAATTTTAAACATACTCTACAAACCATGTCTTCATTGTCAAACTAATCGTCGGCACACGGGATAAGTGACATAAGAATAAAGACAGTACTTTATGGTATGTGATGGTGATTGATACTCTCAAACACTGTTTTTTACTCTCAAATTCTAACTCTTACAAACAAAACAACAAATATGTATAGGGTTCTAGCTTAAGACTGAATGATAATCGTCCACTCCTACAGTCAAGCGCACAATTACAAAAACAATGGAAGGAACTGGCGACAGACAATAACCATACACGATATGTCTCACTTAGCTTCGTACACGTCAGGTGGCACATATTTTTTGTGTGTCTTTGAAATGTTTTCAAAGGTAGTCCCTGTAATATCAAAAGCAGGTTCCGGTTAGTGCGAGCTTTGAAAATGATGTTGAAACAAGGTAACCGATAATACGCTCTGACGTTTAACAGACAAGGCCGTTGAAATTTCTCAATGAACAATTGAAAACGAATGGAAAAACGACACATTCTTTCCACCACTGAAAATTACCACCAAACACATCATGGAACATATACAAGGAAACTTTAAAAAACCTATGTGGACCTATTTGCATGTTAACATATGCTCCAAAACATAAACGTGATAGCTGTTGATAATGCTGACCAGTAGATGTGGTTGCTGAAAAAAACCCACTGTGTGCTGGTTAGTAAGCATTTGTGTTGGTTAATAAATGGACATGCTCGTCAGTAAGACTGTGTGATGGTCAGTACGTGTGGGTGCTGTTTCGCAACAGTGAGAGTATTGGTCAGTAGTGGCGGCTGTTGCTGAGTAGATGGAAGTGCTGATAGGTAAGACAGTGTTAGGAAATATTTGTGAGTGTTGGCCACTACTAGTATGTGTTGGTCAGTAAGGATAGATACTAGTCAATAATGAAAAATTCTCTTGTCCACATCATTCTGTCCAACTTTAAATATTTCCACGTCTAAAGTTTTGACATTACATATCGTCTTGAGGCCACACCGTCCCTAATGTTAATCCCAAAGCTAGTGATAAAAATTGCCACATGCTGGTCTTTAAAGTCTGGAAAGGTAGGTGTTTAATTGGCTAAATATAATGGTTGATAACAAGATAAATATTAAGAGGAACATTGACAGTACGAACTAAGTGACTTGAACATTGACCCTATATATGTTGTGGGAGATATGTAGATATTTGAACAGGTAATAAACTTGACTTGCTCAATGTGACCAACTATAGAACAGTAGCCGAAGAATCCTTGGCAGAGACAGTGAAGTATGGGGTCCACATACAACATGAGAGGAGGTCAAATGACTCCATGGAGGAACCTAAGGGCATTTCTAACTATTTTTGGAGGTCTTTTAATTCATCTCGCCCTTGGTGGAGGGTATACATTCGGTACGTTTTATTAATTAAATATTAGAGATAAAACTGATGTCGAAGATACTTTTTTTCTCGATGATGCAAGATAATATGTTATCAGAGTATTCAAAGATATTTTAATCAAGTTCCATCATGATCCGAATTAATAATTAGTTTATCTTTAAATGTTGTCAACTTAATTATAATGCAAACATTATATCACCTGACTTAGAAAAAATAATGAAAATCATTGAGAAAGTTGAATAAAAATTTGAATATGACATCGCTAATCCTGAAGACCTTAAGGTATCTTTTGGTTGGATAATAGAAACGGAATATTAATATGCAGTGTTTCAAAATAGAAGGATTCTGAATTGAATCTTTAGAGCCCTTGAACATGGTTTGCTGGTCAACCCGAAGGGAAGATGTACCGTTCATAGTCTTGATTGAGAACATGTATCTACATCAGCCTATTACTAGCATTTAGCCTATGCCGAAAAACACCGTGGTCTCAAAAAATTTTCAATCCATTCAATTTACGCTTAACTATGTCAAGTGATAGCCTATAAAAACGTTAGCTTCACGTGTAAAGATTTTTGTTAAAGACATTGTAACTAAATTAATAAATCCAAATTAGTTAAAACTGTTGATTTTGGCCGAATATCGAGCATCAGAAGCGTACAAAATGTTGTACTAATAGTGTCATTCTGGATCCTTGAAAACAACAAAGCTTAGTAACTGATACAAATTCTTGGAACCTTGAAGACATCCATATTTATATGACTTTGTTATAACATGCAATACTAAACACTAAATCTGAGCGAAGGTATTCCCTAACAAATTACTTGATTAATTTACTGTTTTTGTTATTGTTCCAGGCAGACGAAGCATGCCACGTTTGCGAAATATTGATTCATTACTTTACAATAGTTTTCATTATCTACAATGAACAACAACAAAAACACATTTTCAAAGATAGCTAAAATAATATTCTGGATACAGAAAGAAAAATTTAACCTGAATAGATTGGCAACAACAAATTCTGGAGCTTAATTAAAATTGTAAGAAAAAAAGACAGAAGAACGATAGAAACTGAGAGAAAAAATTTAACAAGAAAGGCCTTTGTTAAAACGTCGCTAGAACAGCATTACTATTTGGAATATAATATAGAACAGCAGTACTTTATTTGGAATATAATATAGAACAACAGTGGTATTTGGCATATAATATAGAACAGCATTACTATTTGGCATATAATATAGAACAGTAGTACTTTATTTGGAATATAATATAGAACAACAGTGGCATTTGGCATATAAAATAAAACAGCAATACTGTTTGGTATATAAAATAAAACAGCAATACTGTTTGGCATATAATATAGAACAGCAATAATATTTGGCATATAAAATAGAACAGCAATACTGTTTGGCATATAAAATAAATCAGCAATACTGTTTGGCATATAATATAGAACAGCAATAATGTTTGGCATATAATATAGAACATCAATAATGTTTGGCATATAATATAGAACATCATTAGTGTTTAACATATATTATAAAACAGCATTACTGTCTGGCATATAATATAAAACAGCAATACTGTCTGGAATATAATATTGCAAATCCATATCCTCTAACATTAGTAAATGTTGACACATCTATTAAACATAAGCATTTATTAGTGCACCATTAATGGTTTCTATTCATTTAATTGATCTCAAAATCACATTTCTTATCACGCAGTATTATAATTACGTATAATAAACTCAGCAAATCCTTTTGTACTCAAAGGACTACGTTTAAAAAATTTAAATATAGAATTGTGCTACTTGTGCATAACTCTTTGACATTTTCAGAACAAATGATGTATGTCTTTTTGAACAGAAGTAAACAGGGAAAATGTTCAGTATCAACTGTTCCAGTTATTTTTACAAGAAAATTTATTGTTAGAATCATATGTGTAATTCAAAAGTGAAACAGATGGTGATTAGTATATTTATACCATAAATGCTTGATTTGCCACTCATTTGAATTAATATGTCAACCCTGTATACTTTACCTTTAGTTTACTGTTAGGATTTTATATTTGATCTTATTGATCTCCTATTTGTTATACCTACATCTTCTATCAACCTTAAGTGGAATTTTATCTTACAAGAATGAAAGTCTTACAAAGAAATTTCTTGAAGTCTTTATCTTGTTCTAATGGTATAAACTATAGCCTAATAATTAAATAATCATTAAATGTAAGAGTTAATTGTTTTAATTGCATTAACTATACGCGACTACAATAAATAATCATTAAATGCAAGAGTTAATTGTTTTAATTGCATTAACTATACGCGACTACAATAAATAACCATTAAATGCAAGAGTTAATTGTTTTAATTGCATTGACTATACACGACTACAATAAATAATCATTAAATGCAAGTGCCTGGCTGGTAACAAACTCTTTATATGCATGCAGAGAAAAATTAAATGATAATCAAATGGTAACATACGTCGATTTAAGTGATTTTCTATGAACCATTTAGAAAAAACAATGCAGTTATAACAATACTAATCGTTACATGCCTACGACATGTCCGCTACTCTATACATTCCCTTTCATCAACAAAAAGCCGAGAATGTTTAATAATATTTTTCCCCAATGTGCGGAACCAAACGGTCGTTCAAACAACATTATTTGCATTGCTTGAATATAGAGTGACCTGATTATTATGTTTACCCCTAACGTGATGGCAAAAAACTTACATCATTAGATTGATTAGTGTACTATCATACTCAAACACATTACAAGTGCCATCGTTTCATGGAGACACAAGACTGGGTTGTCTGAAGACGCTCTATTGAGAGTTTATCTCTTACAAGGTCAGACTGTCTCTGTAGGTATAACTATGTTAGTCCAACGTATTCTATGTCTATCATAATCTTAAAAATCACCGACTTTCACCATTGACAACACTGACTCTTTTTTTTTCGACATATAATTAGATCGTACTTATGAGGCATCATAAGCTACTCTACCACAACTTGCATTACGTTGAACCTCCCTATCTTTAAGCCACTAGATCAGCCAAGACTGGCTACCGTGATGTCTCCATGGACAAGACACTTTACTTACCTTGGTGTATTTCTGGGCAGGGCATTTTGCCCCCCCCCCCCCCCCCCCCCGCCTTATCGTAGTGTATCCATGGGCAGGACAGTTGACTCTACTTGCTTTCGCATGATTTAACCTTCAAATTGTTTATGTGCCGAAACGCACATAAGTACCAAACACCTATCAACATCCTGCGATTAAAAATTATTTCTCATAAACTTTAGTGCTCAAAATGGTGAAATATAATATTCGCAAATATGCAGAACAGATGTTTGATCAAGCATGTTGACATGTTAACAGTAGTTTCAGTTTTAAATTGCATGTGAAAATCAGTATAAATGTTCCATTTGTCTAATTCACATAATCTCTAACTCAGATAATCCCAATTCCCGAAATAATCTTGCACAGAAAAATAAGTTAATAGTTCTCAAAATTTGTTCATATGACGTACCTAAGTGGTAATGATTTTGTGCATCCAATCAAGGTTTGGAACCAGACCTGGGTTTGTGTTTTAGAGTCCAATGGTAAATATGTTATAGTCACAGTCTGGAACCAGATGTTAATAGTGTGTCGCGTTAGCTGGCTGAGACACAGTTTATCGTTTTGAATGAAACAGTCTGGAGCCGGATGTCTTTAGTGCGTCGCTTGACTTGAATGCGACAATATGTGTCGTTTTCCAGCAACAAAGTGTGTCGTTGTGTCGGGCATATTATTTCGACATCTAAATGACACAACCACTACAAAATGGATGGAAATTTGTGATTTCAAAATGAGACATGAAACTGAGTAAGAAATTCGATAATGCCAATCGGATTACTAAATTTCCAATGGTTAACAGACAGCTGTGTTGATGACGACACAGTGACAGTGTCGTCAGCTAAATCCCTCTATGGGAACTTTTATCTGATATAACGATGAAATAAACGTTGAAACAATTTCAGAGAAACATTATAGAAGTCATTATGAGTACTAAATTTAATGGGTTGGTAGTAAATAGTCCACCAAGATCATGTCCAAAATAGAAGTAAACATAACACATAATCATGGAGAAAACGAAAAGTAACAAATACAAATTACATATACATAACAAATGAAAATGAGGACTTTAGATATGGAGGATTAAAGAACCCACCTAAAATGAGGACTTTAGATACGGAAGATTCAAATATAAGAACACCTAAATTGAGGAATTTAGATATGAAGGATTCAAATATAATAAAACTTAAAATGAGGACTTTATATATGGAGGATTCAAATTTAAGAACACCTAAAATGGGGACTTTAGATATGGAGGATTCAAATATAAGAACACCTAAAATGAGGACTTTAGATATGGAGGATTCAAAAATAAAAACTCCTAAAATGAGGACTTTAGATATGGAGGATTCAAATATAAGAACACTTAAAATGAGGATTTAAATATGGAGGATTCAAATATAAGAACACAGAAAATGAGGACCTTAGATATGGAGGATTCAAATATAAGAACAGTCGAGTTAACGATCTAAGGTATGAGAGACTCAAAAATATGTTCAGATAGAAACCTCCTTATTCGCCATTTAATGGGCAAATGAGACTGTTAAAGTGATATAAAATTTAAGGTTAAACTCATCAATAGTTTATACAATGAGGTCTGTGTGATTAACTTGCTTTATTAGTTAACAAGGATGTATCTACAATTATTCATAATATTGGCCTGTTAGGGGGGTGTTCCTAGTTTCCGAAAAATCCACATAGGTTAAAAAAGAGAGTACACTCAGACAAATGTACAGTCATTTGTCACTTGAAATTTGACCATCGTTTTATTTTTGAGCACGTTTACTCCGTATTATGCACACTTTCAGTAAAGAGGTACATGGACGTTTGCTTTGGTGGTCTTTCCAGGAATGTCAGGGCCCTTTTGAAATTTTGGAAACCACTCCCAATACTTGAACTAATCCCGGCCCTGCTGCTGGACACTTAAATCCCATAATGTGTCACAAGCGGTCTTTAGACTCTAACATAAAACACCAACCTGAGACGATTATTAAAAATACAAAACAATTCTCAAGCAACAGGAGGGAGTGAACCGACCCCAAATATGGCGTCGAATTTTGGGGTTACCCACCCCCCACCTCGAAGCCCCGTTTTCGTATTCTGACATGAAAAGAAATCGAAAATAATCCAATGTTAGATTTGAGACAACATACACATGATCAACTATGCCCAACTTAATTCAGCAGTGGAGGGTCGGTCGAGCCCAAAAAAGTGTCGACGACTGGGGGGGGGGGGAGAACACAATCAGTACTCCATTTTAGAATCTGAGGCTAAACAATGCTATTTTTAGCCAAGCAATGTTGACTCAATAATTATCAAAAGGCCACTCCAAGACTTGTAAGAATGTTGATTTTATCTGTCGCAGTGCTGATTTATAAATCTGAGCAAAACGAAACGACGGCGACCAGGTTGATAGATGTTGAATATCTGTTGAATGACTTTCTTGAGTAATTGTTGTAGTTTTTCTTTTTCCATTGTATGTGAGCAACCACCACCACCACCCCACCACCCCAGCGAATCGCTAAATGCGAAACGAAATTTTAGTGATTCAGAGGGCTGGCCATGCTGAATTTTAATTTTGTAATCAATCACACTCCCCCAAGTGAATCCCGGGTGCTATAAAATGAACACCATTAGTTGGGTTCGGAGGGGGGCCCAGGCAAGTGCACCAGGGTACCTTTTACAAGTTTACAATTACCCATTCAACGATATTTTATCTGTTCACAATGCATCGCAGGCACCACCCCCACTTATAAATATTTTTTCAAAACGCCGACAACATGTCAGTCGAGTACTGGGATTGTCTCTGAGGTAAGTTTATACAGGTCAATCGAAAGATTTTCCGTACGCTTTAACCACTAGGCCACTGTCTCTATTAAGAATATACGGTTAAAATAATTTACATTAAATTTATGAGCGGTACAATTATATCAGTACATTCGCAATTACAGATCAAAAATTAGTGTACACGCATTTATATAACACTAAAAAGAGAATTGATTAAGTATCCGAGCATTTTAAATAATTTCTGTTATATTATAATAAGGCGTATCAATTTTTTCCGAGCGTGGGAAACCCGGTGTGTTATTATTAGCCATCAATTTATCACAGGTATTTTTAGCTGGCTTGACACTTCATCTGGGCAATGTCTAAATTGTGTGTCGAATTAGAATTGCGGCAATTTGCTGGAACAAAACAAAATACATTAAAGTGCGCATTGAAATCTTTTGTGTTGGTTGAATTAGTGATCTGTAGTTAAATCGTTGTTGTTGTTGGGTTTAACCTCAGTTTGCAGCACAGTATAGGCAATACATGGCGTCCATTATAAATGGTGGAGGAAGAACCCTGGAAAATCCTGGAAAGTACCACCGACCCAAGAGAAGCTACTGGCAGGCTTTTCACGTACTCACGTTAGTCGATTCTGAGACTCGAACCCACGCAGACAGAGGTGAGATGGCCGTGATTCAGAACGGTGATCGCTATAGACCGCTCGGCCACTCGGGGCCCCCAAACCGTTGTAATAATAATAATAATAATAATAAGTGATTCTGCGCTAACTATGGAAATCAATAAAAAAAACACAATTTTATAATTTGGGGACATACAAAAAATGAATTACTAGAAATGATACAAAATATAGCCAGCAAACAAGACCTCGTTGGAGCAAAACTGTACTAAAACGTTTTGTTTGTTTGTTGGAAATGTCAATCTGAGCCTTGTTTCAATTGATGTTCCTGAACGATGAAGAATCAATATATGTTTTAATTGAAATTTTTTGATGTTGCTGAATTAGTTATATTATTTGCTAAACTATGTACTAATTTGTGGCTTATATCAAAATATTTTCCAGGTGCTGACATTGATAGAAAGTCGTTTGTTATGCCTGTTTTAAGATTAATTTAACAGGTCTTGGTGTTTTATTTTCTGTTGATTTTAGCTCGTTTTGTATTTTGACTGTGTCATCTCTTGTATGTTGTTTAGTCTCTTATCTTGTTTATTAGAGTTGATATGGTCGATAACAAAATTTTCATCTATCGTACCGTTGAAACATTCGGAAATAAATCCGTGAGAATAATAGTTTTGTAAAAAGAATTATTTTTCTACTTCTGGCAATTCCAATAACAGTAGCGATGTAACCCATGTTACTGACATTTCCAAGAGGTTTTTTGAGACAATAGTTTCTGATAACACCACCTCACTTCGCTTCATAATTAATTTATATTGGATGACATCTAAATTCATCGAAATCGTTATTGCTGACTGTCTCCATTTATAAAATTGTTTCCTTCTTTAATATAACATTTGTTTTCAGTAGATGACTATCACTCGAGATAATCATTTACTTCTTTTATTTTGATGTCATCCGAAGCGTTTTGTATATCGTAATATCGTTTAAGTGTTCGATATTTTCGTCCACCAGAAGATACACATAATTGTGTTTTCCCCTTCATCCAAATTCCGTATTTAAGACATGGTTGTGGTCCAGTACTGCCGGAGCGAACACTGGCCATGTGATAACCATATTACTCACCACGACAATCGTTTTTACAAGGTGTGACTGATCCGATCATAAGCCATCGACAAACATATTTTGCCAGATGCATATCATATTATTGGATGAAGTTTAATTGAAGAAAATATTTTCCTAATTATATAGCAATTTCTAATTCTACTGCTGTAATGCAGCTGCGAGAACAGTATTTTAAACTTTTAGGTGACGACACCTTTTTACGGTCGAAAATTACACAACAAATTTACAAAAAGAAATAAATGAATTATTGATCGCGAGTGAAAAAAAATATATCAGCTGCGAAGAATTGTCTATGTTACGGAGTCCGTGGCGACACATGTCTTATCAACAATTATCTGGTTATGCGCGAGAAGACAAAAGCAAAGGCGACAGTTCGATCTTGATGTTGAATTTATCATGAACTGACACAACGACAAAATAATCACTGCTCCTGCTGTAACAAAATAATGCTGTGGCAATATTTTTCTAACGTTGTATGACAATTTACAGTGGACAGAATTGATAATAGTCTCGGCCACACACGCAAAAATATCGCTCTGACATGTCTTGAATGTAACATACTTCGATGAGCTTTGCTTCTCCGATCTAGTTGGTGGTAATTGATTGTTTTTATGAATTACCTGTAATTGTTCACGGACAAACGCACGTTGAAGAGCTCTTTAACCTAGTCTATATATTGCAGGCTGGGCAGGAGATTTTACCATGCTGAAAATTGTATGTGTGGTTACACTCCAGACTGGATCTGTTGCTCTTGCTGAAAGTTCACCGGGTTCATATTAATGCCCAATTGTCACTTTGCTGCCCATCACTGGTTTTTGTAATTGATTTCTTGATGATTATTGTCGTGTTATGGGCTTTTTCGCAATTGCCACGATGGATTTCATATTAATTTCACTGGTAATGTCGTTGTTTAATGCTATTATCACGTGAGGTAGTCCCACAACCCATCGACAAGAGATCTGTTTTTGCTCAGTAACTACTGTGCATATTGTTGTGCAAACAGTCGCTTTGCAAATGTTTGATTAAATTGCTCAACGATTCCTGATCACGATGTAACGCGGTGTGTCCACGTCTGATTTTAAAGTTATGTTGTTTTATCAGCCATGTTACCTCACCGATGAATTCATTGCCAGGATCAACTTGAACTAGCTGTGGCCATTGCAGACCACCACGTGAATAAATTGTTTCAAACGTGGCTGCTACTTCAGTTGCTGTTTAAGTCGATAATGGCTCCGCTATTTGTATCTACTTGCAACATCGGTGATAGTCAAAGCGTATTTGTATGTGCGCCATTTGTGTGATGTGCCAAAGATGTCATGTGGTAAAAACAGTATATCTGCCTGATGAACTTTGTTGGGCGTGCTGACATCAAACCGCCCATGCTGAATTGTTTTGGAACATAGTATATACATCTGCCATATTGCCTGTCGTGACAACCAATCTGCGATAACAGCACGTGCGACACATGCTGAATCTGCGAGTTTGCTAGTCGCTGCTGTACCTCTCCCATATCCTCTTGGACTATAATAAATCGACTCCATTATGTAATTATTGGACAATTAATTGCCCAGTGTGGGGCTTTGCTCCCTACGGCTAACTTACCACTCATCGCTGATCTTATGAGCCAGTAAGCAAGGGTTTGTCGTATGTTTTAATTTTTTATCGACTTCAGAGTGTGAATCAAATTGACACCCACGATATGTCGATGTTGTCGATCTTTGCTTTTATACGCGTATAATGAACCAAGAAAATATTAACGAGATTATCTCTGAGATCCAGCAATTAAAACAAGATGGTCTCGATGTTAAACTTGATGTTGAAACAAAAATCAACGATGATTTTGAGATGACACAGCAGGGACGGGAAGATGGCAGCTATACACAAGCGAAAGATTATAGATATATCAAATTACTCCAGCTCGAAATGGAATTGTCATTGACGGATTTACATGAAAAACATGAGCTAAATTTGTTCCACTGGCGAGCGCCATTAAGAAAATACGATCAGAGCTGTGTCGACAAAATGAAATTTGAGCGGTTGTAAGTGCGCGTGCGAGACAGCTAAAAAAACTTGTGTTGGAATCCACAAATGATTCTGAATCCGTCAAGGTGGAATAGCAACGTCACCAGTATTAAAAAAATTAACGAAAAAATGCTATTTTTTTAATGGTGGGGCGTCACAGTCTGTCACTCACATACAAACTAACAGTCAATTCTTCACCGCTCGTGTCCTGTAAATTACCGACCTGGTCGGTTTGACGAAAACGTATTTGTGACCGCGATGGACAATGACATCGTAAAAAAAACAGGATTAATGGGCACCGACACAATCAAATGACCCAGTGGGACATCTGGAGAAAAGCTGTAAAGAACATATCCCTGCTGGGCCTGTCCGTGGGATGCTTGTTCAGTCGCGGAATAGTTGCCGTCGACTGCGTCACGCACTAGATTTACAGATATCGTCAATATGATATTGACAATGCCTGGCTATACATGACGACGACTACTATTCGGATCGTTGTTATGAAGAATAATATTTGGAGGGACTCTTATTTTGTCCCATGCGGCATAAATCTTTGGAAAATATTCTTTATGTCACGGATATCTTTCCTCATTGTATCGATGTCAATCCATGGTAGTTTGAATGTACTCAGTTGGTCTTCGGTGATCTTAAAATGATCAAGAAACTCCTTTTTATAATCTGGGTTACGATGTAATATTCTTATAAAATTATCCAGAAAAGATTTTAACGTGTAATATGTTTCAGCTGTCCTACTGTGCTAGTTATTTTCTTGAAACGATCAGCATTTGGATACTCAATCACATACTGCTCATACAGCGCTCATAGATTGCTCAGTTTTTTCTTATGTTTTTTCACAATCACTTGCAATTTCTACTGTTCGAATAAATTATGTTTCACTCGGAAAATATAACTCTCCATGGGGGATTCTCGCGTAATATTGATATCCAATTAAATAATCAGATTCAACTGGTTTTGGTGGTGCAGCATAAATCGGCGCTACCAGAGGCCATCCCAGCATGATTCTGATCGATGACTTATATATCTCAAGGGCGTAATGAATTACAGGGAATCCTCCGCTGTGGTCGTCGATGATTTCTTTCAACGATGCCTTTCACGAACATGCATGATTGTACCGAAAATATTGTGTGGGATTCATTATATTATATACTAAATTACCAACTGAGGTGTTTTCACGACGGATACCAGACACCACTAAAACATCTCTGAGGTTAGGGATTTGTCTTTTGGATCCAATATGAATGATTCCTCGGTATTTTGATTTCATACGACCGAAACACGGATAGCTTGTACCACCCGGTGAACTCAGCGGTATGTTTGATGGAGTTGTTTTGTTGTGAACATCTTGTTGATCCAGACGCTACTGTGTATACTGCGTTGATGAACGGAGCCGTATGAACTACACCGGCACCAATCTTTGCGATATTTGCGGCGCATATTCTACGAAATCTCTCAAACGCGGCTACATGAGTATTATATTCAGATCTGAAATTGGCCAATCCATCACGTATTGGTATTAAAGAGGTCCTTATCGCGACGTTGTTGCTGTCCACTTATTTCTTCGTTGCAGCGTCATTATCCGATTTTGGGTCTCTTAAGTCAGCGATTCTATTTCTGCTCATGTTGAGTTCACCCTTCATTGTATCGTCCGCTTTTGCAACACGTTTAAAGATCTCTCTTGTGGTCCCTCCGATTTATACGCTTGAGTATTTGATTCTTCTGTCGCCGGTAAATACCACGATGTTGGTCGCACCCGAGACTCGCAGGATAACATCGACCCATTTGATATTGCTCGTCTTTAGCTGCCCATGTTGATCCTGGAAAACAACCTCATCCGTAGAGACAAAAGATCAGCAAGCTCAGCTCGTGTCGCATACGCCTACGTTACCCGGGCCCTTGCTTTTAGCAGATCTTCCACTATAAACTGTTAATCTGTTTAAAACGACGAGCGGTTAATTTGTGCATGGCTGTATGAGTCGGAACTGATGACCTTGACACGGTGTTAAGTACAGCAAGTACTTTTGGACCATATATTGGTGGATCCGTTAATGTCTGTGTCTTCTTTGATGCCAATTGCAGCTTTTTAATCTGACCTGGTGTCAGAGTAACGTTGACGTGATGATATTACATTATAATATAATGAATGATCTAATTACTTGTTTCCTACAGGAGTATCAAGGACTCTGATTTGTCCACGAGTGCTCAATAACCACCAGCTGGAACAGGACCAAGAGTAGCTCGCACGTGTACGTCAACGAAAGATTGTCTGAACAAATCGAGGTGTTCCAACGAAAAGTAATAGATAGGATACAGCGTTGAGAAATCCCGCTGAGATACCTGCAAACCAGAGTCGATATTCTGATCACGCCCCAATGAATCTCGTCAAACTATGATACACCCGTGCAACGTTATTTTGGTAAATATTCAGTATTATATCTTCGGATGGTTCTTGATGTCCGTTTATCCTTAGCGAAATCGTAGACACTGCTAATCTGTCAAACATCATTGGGTTTGCTGTGTAATCGTTATACCTGGTGGCACACTGAAATACCACTAATATGTGTCGTGGTGCTTGAATTCCTTTCTATGATGCTATCTGCCATGAAAATGTTCCTGCTGTGCCCGGAGATGTGTCTGTGGTCATTGTCAGCCATGACAGCTTAAATGTACCACCATTATCCATGAACGATAACAACCGCGCTTCTTCTGTCACATATGGAGTCATGGTTGGCATACATAATGTTAGTTTTGTCAGTGTTATTCTGCCAGCACCCCCACCAATTTCAGCGAGCCAGATTGCATCGTTGTCTGTAGCTTTTCGTACCAGTGCAACCGTATGTGACAGTGGTAACCATCATTGTTAGCCTGAGAACGTTGTGATGAAATCGAAGGTTAAATTCTGTATTAGTACTCTGCAGTGTCGCAGTACCACCGGTCCTGGTCTGGGTATCATTTCAGCTGGTTGAGGTTCAACAGTGCTAGCCTGTGTTAATTGTACCATGAGGTACTACTATCCTCAGGTTTGTGGGGAATGATAGCCATTTTCTATACTTTTTAGGCATAAGTGATTAAGAAAAGTTTGTGGGGAATAATAGCCATTTTTATACATTTTAGGCATAAGCAATTACGAAAAAACACTTATTACTCAGGAACAAAATTGTGGTACATAGTGTAATCATGTTATTTTGTTATCGCCGATCTAAATGATCACTTACTGTAGTAATCATCGGTAATTTAATCGATCAGCGCTCGATAAACACTGCTGTCCATGACACCACTGGTAAATAAACGCTGACTGATAGCAGCTACGTCCTTGATGATTTCTTGGTAATTGTTGCCGGCTCGTCTTCAACTAATCAGAATTTCCAGTCGATCAACATCATTGAGGATGTTATTGGAACAAAGCTTATCTTGAATCACCAGCGAGGTTTGTTTTTTACGCCGTCGATCGCAAGTGGCAAGGCCACTTCTGGTTGCTTCTTCTTCCTCACCACCCGGTTGCTTGAATGGTGATTTTTCAGATGATAATACATCTCCAGGTAATGACGCTTTTCTAGCTTCTTTGACCTGTTTCTCAAACGACGAAAGAAGATCTTTAGTGCCTTTGGTGACTGATCTAAATGACTCTTCTGTGCCTTCTGAAAATTCCACTTGAGAGTCTTGGCGTTGCTGTAGCTGCTTTTTTGACAGAATCACGGACTGGAATATATTTCTTAATTGCATCTAGTCGTTGTCGAGCTAATTTAGCTGTATGAGATACCATAGTTAGCGCAAAATCATTCATTATTATTATTTCAACAACTATTTAATTACAGATCACTAAGTCAACCAACATAAAATATTTCAGTGAGCACATTAATGTATTTTTTCACTTTCAGTGAATTGCTGAAATTCCAATTCGACACACAATCTAGAAATTGCCCAGATGACATGTCAAGCCAGCTGAAAATACCTGTGGCAAATTGATGGCTAATAATAACACACGGGGTTTCCCACGCTTGGCAATAATTAATACCTGTTATGACAATAGAACAGGAATGACTTAAAATGCTCAGATACTTAATACATTTTCTCTTTAGTGTTATATAAATGCGTGTTTACTAATTTTTGTATCTGTAATTGCGAATGTACTGATATAACAGAACCGCTGGTACAGTTCATGTAAATTATTTTAGTCATACATTCTTAATAGAGACAGTGGTCTAGTGGTTAAAGCGTACGGACAATCGTTCGATCAACCTATGGAAACTTACCTCCGGTTCGATCCCAGAGCGCGCTTGATATGATATTGGCCTTTCAAAGAATTGTAAATAAGTGGGGATTGGTGGTGGGTATGCCTGTAAAAAGATGAAATATCATTGAATGGGTAATTGTAAACTTGTAAAATGTAACCCAGGTGCACTTGCCTGGGCCCCTTTCTGAACTCATACAAGGGTGTTCATTTTATGGCACCAGGGATTCCCTTAGGGTGTGTGTGCTTGAATGCAAAATTAAAATTCAGCCTGGACAGCCTTCTGAATCTCTAAAATTTGTTTTGCACTTAGCGATTCACTAGGGAGTATGTTCACACACAATGGGAAACGGAAAACTATAAGAATTATCCAAGAAAGTCATTCAACAGATATTCAACATCTATCAACCTGGTCGCAGTAGTTTCATTTTGCCCAGAACAATAAGTCAGCATTGCCACAGGTAAAATCAACATTCTTACAAGCCTCGGATTGGCCTTTGGATAATTACTGAGTCAACATGGCTTGGCTAAAAAAAGCATGTTTTAGCCTCAGATTGTAAAATTGAGCAATGATTGTGTTCGCACCTACATGGTTGTGGGCGCTTGTTTGGAGGTCGGCCTATCTCCTCCCGCTGAATTGGGTATAGTTGGTCATGTGTATTGTGTCTCCAATTTAACATTGATTATTTTTTATTTTAGTTTCAGGTCAGATTACTAAAACGGGGCTTATTTTGTGTGTGTGTGTGTGTGTGTGGGGGTGTAACGCCTAAAGTTGACATTTTTTTTTGTTAGTCCACCCCCTCCTGCTGCTTCACCCAAGAAAATAAGACAGCAAGAGACCATTCAAAATTCATCCATACTGATGACATGAAACAAAAGCAAGATAGGATATAAAACTGTTATACAGAGGAATTACAAAGTCAGTCATGTAACAGTACATTCAAAACCACAAGCAACACAATCCCTCTTTCATAGCAATAGTCAACCAGCTGATTGTATAAGAACTATCTTGACCAGAGAAACAAGCAAGATGACACTAGTGAAATCTGTATTGGATTATCGGGCAGAATAAGCACAGGTATTATATCAGATATATCCATAATCAAACTTTACAATCAGGCATAATTGCATATTTTGAAGAAAGAGAGCTGCATCAGATGATTATTCAAATTTTGCATAGTAGGAATGGAGTTACATAAAATTACTTATAAATCATTGGCATGACCCACAAAGAAATTACAGAATTTGTATCAACTTTAAGAACTGTACCTGTACTGCTTACTGTATAAAAATATGTTAGTTCAGATGTCACTGATGACTACTGCAATATTACCGGTGTATACGTTTACATGCTTTCTGTTGAAAACCAAGTCTCCACAACTTTACTTGGAAATTCAGAGCATTATAACTTCTACATAAGTGTCAGTAATTTAGATGCTCTATCAGAAAAAAATATGATATTGCCGTGATGTCAACACGTGAAGTGACTAAACAAAAATTAGTTCCCTACATACACTACACGGTTATCATATGTCTACATACACGTTTCATGGTGATTACATGTCTACATACACAACATAGTGATCACAGGTCCTCATACACTACATAATGATTATTAGTCTACATACACTACATAGTGATTACACGTCTACATACACTACATGGTGATAACAGGTCTACGTACACTACATGGTGATAACAGGTCTACGTACACTACATGGTGATAACAGGTCTACGTACACTACATGGTGATTACACGTCTACATACACTACATAGTAATTATTGGTCTACATACACTACATAATGATTATTAGTCTACATTCATTACATAGTGATTACAGGTCTACACATACTACATAGTGATTGTTCGTCTACATACACTTCATGGTTATTACAGGTCTTCATACATTACATGGTGATTACTGGTCTACACTTATATAGTCAATATTGGTCTATATACACTAAAATGTTATTACAGGTCTACATACACTACATGGTGATTACAGGTCTACGTACACTACATGGTGATTACAGGTCTACGTACACTACATGGTGATAACAGGGCTACGTACACTAACTACATGGTGATAACAGGTCTACGTACACTAAATGGTGATAACAGGTCTACATACACTACATGATGATATTAGGTCTACATACACTAAATGGTGATGACAGGTCTACATACACTAAATGGTGATAACAGGTCTATATACACTACATGGTGATAAAAGGTCTACATACACTACATGGTGATAACAGGTCTACATACACTACATGGTGATAACAGGTCTACGTACACTACATGGTGATAACAGGTCTACATACACTACATGGTAATTACAGGTCTACGTACAGTAAATGGTGATAACAGGTCTACATACACTACATGGTGATAACAGGTCTACATACACTACATGGTGATAACAGGTCTACATACAGTAAATGGTGATAACAGGTCTATATACACTACATGGTGATAACAGGTCTACATACACTACATGGTAATTACAGGTCTACGTACACTACATGGTGATAACAGGTCTACATACACTACATGGTGATAACAGGTCTACGTACACTAAATGGTGATAACAGGTCTACATACACTACATAGTGATAACAGGTCTACATACAGTAAATGGTGATAACAGGTCTACATACACTACATGGTGATAACAGGTCTACATACACTACATGGTAATTACAGGTCTACGTACACTACATGGTGATAACAGGTCTACGTACACTAAATGGTGATAACAGGTTTACATACACTACATGGTGATAACAGGTCTACATACACTACATGGTGATAACAGGTCTACATACACTACATGGTGATAACAGGTCTACATACACCACATAGTAATTACAGGTCTACATACTTTGCATGGTGATGACAGGCATACATACACTACATGGAGATTGCATGTCGACATACACTAAAGGATAATTTCTGGTCTACATACACTACATGGAGATTACAGGTCTACATACACTAGATGGTGATTACATGTCCACATGCAATACATGGTTATTAAAGGTCTAGATACAATGCATGGTGATTACAGGTCTAAATATTTTACATATTGATAACAGGTTTACATACACTACATGGTGATTACAGGTCTATATGCACTGTATGGTGGTTACAGGTCTACATACACGACATGGTGATTACAGGTACACAAACACTATATAGCGATTACAGGTATACATACATAACATAGAGATTACAGGTATACATACATTACATGATGATTATAAGTCTCCGTACAGTACATGGATATTACAGGTCTACATAAACTACAGTATAATTACAGGTCTATGGGAAGCGGGAGGACGTGAGTTCGATTCCCGACCGAGTCATACCAAAGGCTTACAAAAATAGTACTAACAGCTGTCTTGCTAGGCGCTCAGCATTAAGAGGTTAGGAATGGTCGTCCTGGTGTCAGGATAATGTGACTGGGCGGGAAATCATGCTACATTTCTGTGGCATGATGCCCCAGTGCTAGACATCACTATAAACTGGCACACTGCATAAATCGTAGCGATGTGACTGAAAAATTGTTAAAGCAATATTAAAAATCCCAATCATACACACACACACACACACACACACACACACACACAGAGGTCTATGTACAATACATGTTGACTACAGGTCTATATGTACTACATGGTAATTATAGGGCTATATGAACTAGACGGCAATTAAAGGACTACATTCACTACATGCAGATTACAGGTCTACATGCACGTAATGGTGATTACAGGTCTACATACACTATATAGTGATTACAAGTTTACATACATTACATAGTGATTACAGGTCTACATTTATTACATAGTGATTACAGGTCTACATTCATTACATAGTGATTACAGGTCTACATTCATTACATAGTGATTACAGGTTTACATACGTTACATAGTGATTACAGGTCTACATTTATTACATAGTGATTACAGGTCTACATTTATTACATAGTGATTACAGGTCTACATACATTATATAGTGATTACAGGTTTACATATATTACATAGTGATTACAGGTCTACATTTATTACATAGTGATTACAGGTCTACATTTATTACATAGTGATTACAGGTCTACATTCATTACATAGTGGTTACAGGTCTACATTTATTACATAGTGATTACAGGTCTACATTTATTACATAGTGATTACAGGTCTACATTTATTACATAGTGATTACAGGTCTACATTCATTACATAGTGATTACAGGTCTACATTTATTACATAGTGATTACAGGTCTACGTTTATTACATAGTGATTACAGGTCTACATACATTACATAGTGATTACATGTTTACATATATTACATAGTGATTACAGGTCTACATTTATTACATAGTGATTACAGATCTACATACATTACATAGTGATTACAGGTCTACATACATTACATAGTGACTACAGGTCTACATTCATTACATAGTGGTTACAGGTCTACATTCATTACAGAGTGATTACAGGTCTACATATATTACATAGTGATTACAGGTCTACATTCATTACATAGTGATTACAGGTCTACATACATTACATAGTGATTACAGGTCTACATACATTACATAGTGATTACAGGTCTACATACATTACATAGTGATTACAGGTATACATTCATTACATAGTCATTACAGGTCTACATACATTACATAGTGATTACAGATCTACATTCATTACATAGCGATTATAGGTCTACATTCATTACATAGTGATTACAGGTTTACATACATTGCATAGTGATTACAGGTCTACATACAGTATATAGTGATTACAGGTTTACATACATTACATAGTGATTACAGGTCTACATTCATTACATGGTGATTACAGGTCTGCATACATTACATAGTGATTACAGGTTTACATACATTACATAGTGATTATAGGTCTACATTCATTACATAGCGATTACAGGTCTGCATACATTACATAGTGATTACAGGTCTACATACATTACATAGTGATTACAGGTCTACATACATTACATAGTGATTACAGGTTTACATACATTGCATTGTGATTACAGGTCTACATACAGTATATAGTGATTACAGGTTTACATACATTACATAGTGATTACAGGTCTACATTCATTACATAGTGATTACAGGTCTGCATACATTACATAGTGATTATAGGTCTACATTCATTACAAAGCGATTACAGGTCTGCATACATTACATAGTGATTACAGTTCTACATACATTACATAGTGATTACAGGTCTACATTTATTACATAGTAATTAGAGGTCTACATTTATTACATAGTGATTATAGGTCTACATTCATTACATAGTGATTACAGGTCTACATACATTACATAGTGATTATAGGTCTACATACATTACATAGTGATTACAGGTCTACATACATTACATAGTGATTACAGGTTTACATACATTACATAGTGATTATAGGTCTACATTCATTACATAGCGATTACAGGTCTGCATACATTACATAGTGATTACAGGTCTACATACATTACATAGTGATTACAGGTCTACATTTATTACATAGTGATTAGAGGTCTACATTTATTACATAGAGATTATAGGTTTACATTTATTACATAGTGATTACAGGTCTACATTTATTACATAGTGATTATAGGTTTACATTTATTACATAGTGATTACAGGTTTACATACATTGCATAGTGATTACAGGTCTACATACATTACATAGTGATTACAGTTCTACATTTATTACATAGTGATTATAGGTCTACATTCATTACATAGTGATTACAGGTCTACATACATTACATAGTGATTGCAGGTCTACATACATTACATAGTGATTACAGGTCTACATTCATTACATAGTGATTACAGGTGTACATACATTACATAGTGATTATAGGTCTACATTCATTACAAAGCGATTACAGGTCTGCATACATTACATAGTGATTACAGGTCTACATACATTACATAGTGATTACAGGTCTACATTTATTACATAGTAATTAGAGGTCTACATGTATTACATAGTGATTACAGGTCTACATTTATTACATAGTGATTATAGGTTTACATACATTACATAGTGATTATAGGTCTACATACATTACATAGTGATTACAGGTCTACATACATTACATAGTGATTACAGTTCTACATTTATTACATAGTGATTATAGGTCTACATTCATTACATAGTGATTACAGGTCTACATACATTACATAGTGATTGCAGGTCTACATACATTACATAGTGATTACAGGTCTACATTCATTACATAGTGATTACAGGTGTACATACATTACATAGTGATTATAGGTATACATTCATTACATAGTGATTACAGGTCTACATACATTACATAGTGATTACAGGTCTACATACATTACATAGTGATTATAGGTCTACATTCATTACATAGTGATTATAGGTCTACATTCATTACATAGTGATTACAGGTCTACATCCATTACATAGTGATTATAGGTCTACATTCATTACATAGTGATTATAGGTCTACATTCATTACATAGTGATTATAGGTCTACATTCATTACATAGTACTTATAGGTCTACATTCATTACATAGTGATTACAGGTCTACATACATTACATAGTGATTACAGGTCTACATACATTACATAGTGATTATAGGTCTACATTCATTACATAGTGATTATAGGTCTACATTTATTACATAGTGATTACAGGTTTACATACATTACATAGTGATTACAGGTCTACATACATTACATAGTGATTATAGGTCTACATTCATTACATAGTGATTATAGGTCTACATTTATTACATAGTGATTACAGGTTTACATACATTACATAGTGATTACAGGTCTACATACATTACATAGTGATTATAGGTCTACATTCATTACATAGTGATTACAGGTCTACATACATTACATAGTGATTACAGGTGTACATACATTACATAGTGATTATAGGTCTACATTCATTACATAGTGATTATAGGTCTACATTTATTACACAGTGATTACAGGTTTACATACATTACATAGTGATTACAGGTCTAGATACATTACATAGTGATTATAGGTCTACATTCATTACATAGTGATTACAGGTCTACATACATTACATAGTGATTACAGGTCTACATACATTACATAGTGATTATAGGTCTACATTCATTACATAGTGATTACAGGTCTACATACATTACATAGTGATTATGGGTCTACATTTATTACATAGTGATTACAGGTTTACATACATTACATAGTGATTACAGGTCTACATACATTACATAGTGATTATAGGTCTACATTCATTACATAGTGGTTACAGGTCTACATACATTACATAGTGATTACAGGTCTACATACATTACATAGTGATTATAGGTCTACATTCATTACATAGTGATTACAGGTCTACATACATTACATAGTGATTACAGGTCTACATACATTACATAGTGATTATAGGTCTACATTCATTACATAGTGATTACAGGTCTACATACATTACATAGTGATTACAGGGCTACATACATTACGTAGCGATTACAGGTCTTCATACAGTATATAGTGATTACAGGTCTACATACATTACATAGTGATTACAGGTCTACATACATTACATAGTGATTACAGGTCTACATACATTACATAGTGATTACAGATCTACATACATTACATAGTGATTACAGGTCTACATACGGTACGTCGTGATTCAAGGTCTACATACATTACGTAGTGATTACAGGTCTACATACATTACATAGTGATTATAGGTTTACATACATTACATAGTGATTACAGGTCTACATACATTACATAGTGATTACAGGTCTACATACATTACATAGTGATTACAGGTTTACATACATTACGTAGCGATTACAGGTTTACATACATTACATATTGATTACATGTTTACATACATTACATAGTGATTATAGGTTTACATACATTACATAGTGATTACAGGTCTACATACATTACATAGTGATTACAGGTCTACATACATTACATAGTGATTACAGGTCTACATACATTACATAGTGATTACAGGTTTACATACATTACGTAGTGATTACAGGTCTACATACATTACGTAGTGATTACAGGTTTACATACATTACATAGTGATTACAGGTCTACATACATTACATAGTGATTATAGGTTTACATACATTACATAGTGATTATAGGTTTACATACATTACATAGTGATTACAGGTCTACATACATTACATAGTGATTACAGGTCTACATTCATTACATAGTGATTACAGGTCTACATACATTACATAGTGATTACAGGTCTACATACATTACATAGTGATTACAGGTCTACATTCATTACATAGTGATTACAGGTCTACATACATTACATAGTGATTACAGGTCTACATTCATTACATAGTGATTACAGGTCAACATACATTACATAGTGATTACAGGTCTACATACATTACATAGTGATTACAGATCTACATACATTACATAGTGATTACAGGTATACGTACATTACGTAGTGATTACAGGTTTACATACATTATGTAGCGATTACAGGTCTACATACATTACATAGTGATTACAGGTTTACATACATTACGTAGCGATTACAGGTTTACATACATTACATATTGATTACATGTTTACATACATTACATAGTGATTAAAGGTTTACATACATTACATAGTGATTACAGGTCTACATACATTACATAGTGATTACAGGTCTACATACATTACATAGTGATTACAGGTCTACATACATTACATAGTGATTACAGGTTTACATACATTACGTAGTGATTACAGGTCTACATACATTACGTAGTGATTACAGGTTTACATACATTACATAGTGATTACAGGTCTACATACATTACATAGTGATTATTGGTTTACATACATTACATAGTGATTATAGGTTTACATACATTACATAGTGATTACAGGTCTACATACATTACATAGTGATTACAGGTCTACATTCATTACATAGTGATTACAGGTCTACATACATTACATAGTGATTACAGGTCTACATACATTACATAGTGATTACAGGTCTACATTCATTACATAGTGATTACAGGTCTACATACATTACATAGTGATTACAGGTCTACATTCATTACATAGTGATTACAGGTCAACATACATTACATAGTGATTACAGGTCTACATACATTACATAGTGATTACAGATCTACATACATTACATAGTGATTACAGGTCTACGTACATTACGTAGTGATTACAGGTTTACATACATTATGTAGCGATTACAGGTTTACATACATTACATAGTGATTACAGGTCTACATACATTACGTAGTGATTATAGGTTTACATACATTACATAGTGATTACAGGTCTACATACATTACATAGTGATTACAGGTTTACATACATTACATAGTGATTACAGGTTTACATACATTACGTAGCGATTACAGGTTTACATACATTACGTAGCGATTACAGGTCTACATACAGTATATAGTGATTACAGGTCTACATACAGTATATAGTGATTACAGGTCTACATAAATTACATAGTGATTACAGGTCTACATAAATTACATAGTGATTATAGGTTTAGATACATTACATAGTGATTACAGGTTTACATACATTACGTAGTGATTATAGGTCTACATACATTACATAGTGATTATAGGTTTACATACATTACATAGTGATTACAGGTTTACATACATTACGTAGCGATTACAGGTTTACATACATTACATAGTGATTACAGGTTTACATACAGTACATAGTGATTACAGGTCTACATACATTACATAGTGATTACAGGTCTACATACATTACATAGTGATTATAGGTCTACATACATTACATAGTGATTACAGGTTTACATACATTACACAGTGATTACAGGTCTACATACATTACATAGTGATTACAGGTCTACATACATTACATGGTGATTATAGGTTTACATACATTACATGGTGATTATAGGTTTACATACATTACATAGTGATTATAGGTTTACATACATTACATAGTGATTACAGGTCTACATACATTACATAGTGATTACAGGTCTACATACATTACATAGTGATTACAGGTCTACATACATTACATAGTGATTACAGATGTACATACATTACATAGTGATTACAGGTCTACATACATTACGTAGTGATTACAGGTCTACATACATTACGTAGTGATTACAGGTTTACATACATTACATAGTGATTATAGGTTTACATACATTACGTAGTGATTACAGGTTTACATACATTACGTAGCGATTACAGGTTTACATACATTACATAGTGATTACAAGTTTACATACATTACATAGTGATTACAGGTTTACGTACATTACGTAGCGATTACAGGTTTACATACATTACATAGTGATTACAGGTCTACATACATTACATAGTGATTACAGGTTTACATACATTACGTAGCGATTACAGGTTTACATACATTACGTAGTGATTACAGGTTTACATACATTACATAGTGATTACAGGTCTACATACATTACATAGTGATTACAGGTTTACATACATTACATAGTGATTACAGGTTTACATACATTACGTAGCGATTACAGGTTTACATACATTACGTAGCGATTACAGGTCTACATACAGTATATAGTGATTACAGGTCTACATACAGTATATAGTGATTACAGGTCTACATACATTACATAGTCATTACAGGTCTACATACATTACATAGTGATTATAGGTTTACATACATTACATAGTGATTACAGGTTTACATACATTACGTAGTGATTACAGGTCTACATACATTACATAGTGATCATAGGTTTACATACATTACATAGTGATTACAGGTTTACATACATTACGTAGCGATTACAGGTTTACATACATTACATAGTGATTACAGGTTTACATACATTACATAGTGATTATAGGTTTACATACATTACATAGTGATTACAGGTCTACATACATTACATAGTGATTACAGGTTTACATACATTACGTAGCGATTACAGGTTTACATGCATTACATAGCGATTACAGGTCTACATACAGTATATAGTGATTACAGGTCTACATACAGTATATAGTGATTACTGGTCTACATACATTACATAGTGATTACAGGTTTACATACATTACATTGTGATTACAGGTCTACATACATTACATAGTGATTACAGGTTTACATACATTACATAGTGATTACAGGTCTACATACATTACATAGTGATTACAGGTTTACATACATTACGTAGCGATTACAGGTTTACATACATTACGTAGTGATTACCGGTTTACATACATTACATAGTGATTACAGGTCTACATACATTACATAGTGATCACAGGTTTACATACATTACATAGTGATTACAGGTTTACCTACATTACGTAGCGATTACAGGTTTACATACATTACGTAGCGATTACAGGTCTACATACAGTATATAGTGATTACAGGTCTACATACAGTATATAGTGATTACAGGTCTACATACATTACATAGTGATTACAGGTCTACATACATTACATAGTGATTACAGGTGTACATACAGTATATAGTGATTACAGGTTTACATACATTACATAGTGATTACAGGTTTACATACATTACATGGTGATTACAGGTCTACATTTATTACATAGTGATTACAGGTCCACATACATTCTACTGTCCTCTGACCATGTGTTAAAGGCATATAAATTACATTCTACTGTCCTCTGCCCATGTGTTAAAGGCATATAAAGTACAGTCTACTGTCCTCTTCCCATGTGTTAAAGGCATATAAAGTACAGTCTACTGTCCTCTGTCCATGTGTTAAAGGCATATAAATTACAGTCAACTGTCCTCTGTCCAGTGTTAAAGGCATATAAAGTACAGTCTACTGTCCTCTGCCCATGTGTTAAAGGCATATAAAGTACAGTCTACTCTCCTCTGCCCAATGTTAAAGGCATATAAAGTACAGTCAGCTGTCCTCTACCCAGTGTTAAAGGCATATAAATTGCATTCTACTGTCCTCTGCCTAGTGTTAAAGGCATATAAAGTACATTCTACTGTCCTCTGCCCATGTGTTAAAGGCATATAAAGTACAGTCTACTATCCTCTGACCATGTGTTAAAGGCATATAAAGTCTACTGTCCTCTGCCTAGTGTTAAAGGCATATAAAGTACAGGCTACTGTCCTCTGCCTAGTGTTAAAGGCATATAAAGTACAGGCTACTGTCCTCTGCCCATGTGTTAAAGGCATATGAAGTACAGTCTACTGTCCTCTGACCATGTGTTAAAGGGTGAAGTCTTTCCCTGGATGTATATAGGTATGAAATTTGTCAAGATAGTATATGGAGCCAGCCAACTTTGTCTATGCAAGGTCAAGAGATGAACAAAATTATGTGACACAAATCTTGCTTATATAATGGAACTAAACTTAATGTGAGGTTTTTTTTATAATGATTTCCAATTTCAGTAGTAAATGTCTGGAGCAAAATGGTGGCTATTCTCTACTGTTACTGAGATGCCAAATGATGCTATCTATTGATGTTCATTGAAACGGAATTGATTCTAGTTACCGCTAAATTTGTCTACAAGGGCCACACAAGGGACCACTCTAATGTTATACCTGTAAATCTGTCTACAAAGGTCACACAAGGCACCACTCTTATGTTATACCCGTAAATCTGTCCTTAAAGGACTCACAAGAGACCACTCTAATGTTATACTCGTAAATCCGTCTACAAAGGCCACACAAGAGACCACTCTAATGTTATACCCATAAATCTGTCCTCAAAAGGCCACTCAAGAGACCACTCTAATGTTATACCCGTAAATCTGTCCTCAAAAGGCCACACAATAAACCACTCTAATGTTATGCCCGTAAATCGGTCCACAATGTCCACACAAAGGACCACCTTATACCCGTTACAAAAAGGTGTAGGGTAGACAGAAAGGTTTAAAAAAAATAATAGACACAAGCGAAGGGACCCACAAAATTTATCCTTTAGGAGCACGTGTCTTTTATGAGTTGCTGATAACGGTCGGTTTCATTGAAAACACAAAATATAAAGTATATATGAGTATGTAAAACATGCATACCCTAATGAAAGCCTAAAAAAGTGAAAATCCGCCTTAATTGAATGAAATGAATGACTTCATCTTCATATGCATGTTGCCTTATACAACAAAGTTTTATGTGTCCATGTCAAGTGGTTGTAAATTCTACTAAAAAGGTGAAGTGAAAATGTGGGCCTTAGGATATTGTATTGCTTTGTTTACCTAACATGCATGTTTCTGTTAACTGAAGAAGAGACACGTAAATCTGTATTCCGTACCACACCAACCTAATGAGTGCAGGTACAGACAAACCTGCTTGACTTCTTTGGTGGCTAGGAAATGGTTCAAATGTCTCGCCGTAGTCCACAACACAAGCGAGCATGCCACCATGCAACTGCTGAAACTTGATGATGCATTTCTCTACGCAACCAAATATTGCCATGATTTTCCAAAGGCCTAAACGTCTGACTGTGTCAAAGGCTTTTGTCAAGTCATGACAGTTTGGAGTTCTGTTCCTGGCATTTCTGCTGAAGTTAATGAACTGCAACCACCATGTCTGTGGTTCCTCGTCCTTTCCTGAAGCCTCACTTACTCTCTCGCAGGAGCCCCTGTTCAGTGTGGTGCATAGGACTATTTTGAGAGATTCTGTGGCGTATTTGGCTGGCTATTGACAGCAAGGAGATACTCAGCTTGACGCATGATTGTCAGACGCCTTTCCGCTTTTACAACTGAAAGATGGACTCACCCTTGTACTAATAGATCTCTGAGTCCATATTGACTGGAAGAGTTCACTAAGTTTATGTGCCATGTGCTAACCTTCAGCTTTTAAAGCTTCTGCTGGTATAGTATCTCCTCTAGGTGTTTGCCATTAGACGGAAGGAACTGGCTTTAACAGTATCAGGCAACGTTGGTGGATCATCAAGTTTTATGTAGAGTTCTGCTTGTGGCGTCGATCAATTGTCTACTAGCTGGTAGATGACGGTTGATAGAGGATGTTGTTTACGTGTTCTACCCATCTTTGGAGTATATTGTATTCATCAGTGAGCAGCATGGCGCTGTCATTACTCAGTATTGGAGATATTCCGGATGACTGTGATGCATAGATTGCTTTTTACGCAGCACATACATTTTTAATTTCATTGCTGTCTCCGTAGAACTGAATTTCATTTGTCTTATCATTCTGCGATAAGTCTTGCAGCTCTCGGAGTCTGCACTGGACAGTGCTCTTCATCTTGATCAAGCTGCCTTCTTAGGTGATGACGTGTTACCTTATGAACAGGCCTTCTATAGTCGATGTTTCTCATTCAGAAGTATATTTATTGCAGCATCGTTCTCATCAAATATTCTTGATGTTTACGTGTGGTGGGACGGAATATTTTTGATGCATTCGAGTACACAGTATCCGAAGGGTGCCCAGTTTGCCTCGACAGTCGCGAAGTTTATGTCAATTGTAATCAGTTGACTGCAGAATTTTTCGACAAATCCTTGTTTCACATTATCCATTTTCAATTTGGAGACATTAAGCTTTGTGGGGACCTTTGTGCCTTGTGGTAGTTTGCTGGAGTGAATCCGGATACTGAGCTTTAAGATTATAGCCTGTGGTCACTCCAGCATCGCGTGCTTCTCATAGCCATTCTGCTTCCTTCTTCTCCTGACGATGATTTAGTCAACAAAATTTCCAATGTTTAGAGCGTGGGTGCATCTTATACGTCTTCTTGCGGTGTGGCAGGCGGAGGACCGTGTTGCTGAATAATAATAGGTCGTGTTCAGCACATTTCCACAGTAGCAGTTGTCGGCTGTTGTTGCATTTACCAACATTAGTTTTGCTAATGACACAACCAAGTTCACACTAGCATCTCGAGTGTAAGAGGATATAAAATGCACAAAATAGAAATATATAGCCGATTTTGTTTCCCCAAAACAACAATTTATTATTGTTATTATTATTATTACAATTATTATTGTTGTTGTTATTATTATTATTATAGTAATCATTCGGAAGGTCTTTTCTATTCCTATCATATTTCAAAATTTACTGAGAAAGTTAAAAATGAGGCCAACAAATTAAACTGATCATTGATCTGCTCTTGTTACCACTGAAAAAGCAACTAACAACCTTGCTCAGGCAATTAACCATCGCGTTATGTTATGTATATTTGATTTCATTATATCTGATTTAATATATATTTATTTCAATTTAATTGTTTGTCAGCTTTAAAAAAAAATTATTTTTCATTACATGATATTGTAATGTAAATTTATTCACTAGAGATGATACTTTTATTTTAGAAAATAGTTTGAACTTGACTGTTAGTTTATAAACATCTTCCATCTTAGATTCTTCGTCGGGATTCGAAAGTGAAGTCAGTAGAACATTTTGTTTTTAGGACTACTAAAATTTTATTATCGGATTACTTTTGGATTATTTTTGGATTTGATTCTATAAAACCTTAAGTTCATATTTTTTTCATTTGTACAGAATTTTTCCAGGGAAATAAATTATTGTATTTTTTTAAAGCTTGCTGTTTTCACTCTTTCTTGTGTTACTGTTTATTCGAGCCTAAACACGTTACATAAGAATTCCAAGTTTCATTTTCAATTCACAAAGGAACATGACGAATACGGCTGATAGCTTTCAGCAAACTGATCAACACTAGAGTTCCAATAATACAAAGGTAAATAAAATCTACCATACTAGGATTTTTTTTTATAAACCTTGATATCAGCTAAATAAAAGCATGGAAAAGAATGGAGTGATCAAAGAAAAAACATTCAGTGTTCATGCTAAAAATCAAGAACTCTGTGAACAGCATATTATTAAAAATATATTTAATCCTCTTACAAACTATTATTTTATACTTGTACGGTTGAGATGATTCATATGAGAATGTAGAGAAAACTTACAAAAGCAAAACATATAACAAGAGAACAGAAAAGAAAAATAACGCAATGTAGATATTTTTTTTCTAGACGATGAAAACCCAAGCAAATTTGCAAAATTGAATTAAGACCATCGAGTTACCCACATTATGAAATGAAATGTCACACCGAAGAAAGTGAAAAGCACGCTATCTGATATCCTATTTTAAAAAGTATCAAAACAACTGTCGGCAACAGTAATATTACATGGCTATATTACGAGAGCATAGTAACATAACAAGGTGGTTACTGTGTGGTATAATTGGTTTAAAGTGGAAATGAGTTCCTACACTTCGAATGTCTGATATAGTTGCGAATTTTAGAGAAAAGGATATAGAGAATCGATTTGTGCCGAATGGACTCATGATGGAATTATATTCTCTAAGCAAACATTTAGCATGAATTTCGAGAGATATTACCCGGTCAGGAAATTTAGATTTATACTTGCGTCATTACCAGCAGCGGACAGCATTCTGGTCTTTACGCCATGATGTTTTATACGAGTTGGTCGAAGGAGCTCTTATGTATGTATGCATGCATGCATGCATGTGTGTGTGTGTGTGTGTGTACGTGTGTGTGTGTGTGTATCTATGTATGTATGTATTCATGTATGTATGTATGCATGTATGTATGTATGTATGGATGTATGCGACTGTGAGTGCATGGTTGGATGGATCGATATACATTTATATGAAAAATGCAAATCATATGGCGAATAATAGTCCTTTCAATTGCATCGGATCCAGCAAAAGATTACGGGTGTCAGAGATTGTTTAAGATAAATGCAATAAACTGACAACTAACAGCGCATAAGAAGTATTCTGCGACTGGACTTCTGTACAGTTTATTTGTTATCCAGTCAGATCTGTAAAGGTTGATCCTTTTGTGTAGCTTTTCAATTTCTCCGATATATTGATCGGTAATAATCTTACAGGTGTGTGATAAATTACTTTCTCTGTTTTGTATGTTTTGTTTTATCTTCAGTTTATTGCAAGTCACATTGCAGATAATGTGCTGGCATCTGTCATATGTTGACAGGTTTTGCACCTTTTAAAGGCATAGGGGCCAGGTTAACTTGGGTGGTCTTGGTTAGTGATAGGGGTTATCAGTTTATTCAGTGCCGGAAATAGGCAGAGTCTACTAGGTACCGGCCTAAAGGCCCCGCGACAACGGATCAAAATAATAATGATAAAACGTATTAGGAGATAATTTTCGGGGGCGGGGGGGGGGGAGAGATTTTGACTGCCTAACGGCTTAAGGGCATCCACAGGGTTTAATCCGGCACTGAGTTTATTGCGTATATATATCTTGCAGGAAACGTCATGCCGTATCTAATATCATATCTGAAATACCGGGCAGGAGAGCAAAATGTCAGGAACGTGGACAGCCTTTGGTTTAATACTGCTACCGCTCCGTTACAAGTGGTTGCTTTCATGCTGGGCGGAGTTTTGCAACGGAGATTCGGACCACGTATTACAACCGCTATAGGCGCTGTAATATATAGGTATGTGCCTTTCTAAGGATAAACGAAAATTTTTGAAGAACTTATCGTACAGTGAATCCGTTTCCTGTGTATATAGAAATGTTTGCTTCTGCCATTTGTTTTCTTCAAGTTCTTTCTGTTTCATTTCGAGGCCGCCAAGTAGTCTGAGGCACTCACCTTTTCATGTTCCACTCACACGTCTCACCTCTAGACGTGAGTTCGAGTATCGGCTAGAACAGCTTTGGTATGTTTGAAAGTTGTTCAATAGCTTCCCGTGGGTTGGTGGTTCTTCCAAAATATTCTGTCCGCCATTTAAAGGATATCATGTACTAAAAAGGAAGTATAAAGTAAAATAACATATACAAATAATGTTTAATTTCTTTGATATGCAGCAGGTTCACGATGAAAGATGATTAATTAAAAACATTTATTTATACAAAACAAAATATAAAAAATTAATAGAAGGAGCAGATTTAGGTTATATAATAATATGTATATTCAATTTGTCATATGTGATTGACATTTGTCCGTAATTGAGCGTAATACTTTGGGCCTACCTGACTAATGTCACTTTTTTTTTTATAAATATGTGTACTTGGATTTTGAGTTCAGAACATTGCTTTTTCCCTTGGAATCGCCATGGTCTATTGATGTTGGTCAGGTTGTTTTGATAAAATCTGAATAAACAGAACTGTCCTTGGTTACAGCTTGGGGTAATTTTCCATTAAGATGATAAAGTTTTTCAGAAACGGTTATTGCGACATAGGTCAAGTGGGGATGTCTATATATGCTTGTGTAGATCATAATTATTCATTCCGTTTTGAATATCTGGCTAGATGAATCAGTGTTTTAGTTGTGTTCAGTTATAATTCGAGAGGACTGATTTATTTTAATTATTCATTGGAATTGCAAAAGGCTTATTGACGTTTGGAAAAATTCCTATTTTGGGATTATTGTGACTTCATTCAAGGACGTTTTGGATTATATCATTGTGATACAGTATGATTATTGGCACATCGTCACATTCAAGATTGGAATTAATTCGGAATACTCTATACTTTTGGACTTGTGAGACAACGTTTAGGACTATTTGGTGATCAAATTAATGTAACTTCCTCTTAAATTTTCACTATGTATTATTGCAAAATATTTTTTGTTAAATTTTGCTAAATTTGTTGGTGTTTGCTTTTTTCTGCTACTTGGTTTAGGACCAGAAAGTTATAAGAATAAGATGTTTATGATAAAACACTATAACAAACTATTCATACAGAATGGGGTCCTCTGGAAAGGCTAATGAATATCAATAATTTTCAGGAGTTCATTATCGTTTTGATAAAATTGATAACATTCAAATTAAATAATTGATGCGTCTCTAAGATATTGCACAAATCGGTCCTCTTTCACTGTATTATTCTCGTGCAAAACTTTATCACGGTCCGTCTTATTTCAGCGCCTCTACATTCCTGACATATTTTGCTGTTCAGAAATCATTTATTGCCCTGGCATTTACACAATCCGTAGTGGGTCCACTTGGAGCCACAATTGCTTATGGAGGTTCACTCGCTGTAGCAATGCAGGTAAGCACACTGTTTGCGTGTGTGTACTCGTGCATATGTGTTTGTCCGGTGCCTCTGTGCAATTTGAAGCTACAGTCAACAAACTGAAATGTCTAGGAAAATGAGAACAGCCGAATACATTCTTTCAGTGTCTGTTTGAATGCCAGTCAATTAAAAGACATAGAAGCTAGTAGTTTACAGATAATCTGGCTGTGACTGGGTATTTTACGAAGCGATGAGTACACCTGTCAAACAAATGTATGAGTTCTTAAGAAAAACGAGGACATAGACAAAGATGCAACACATTTTGAATTAACACTTTACATGTAATATCAGTAGAGGTTAATGATTTCAGGTATAACGTTTTCTTTGTGATAGAGAGTGGAAGAGAAATGGAATTAGCATGACAGCAGAGTGGAATAACGTGGAATTAGTGCGATTGCACACGCATATCTCTCTATCTATCTACCTATATATATATATATATATATATATATATATATATATATATATATATATATATATATATATATATATATATATATATATATATATATATGGCAAAGTAAACCTAGCATTCTACTTGGATAAAGAGGGCACCACAAGACCTAATGGCGAGTATAAAATGTCCACATCATTAATGATGTATATGTAAGATGTAATACGAATGAGACATAAGCGTATACATTCCAAGAGAAATATTAGATGACCATCTGTTAAAAATTAGAGGATTTCAGAACCAGTGCATTGCAGGATCGGATAAAATGTGTTCCAAATATGAGACTCCATGATCCTAGTTTCTGTATGGAAATATATTTTAGTGTTTTCATGACATTCACATGTCTATTTCCAGGACTATCAACTTTATCAAAAGTAACACATTTCCGATTAAAATGACTCATTTCGCATGTAAAAAAAGTAGATAAATGATTCAAACAATACAAAATCAGCCATACTGAAACAATAATAAACATTTAAAAATCAAAAAGAAATGTGGCATTTTATACACATATTTGAAGCTTTACATACTGTTTAACAGCGACAAGTTCACAGATATTTTGTTTGATCATCAAGCATTGCCTTTATTGTACATTGAACTAAATACAAATTATAGATATAAACCAACAAAGTTTTGAAAAAAATAGACAATTTTCAACATCGACGAATAATTCTACAATTGATAAATGTATGGAAATACCAAGTAAGTGCAAACGAATTAAAATACTTGTAGATGAAAATACATTTTTACAATATCACACAGGAGAGAACGTCCTAAAGATGAGTGCTAGTTTGCTTGGAAGGCAAGAAAACCAATGTAACTAGCACCACTGATGCTGGATTTGCAATGTTAGAGACATCTATCTATCTATCTATCTATCTATCTATCTATATATATATATATATATATATATATATATATATATATATATATATATATATATATATATATATATATATATATATATATATATATATATATATATAGAGAGAGAGAGAGAGAGAGAGAGAGAGAGAGAGATTAAAAAGAAACAATATTTTTCTATGAAATAGTTAACGCGATCATCTCAGGATGAGAGGACAATGTTTGAGACTAAATAAATAGGTCCACATCGAATGATATGGCATCCTGTGTAATGATTATATAATTATTTATAAATAGGTCCACGTTGAATGATATAGCATCCTGTATACTGAGTATATAATGATTTATAAATAGGTCCACATCGAATGATATGGCATCCTGTGTAATGATTATATAATGATTTATAAATAGGTCCACGTTGAATGATATATCATCGTGTATACTGAGTATATCATGATTTATAAATAGGTCCACATTGAACGATATGGCATCCTTTATACTGAGTATATAATGATTTATAAATAGGTCCACATTGAATGATATTGCATCCTGTATACTGTTGTTATTGTTATTGTTGTTGTTGCTGTAGGGTTTAACGCCATTTTTCAGCACAGGATAAGCTGTACATGGCGGCTAGTATTAGCGGTGGACGAAGAACCCGGGAAAACCCAAGAAAGAACCATTGACCCACGAAAAACTACTGGCAAGCGTTCTCACATACCCACATTGGCCGAACCTAAGACTCGAATCCCCGCAGACAGAGGTGAAATGGCAGTGATCCGTAACGGTGAGCCACTAGACCATTCGACCACTCGGGGCCCTCCTCTTTATTGATTCTATAATGATTTACCTCAAGTCTTATACCAAACGTAAACATTTGGACACATCACGGAAACATTCATAATCCAGTAATTTTTATTCTTTAAGACACTTTCGGACTTTTCCTTGAGGTTGTAAAAATAAGTAAAAATTATTAGCCTAGGTATTATGATTACCCGTAAGAATCGGTTTATTTTAAATTGTGTAAAGTTCATAAACACACATCCTAAGTAGAGTTTGCACAAACGCATCATCGGCTGCTTGAGATAACTGTCCTTTCTAATATACTTACAGTGGTTTCCACAACGGTCCGGACTGGCTGGCGGAATCATTCTTGCAGGCTATGGGGGCTCATCGTCCATAATCAACCAAATCATAACTTTTTATATTAACCCGGATAACCTGTCACCCGATGTTAAGGAAGGATCAGAAAGGTGAATATAATGAACTATATTGATGAACTAGTGATCTTAATACAGATTAGGAAATTTAATTAAATTCCTAATTAAAATGTGTACACTTTAGTTGGAAAAAGAAAATAACGATACATGTTATTACTGTTCGTCTGATCACATGTTATATAGGTCTGCAACTATTCTGTAATCTCATGGTTACAGTTAAACCGTTGAATTGTGTCTGAGCAGATTCGGTCATAATCATAAACGGCAGAAGATAATGGTCAAACGGTTATAATCCCATTTTCATATAAATGTGTTGTTTTCACTGCTGTTCTCATTGTCGTACTCTGTAAGGTTACATAAATCTTAAATTTATTAAGAGATTCATTAATGTTGGGCACTATTTACTTATTACACTCAAATTTGCCTCACTGAATTCAGCAGCCACTTGTCTTAAACAACCACTCACTGTCCACTAAATTTGTTATTGCAAGCAACTAAAGAACGCAAATAGCTGGCTTGACAAGCAACAAAAGAACTCAAATGGCTGGCTTTGCAAGCAGCTTAAAAACTAAAATGCCTGGCTTTGTGTTATGTATATTTAATTTAATTGTTTGTCTGTTAGATATATTTTTTAAAAATTCCATTACATGTTATTGTAATCTAATATTGTTTACTGGATTCGATATTGTCCAGAATAGAGTTCAGTTCTGTTTGATCTGACTGACTTTTTTTTGTAATTTTCGATGTAAACAAGTAATAATAGAAGCTTTGTATCTAATTGCTGACCTTGTTTCAAAATCAGTGACAGTTTAAGTAAACAACTTTTTATATTTTGTATTATCTTTCTCAGAGTAAGAATCATTAAGCTGAGTCAACGTCATACTTGGACTACGTGACATCAAGCATGTGCCAATTGATAAATAAACTTGTTTTCCCCAGAAGGCTGAACTCTTGACCCCCTCCGGGAATCTGTTTTGAGTTTTAGTTAGTCCTATAGCTGATATTATAATAAGAATTCTATCAGTTGTACCTTAACACAAGTTGTTTTATGTTGTGTCCAGTTTGGGTCTGAGTTTTTATTTTCTTCAAATTATTGAATTTCAAGTGATTGTTTTCTCTGGAAATGCAAATGTGCTCTGATAATTCTCGGACAAAGACATTTACATGAATTTATAGGGAATTCAAAAACTGGAATAATATTTTCTGTGATTCACCAAGAGACTGTTGACACATCAGTACAACGCTGACTATTACAGACGTCATTGCCTTCCATCTTGGATTTTCATCGGGATTTGAAAAGTGATTCACTTAGAACTTTTCATTGATATGATCTGTGCTTTTTAATTCTTGGATTATTTTTGGATTTAATTTGCACAACCGTAATTTCTTTTTCTCATTTTTGCACTTTTTATTCTAGGGAAATAAATTATTTGTTAAATTTTACAAAGCTTGTTGTCTTCACTCTTTTCTGTTACTTATTTCACGAGCAGAGACTCGTAACACTTTGCTAGCAATTAAAGAACACAAATACCTGGCTTTGCAAAAACCCGAAGAACTGAAATGGACGGCTTTGCAAGCAACTAAATAACTCAGATGGCTGGCTTTGCAAGCAACTAAATAATGCATATAGCTACTTTCCCAAGCTACTAAACAACTCAAATGGCTGGCTTTGCAGACAACTAAAGAACTCAAATGGCTGGCTTTGCATGCAACTAAAGAACTCAAATGTCAGGCTTTGCAAGCAGCTAAAGAACTCAAATATGGCCGGGTTTGGCAAGCTACTAAAGGACTCAGATGGCTGGGTTTGCAAGCAACTAAAGAACGCAAATTGCTACTTTCGCAAGCTACTAAAAATCTCAATTGGCTGGCTTAGCAAACAACAAAAGAACTAAAATGGCTGGATTTGCAAGCAACTAAAGAACTCAAATGGCTGGCTTGGCACGCAACCAAAGAACTCATATGGCTGGCTTGGCACGCAACTAAAAATGTCAGATGGATAGCTTTGCAAGCAACTAAATATCTCAAATGGCTGGCTTTGAAAACAAAACTAAATAACTCAAATGGCGGGCTTTGCAAGCAACTAAATAACTTAAATGGCTGGCTATGCAAGCAACTAAAAAACGCAAATGGCTGGCTTTGCAAGCGACCAAAGAACTCAAATGACAGGCTTTGCAAGCAATTAAAGAACTCAAATGATTGGCTTGGCAAGCAGCTAATAAACGCAAATGGCTGGCTTTGCAAGCAACTAAAGAATTCAAATGGCTGGCTTTGCAATCAACTAAAGAACTCAAATGGCTGGTTTGGCAAGCTACATAGGGACTCAAATGTCTGCCTTTGCAAGCAACTAAATCACGAAAATGACTGGCTTTGTAAACTACTAAAGAACGCAGATGGCTGGCTTGGCAAGCAACTAAAGTTCTCAAATAGCTGGCTTTGCAAGCTACGCATTATTAAAATCATCTTCATTAAAGTCCACGTAGGAATTTTAATGGAGGCAGCTGTGCTATCAAAAAAAAAACATATTTCTGTTCATTCCTAATGGAAACTGTGCAATCTCAGGAATGAAATTAGTTTTTCACGTTCAAGTTTCTTTCTTTATAAACAAAATCACTCGGTGAGATAACGTAAGCTCCTCCTTTGGCTTAATATTGCAAGATGAGAATGGACGCGTCTCGATGTGCATATAAAGTGGCTTATCGATAGAACTTGGCTGGATCAAATCACGATATTGGTAATAAAAATGTCCAATGTGTCAAACCAAACCAAAATTGGACTTCTGTGAATTAAATGTTGCATTTAGTATGGTGTATAAATTAGACCCTATTACTCACAATGTTTAGATAAATGTAGACTTCAATAGCTTTAATTCTAAACTACGACGAGTGTTACATTTGCATCAAAAATTAAGGAGAGGCAAATTTCCTGGACATTTCAGAACCCAAATCAAATTGGGATACAAATTACCAATACCAAATACAATGCACATGATACAACACTTATCTATGAAAGTATTATTTGTTTTAAATCAGGTACTTTTCAGACGTAGCTTTACTGGACCGTGTACCCACATGTTATCTCATCCTGGGTGGGATTTACACAGCTTTGCAAATATTCGGAGTACTTCTGCTCTTTTCTCCACCATCGTCAGACAAAAACAAGGTAATTCACTTACAAAATTAGAACGACATTTTTGATGGGCAAGTAGTTTACGAATTTTATTTTCAAAGAAAAAAATAATACAACGAAGAATTTAATAACATGTGGTATGGCACGAAGCAAATCTTGCAATATATTATATGCATGTGATATACTCGTAATTGATATAACATGTGCGGATGTATAAGTACTTAGATAGGGAGAAGGGGCCTATTGGCTGTTAGGACGGCACTACAAAGAAGTATTGCAGTATTGTACTCATGCCGTATACCTTTGGTGACTTAGACTCTGGAAGCTTTGCTGATGCTTGGGTTTGGAATTTACGTTGTGAGGCAGACTCGCGATGTCGCGAGTGACGTTGGTAGCTCACGACGTTCTACTGTGGGTTTGCAGGTCATATCGGATGATGAAGATGGCTTGTGTGGCGGCTAACAGTCTTTCAAATTCACTAAAATCGAAACGTCGAAAATGCAAAAATAGGCAGCTACGTCTAATTATACAATATTGTTCTGTTTAGTATTCCGGAAACTGTTTGTTCGAGGAACTAGTACGCTGGATGCGCGATGAGAATTGTCCTGTAGTCAGAGTCAGAAGGTCCAGCGTGATGAACCGATAACATACAGCTAATGATGAATTTCCAGAAACATTTACCATGACCCCTAGCGTGCCTCGGCTCTTCAGTGAGTTAACAGTGTATTTTTGCCACTTCCTTGAATGCAGCTGACTTGTACGGCTTGTGAGATACTGCCAGTATTTTATTTTATATGATTTCCAAGTGTGTCGACTCCATCTAGGATAAAGTTGAAATCTACTTCAAAGAGGGGCTTCTTGTACAGCGCTTAGATATGTGGTCTGTTGTTGTACTGAGCTTTGATTCAGCCAAGGTGGCATTAAACGGGAACGATGGCGCTTGGACCTGGAAAAGTGCAATTTCGTAAAAGAGAGCTGATATATTGCGTCAGTGAGCCTGGTGCTCGCCGAGTTAAGGTACACAGTGAGTCGCCGAAGTGAAACCTGCATCATTCTATGATTGTATCCATGTTTTAGTACCAATCGAGAGTGGTAATTGGTACCACCATACTGGTATGGATCAAGTTAACAACAAATCCGTTGCTTCCAAGTTCGGCCGAAACGCTGTATCATTCTGGATTTCCGTCTTAGTTCTGCTGTTTCACTGACATCAGTGGAAAGTGTTGCTTCATGTTCTTGAACCAGAGCATCTTCATAACCACAAAAGCTAGTCACTGCAAAGACTTCAATCATGTTTCAGTAATCTAAACATATTAAACAAATGCCACGTGACTTTGATTCCACTAAGTTCAAGTCAGCCTCAGTATGGCAAAATACTCAACCCATTGCTCACCCCCCACTTGCGAATCTGGCTGAATGATTGTCCGAAACAACGTCGCCCTTCCTAATTATCCGCTCACCATAGACCAAAGTCAGCTTCTTTTCGTCAGATTACGAATCTCACCAGCACTGATTTCAAAACGCCAGACATCACTTAGCTGGCATTTACAGATGCTTTCAGCTGCGATTTACTATCTCCAGACGCCAACCGTACAATTACAAATACTCCTGGCAGTGCCATCGTCAGAAAGATCAGTATTAAGCTTGAAGGAAACGATTTTTTCCTGCATTAATGAGAAACAAGGAGGAGATAATTTCCTAGTCTTAGGTTATGCTAAATGCAGATTCGCGTTCATCATCTACAATACGGTCGGAAAGTCACGCGGAACGCATGTGTAGTGCTGGTACAATGCTTTTATTATAAATGACAGCGGCATCATGTCATGATTCTAAAACTGCCTGAAACAGTATTTAAGTATCGCTTAGGTTTTATTGCCATTATCTGTCTTACTTACGCCAAGAGAAGTCACACGACTAGCCGTAAGCCAACGGATAAATAAAAGTGGATGTACGTCTGCTTAGCGGTTTGATATATGAGCTGAAATATCTCTACTAAGCACTTGCCTAAAGGTTAGAGAAAAGCATCACATTTCTCTACTCAACACATGTAATTTTATTTCCTGGCATTCGACATAACTAAAGAGAAATTGACTATGGTTCACGTATGGTTCACGAGGCATAAGAAAAACTCTGTAGCGCGTGAACGTCGCGAGCAAATCTTGAGAATAGCCCTCTTTGGGGATGTTAAAACAACGCCCAACTGAGGATTAAGAAAGAACCCTTCGTTGTGCCTATAAACCCCCATTGGTGTTGATGTGTTTGGGCTGATGTACATAATGTTTCTCGTGTTGCACATTTGCAAGATAAAACACGGAAATGATGGAACACATGCATGGGTACACTAAGTAAAATGCCCCTGGCGTCGGGACACACAACACAGCGCCTATAGTTTCATGGAGAGATGGCGCAACCCGCCTTATGGGACAAAGCGGCTTCGCTCTTTGTCGAGCAATCACTACCATGAATTCTGCAACTCCGCATGACCGCAGTACGCGAGCTTGGAGACTTTCAATTTACCAGGACTCTTGAGGTTGTACAACGTTTATAGTATTTCTAGAAGTACCTCGTCATTTTACGCTGGTAATTCCATATAAAACAAGTTGGAACGCGAGCTGCTAGTTAAAAGCGTTCGAAATGCTAGCACAGAACGCCGCTAAGCCACAAACACAGTGGGTAACTAACATTGAAGCAATATGCTACTGCCTGTGATATTGCTAAAATGGAGTGGCAGCTGTCAGGATGTTGTTAGGGTCTGACTCGAAAAGCAGGCCATTTGAGACAATTGCCTGACGGCACCACGTAAAATTCTCGGGCTAAAGTTTAATGTTTGAGCTTCTGACGTGGTACACAAGGTTTTTCCCATTGTTTCTTGAACACTACAAAGGTTTGGCGAAATATGTACAAGTATGAGCTGTGCGTGGTTTATGCTTCCAGCCGTTACGGAGAGGCTGAACCTTTAACCGTAGTGGTTGCGACTAAAGGCACCAGAGCAATGACGCCTACCTGCAAGTATAACAAATAAAGTGACCCAGTCTGGTTAAAGTTGATACCAGCCGAGAATTTGTGGTGACCGTGTTGCAGCTCTTGACAAAGCACAGCGTGCGTGTGAGAATTGGCGAAGTCAGTAATCAGTATGCGCAGGACATTGTAGAGCTGTTCAACCGTACTCGAGCTGAGCGGTTCTTTGGGCACCATTAGTCCGGTTAAATCGTTTTCTTAAAATAAGACTACCTTGATCCGGAACCAATATGCGCCGCGAGAGCTTGAAGGGTCTTATCCGGCAAAACATCTCTCAGAGTTACTCCTGCACCATGGCGTGTTGCACTTGCATTGTGCAGTAGTGAAATATTCCCTTGATGCCGTCCAGAATTTGGTTTCTAGTGGACTAAGTCCTGTATTGTTAATGTGATACACCTCTCGCCATTTTGTGATGGTTGCTACGAATGGTGGATATTGAGTGTCAAAGGTTTTATTGTGTCAGAGGTAGAGGTTACGCCTGCGGTCAGAAGTTGGACGGACCTCAAGACGTCTTTGACCGTAAGTTTCCCTGATCGTTTCTGCAGTTCCAGCTAAAACAGCATATAACGTGTCTTAACGTGACTTTTTCATCGTGCTTGCTATGACTAAGATTTTATTTTCAAACACATGTGAGCAATAACAGATTCATCGAATATTACCTCATGTTTTAAGACTCCTTAATGCATATCGGGTTTGAACTATTTTCCCAGTCAAAGATACTAACTGCGATTTATTGGTTGCTTCGCCCTCAAAACGAACGGTTATGAAACTTTATTAGGCTGTGATGCTGAAATCATCTAACAATATCTCCATCTTTTATTTTTCGATTTTGCTTTACATACTAACTGTCACGCTGTTAGCACTCCTATTAGACAACGCTGTTAGACAGACCTTCGTGTTTAACATACTGAAAACCATGCAGCTGAATATTTACTCCACCTTTGTTAGATGTAATATAAACGATGGTTGTTTACAAAGTGAACATCGAAATCCCATTGTCTGCTTTAATATAACGATCGTTTCACTGTATCGATGGCAATATGCCCTGCTCATGCAATTAATTAGATCAAACATGTTATGGCAAATTGAATGCTTATTTTCTACTAGCGACTTTTGTGGTTGCTAGTAGGTCCAGTTACTCCGTGTCTATTTTAATTTTACAGCCGGTAATCAGGTTTGAAAAGTTAATCCAAATACTTATCATATTTGTGCAAACTGGGTTTGTTGTTCTTGTGGTTATTATTCTGGAAATTATTGTCCGAAGTGTTCATATTATAAAGGACTATTGTCAGAACACATTTGTTGGGGTTTGTCTGTCCTAATACAGCTTTTCTGGCACGTTGGCGCGATAGCCATATACTGTCGCCGTGTTAGTACTCAAGTTTACAAAGGCTAGTAATTGTCTGTGTTTCTCGGCCTCGCGGTCTTTGTGAAATTGCCGTTTCGCTTTCTAGCTAGATTTGAGTTTAGTGACAGCTATTTGTCAAAAGTGTCTTTGAGAACAGGTCTCTCGACATTTTGACTTGGTATCAAAACAGGCATTAGTTTTGGAGCTGGTACACAAAGAGCAGCAAGCCCATTGCATAGGTCTCGGAATAATCGACCCGCTCTCTAGTAGTAATACAAGCTCCTGTATTGATTTATCTATTCTCTACCAAACACTTTTTCATTTGTAACGAATGTCTCAAGTTAAGTTTAAAATCACATTACCTCGATAATCATTTGCTTGAACTATTTCATCGCACGTCTGTCTGTTGTCTCTCCATGTATCTCTAGAACATTACCTGCACATTCAATTCATAGATGTCTAATCCTGAACCAAACCTGAGAAACCCGACATGCTATAGACATCATGCTGCCTTTCTATAAAGATACAATATATTTGCCATAAACATCTGCAGCAGCACATCGCTGTCAGTTGTCTTCAGCAGGCTGACAGAGGGCCCACCTTGAGGATGACCGTTGACCATCAAATCGGCTCTCTGCCAGGGTCTGCTTGGTATAACTAAATGACCCTTCCGCTGCTGCTACATTTAGTGTCAACCTAATCTCTTCTACGCTGGCCCAAATTATGCAGCCCGGTGATCCCTTGAAGACAACTGTATTCACCATGTCGTCTGGAATATCGAAATGTGCCTGTAACAGTTTCCGAAGAGAAGCAACTCATGTTACAAATCATGCTCATGAAATATCCGAAGTCAACCTGTTTACTTTATGCTATACTTCAATTAAAAAGACACAGGTAAAGAAGGAAACAGATGAAGGAGAAAAAAAAAACACAACAAAAACAAAAACTTAATGAAGTAAAACAGATGAATTCTTCCGAATTAGGATGTGTTATCGACTCATTAAGAGCGCCGATCACAGCAAAATATCCTTGTCTTTGTTGTATTTGCAATAATGTAGAGGTAACCGTTCGAGATTTGTAAGGTATGAGTTACATTTGTTTTATCTACGTTCAGCAATAGTCAGATTTTCTGCATCCCCTAATGTAAGACAGAGTTTGAAAAAAAACCAAAAAACACTTTCTTTTAATTTTGCCTTGTTAAGAGAGAACACAAGTCAAATGAATTGGCAGCTAGTTTAAGGTATTCTGTATATTGTCGTAGTAGGTCTGACAGGTAGTTATTTAATTAAAACAAGAGAAAATTCGTTTGGTCTTTCACTTCATTTACCTGAATGTTTTGCGTTTCATGTTGTCTGTGTTCAAATGTTTAACCAGTGTTATAGTATTTTTTTTTTCTCGTGTAGATTGATGTCATTGTCACAGACAACAAGACGAGCAACACAAACTTTGATGAGAACGGAAAAGCCGAAATTAAAGATGGAGAAGCATCTGTCGATAACAGTACTATAAAACAACAAGAGAAACACACCCACATAGAAATGAAACAGTTAAATTCCACTGAAGAAGTTGAAGAAGGAAACGCAAAATGTGAAAGGGCATCAACAGGGGAAAATACTCAGGCAGATCGTACTGTTCTTCAACTGATCAAACAGATGGTGATGTCCAGAAATTTCTATATTTTTTCCATCATCCTTTTTAGTATGGGCTACGGTAATTTGACGATAACTACCCTATACAAGGTACGTTATAATAGTTACGGTAATATGACGCTAACTAGAATGTACAAAATACTTTACGATATTTACGGTAATTTGATGCTACTGACCTTTTACAAGATAATATGCAAACATTACGGTAATATAACGCTAGCTACCGTATACAAGATACGTTATTATAGTTACGGTAATATCAATATTGATACCCCCATTCTAGGTCAGGAAACATAGTTACGGTAAGCTATACAAACTATGTTTAAATAGTTATGGTAAACTTGTCATTATCTGTAGAATACTAGATACGTTATAATAGTTACTGTGTTATGACGATATCTACCCTATACACGGTACGTTATAATAGTTACGGTATTATAACGATATCTACCCTATACGCGGTACGTTATAATAGTTACGGTCCGATATATACCCTATGTGTGTGTGTTGATTTTTAATGTAGCTTTGACCATTTTTTCAGTCATATCGCTACGATGTCTGCAGTATGGCAGTTTAAAGTCATGTCTAGCACTGGGGAATCATGCCGCAGACATGTAGCATGATGTTCCACCCAGTCACGTTATCCTGACACCAGTCCAACCAGTCCTAACACTAACCTCTTAATGCTCAGCGCCAAGCGAGGCAACTGTTAATACCAGTTTTATAAGTCTTTGGCATGACTCGGCCGGGGATCGAACCCACGACCTCCCGCATCCGAGGCGGATGATCTAATCACTCGGCCACCGGAGTGGTCGTTATAATAGTTACGGTATTATAACAATATCTACCCTATACACGGTACGTTAAAATAGTTACTGTGTTATGACGATATCTACCCTATACACGGTACGTTAAAATAGTTACTGTGTTATGACGATATCTACCCTATACACGGTACGTTAAAATAGTTACTGTGTTATGACGATATCTACCCTATACACGGTACGTTAAAATAGTTACTGTGTTATGACGATATTTACCCTATACACGGTACGTTAAAATAGTTACTGTGTTATGACGATATCTACCCTATACACGGTACGTTAAAATAGTTACTGTGTTATGACGATATCTACCCTATACACGGTACGTTATAATAGTTACGGTTTTGTAGCGAAATCTGCTATGTGCACGGTACGTTATAATAGTTACGGTGTTACGACGATATCTACCCTATACACGGTACGTTATAACAGTTTCGGTATCATAACGATATCTACCACATCCATGGTACGTTATAATAGTTACGATATTATTACGATATCTACCACATACACGGTACGTTACGGTGTTATGACGATAAATATCCTACAAAAGATGCCTGGTAAGATTAAACGGTACAGTATGACACGTTGTCTCAACTGATACAAATTTGCCATGGCCGTTCCTCGCACATGATGGGTTTTACAGAGAAGAAGACGGATTTTTCGAGAATCTACAAATCATTTACCCTTGTTACAAGTGTGGAAACTGGGTCAGTCATTTCCAAAGTCCCGTAAAATGTAAGTTATAAACAATTTTGCTTATTTATTTCGTCTCCTTTTTGACAAAGAGAGACAGAAGCAGTATGTGATTGTTATAACAGCAATTTGACCATCTTAATCCACCCCTCCCTCTCCCCTTCACCTACTATTCAAATTTGTTTTTCTTCTCTTTATCACAATCGTACAAAAACCGAAAATAATACATGCCAATTGTGTATGATCTCTCGCCTGACAGGAATGCTGTAAATACATCTCAAATATATATGACCTCACTTGACTGGAAATTGCAAAGACATTCCAAATATCTATGAATGTATGATCTGATCTTACTTGAAAGCTGCATCGGTATCCCAAATATGTATGCCCTTGCCGTACAGTAATATTGCAAATGCATCCCAAGTATTTATGGCCTTATCTTACAGGAATGCTACAAAGACATCCCAAATATGTATGACCTTATATTGTAGAACTGCTGCAATGACAGCCTAAATTTGTGTGACCTTACCATACAGGAATGCTGCCAAGACATCTCAGATATGTATAGACTCATAATACAGAAATGCAGTAGAGACGTAACATCATAAACATACGCGACCTCACCTTCTATGAATGCAGCAAAGACATCCCAAATATGTGTGACCTCACTATACAATAATGTTGCAAATGCATCATAAATATGTATGGTATTATCTTACAGGAATGCTGCAATGACATCGCAAATATGTATGACCTCTCCATACAGGAATACTACCAAGACATCCCAAATATGTATGACCTAATCTTACAGGAATACAATAATGACATCTCAAATATGTATGACCTCTCCATACAAGAATATTACAATGCCATCCCAAATACTTATGTCCTCTCCATACAGGAATGCTACAAAGACATCTCAAATATGTATGACCTCTCCATACAGGAATACTACAAAGACATCCCAAATATGTATGACATAATCTTACAGGAATACAACAATAACATCTCATATATGTATGACCTATCCATACAAGAACACCACAATGCCATCCCAAATATGTATGACCTAATCTTACAGGAATACTACAAAGACATCCCAAATATGTATGACCTCTCCATACAAGAATACTACAATGCCATCCCAAATACTTATGTCCTCTCCATACAGGAATGCTACAAAGACATCTCAAATATGTATGACCTCTCCATACAGGAATACTACAAAGACATCTCAAATATGTATGACCTTTCCAAATAAGAATGCTACAAAGACATCCCAAATAAGTATGACTTAATCTTACAGGAACCCAGACGCAATTCAATGATGGGAAAGGTCTTGTAGAGTAATACATGTTGAACATATAAAATATTGCCTTTATATAAACTTATTGACCACATATAAAGATATTCAGAGAAAAAAAAGAAAAAAGAATCAGTGGTCGGAAATTATTGTTCGAAGCTATTTCAATGCCACACCAGTGTATAATCGCACATATTCTCTACCCAGCAATATGTAATAGACTGCATTCCTAACAAAGACGGAACTTTGAAACTAGCAACCGTTTGTGGTCACAACATTCCAACAGGAAACAACTAGATCAAATTCTATTTCTCCATGTTGATAGTAAATCAGGTTGTTTTCTGCGTTCGAATTGGTAGTTTAGGGTCATCAACTAGAAATACAGCATGGAAATATTCAAGCTTTGAAAGTTACTTAAAGACAAGAAGTTTAGGTACTTTTAATGACTGAACTGTGAAGAGTAGTAAAGGGCCACAATCGAACTAAACCTTGTCTGTAGCTTATGTTACTTACAAGTACAGAAGGGCAAGTGTACAATAAATGTCTGTATGTTGATATATGAGGGTTTCTTTCTTTCAACCCTTTAGTTATGCAATGTATCTGAGTGTATATATGTATGAATGCATTTATACACATTTCTTATTCGTTATGGAACTCTCATATAAAATCTAAGCTCAATCATTATATATATATATATATATATATATATATATATATATATATATATATATATATATATATATATAACTCAGTTGACTCAAGCTAAATAACAGAAAAGAGTGAAAAGCAACGCATTAAATAAGTGGACAAATCATTTAATTTCCTCAAATATTTCCTAGGACTAAGTTTGATGACAAATTAACAAAATGGAGACGAAAACACTCTACTCCCTGAATAAAAGTGTCCTTAAGGTTATGCTGCACAGTTTTGTCCAGACATTTGAAAGGACCCATGTGATCTCATGCTATTTAGAGGAGAACCAGGAAATGCCTATACATGCGTGAGCCAGTATGTACTAGATGCTGTTGTGTATCTAAGTCAGTAAAATTACACCATGTGGTTGAAAGCAATACTCAGAGCGAATACTAGGTTTTACAAAACAAATTCTGAATCACATGTTTGAAATGATCTTTTAAAATGCTCAGCTGGTTTCATTTGGTTCTAGATAGCAAATTTGTGTCCTTAAATCATCATGAGTGTTATTGCATGAAAATGTGTCAGAACAGAGACATAATAAATATCCAAAATGTAAGCTATTTTTAATGCATTTGTGCTAGTTCACATACGGAATTTAAGGATTTGCGGAATAGTTCCTACTTAAAAGTGTGTTACAATCATCAGCTAAACGCGGAATTTTTCTTAATGGTTTCTAACACATGAACAAGGTCCCATTAGTGCGCAGTTTTGGGAAATAACATTTTGTTAAATCTAGAGAGGAACAGTGAGATCTACTGAGATCACACATATACTCGACATAAAACCGTCTCACACACAAACTTACTAACTGACCATATATGCATGAAGAAAATAATTATTCTTCCTCCGCTGCTTAAGGGCATAGTCGCAACAATCTCAGTGATTAGTGAACGAAGTTCAGTAGATAATACTAGCTGTATCTAATATTCTAATATTGTACTATTAGTTATTTTCGTTGTGCTCAAGTTTGTTTGTTTTGTTCAAAAAAAAAACCTTTTAGTGGATATTTAAACTTTGGTTTTGCCTGTCAAAGTTTGCACATTCGAAGGTATTTCATATCGTGGCTTAACCTCTACAAATACCCAAAATAAATACAGAATAATAAAACTATGCCTACGCAAACCGCAGTCTCTCTAATCTTTAGAACAACACTGCCACATGCATGAGCACAATTCAAAGACCTGACAAGTTCAGTAGTAACACTGTGCATCGAACGGATGTAAAACATCAATGGAAACCAATACAGACAATAACAGTAAAACAATAATACCACTTCTGTAAGCAGAAATAAACAACTGTCAAGAGCAATCACTTATACGTTGTTTTCATCAACATGAAAGGAGCGGACAACACGAAGCCAATCAGTCATCAAGGCATATGTGTATGATCTCTTATTTAAACTACTGTCCATAACGTTGCACCATCAGTACTTTCTGATGATCATGGCGTTTGCACAGCGGCTTAAGAGTGGTACAATTCAGCCTAGACTTCCCCACCTCCGTTCTCGGTTCCCGGACTTCCTAACCCGTCAGAAGGTGAGAACGAAGCACAAGCTCTTGCTTATCAGGCAGCTAGCGATGCAGTAGAACCCCTGTTTTTGTCGTGCTGCCAAACATGAAAGCGAGGAGAGTATAAAAAATTATAATGAGGGAATCAGGACAAAAATAGGAAGATACTCTATTAATAATGGCGTTGCCAAGGCCGCCATCACATTTCCGTAGCGATCTAAGTTGTACGGTCACTGAGAGCACTGTTCGGGTCCAGTACCCAAAGTTAAAAGCTAGATATACAAGAACTTTCTAATCTACTCAGTTCACACCGGGGCCACCCATTTATGATAGGAAGCACGCTTGATGCGGAGGTACAAAACTGGATCAAGAAAATTAGAATTAATGGGGGAGTGATAAATATTAGGATTTTGATAACTGTGGCGGAGGCTGTGATCATCAGGCATGCTCGCAGCCAGCTTGCGCATTACGGTGAACACAGCAGCATTGGTCGCGTATGGTATTTGTGAGGTATAAAGGTACACTAAGTATAAAACATCTGCCCAGTGACGTTTTGATGACAATAAGAAAATGTTCTTGGAAAACGTTGTGAAAGAGCACAATATTCCAGACTGTCTTTTGATAAATTGGGTTCAGACAGGTGGAAACTAGGCGATGGAAGTCCATGGATCTAAACAAGTGTCAGTTTCCGCACTTGATGACAAGAGTCAGGTTACACGTTTGCTCGCGATAACAAAATCCGGTTCTCTCCTGCCCTACAGCTCATTGAGGCAGGGACGACTGACCAAAGGGTGTAGTTTTTTTCCTGACCGTTGGGATTTGACTGAAAGAGACTTGCACAGGAGAAAAGAAGAATCTATGATTCGTTATGTGGATAATGTCATCATTCCATATATTATGAAGAAAACAAGTGACCGACTGCCTCGTTCTCTATATAATCAGAAGGCAGAGACAATATCTGATGTGTTTAGAGACCACCAAAGTGCGAAAATGCTAACTAAATTGACAGACAGTGGAATAATTATGTTGTTTGTGCCTGCCTCGTGTACAGACCAGCTTCGATCACTAGACCTGACAATAAATAAAGAGCAAAAAGAAGAATTGAAGTCACAATACCACAACTGATATGCTAAACAAGTCATGACTTAAAAAGATGTTACTGGTGACTCAGGACACTTGCGAACCTTGCAACTTCATTAATCAAGCCAATTCACACTGAATAGATAATTGCAGTTCAGGCGACAATATGTTAAAGGTAGGACCGTATTATCCGCGATTTAAAAACGCTTGACTTGTTTAATTTCCCGATTTGGGGGTTATTTAACTGACAAGCATTTGTATGTAACGTGAAAATTGATCGACACAATGTTGATACTGCTCCTTCGACAAAATTCAGTGAAGTGTGAGCTTTAATACTTTGCTGTAATTAGTGTATATACAAGGTGTTTCGTTAATAATAATTCTTTGAACAATAGTTCTAGTCTTTTACAGGCTTGTTGTTCTTTTGGATTAAAAACGCATGGATAAAATTAAATGTCTTTTCAGGAAAATGGATATTTTTCAGCATGAATGAAAGATTGATTTGAATAAATATTAAATGTCATTTTTATATCCCAGTTATTTTTTTAATTATTGTTTATATTATTTCAGTATTAATAGCGTTTGAATACCTAATGCTTTTTCTCAGTTCCCTCCACTTACTTTTCTCACATATTCATTTAAAGCAACGAGTGTAAATTACTGGTGTCAGGAACCTTATCAATACATGTGCATTGAAACAATATAAAATGATTTATAATTCTTTTCGTCCAAGGGTTTAAATAAAAGAACATTTTATTGCCAGATTACGGATTTGATGTTGAGTGATTAAGTACCATTAGGACTGTTAATTTCTAGGAATAAACAGCAGGAAAATCGGGGGTTGTTTTCTTTGGGGATTTAAATTCATGGTTCGGGGCAACAACGGCAACCACGAAAATTGGTCCCTCACAAAAATGTATGTTACTACAGTAGTAGGAAAGTAATAACTAGCTTAAAAATATAGTTTGACTGTTGTGTATTTATTTCTCTACATTTTTTTGCTTCATGTTGGTCAGGCATACGGTCAGACATTCATCCTCGATGATCATTTTCTCGCCCTGGTTGGGTCACTCTCTTCTGTGTTTAACTGTGTTGGAAGACCATTTTGGGGAGCCATTATGGACCGTTTTCGATTTAAAGTGAGTAATTCTCCTCACCTTCCTTCCATATGTGTGTTTGTACCTGATAATCGATCTTTTGCTCTCTGACCATGTATCTATGGATCGTCCCTTTGTCTGTCTGTGTGACTGTCCGTACTCTTTCTCTTTTTCGTGAAGTTTATAAAACAAATTTGTCACGTGATGTATCAAGATCGATGAAGCTGTTAAACTAGCACAATCTTCAGAAATGTTTGGAGAAAAGAGACTAATGGGTGTTTTATTAAGTACTTCTTTTAATGTTTCACTAGGTTGCCATTCAATGCATCACAGCAGGGTCGGCATGTCTACTGATGACAATTATGGCGTCGGAGTGGGTGGGGAAGATCCTTTTCGCAATCTGGGTGTGCTCCGTCTACTTCTGTATGTGCGGGACTTACAGCACTGTTCCGGCCGTTCTTTCCAAACTCTACGGGGTTTCTAACCTCGGTATCACCTACGGCCTTACAAGAATAGCTACGGTAAACCTTTGAAATATCTCTGAGTTTCCCTTAAAAATTCCAGCCATCGTTTCGTCTTTTGGTTGTCTTAATGTTGAAATCACTACATAGATAATAACTCCACGTTTAGCGATAGGTCCTTATAGAACTGAATGACATAAAGACATGGAATCTGGATAGTGGCTGTAGTAATTGATTTGACGATTTTTTATACAATGGAGGACTAAGAGAAAAACAAGAACTCTATCACTTAACGTCATGGAATTGTTTTGAATCAGGCATGTGCACTTGTCTTATTATGTAACAAAGGAATTTCGTTTGTATTGCTTGTAATAATATTTTGTTGATGAATTTCCATTTTGATTTTTTGGGTTTCCAAACTTAATCATTTTTGCCTTTTAATATTCTGTCTTCTTTGATGATATTTTCGTAGCATAAGAGCCATCCGCTGTAAATCATAAAGCTTTTTGCTTGGCTCGTCATAAAGATACTACACTATAGGATCAGGGCTCGATATTACTAACGTAGTTGTGTGTGTATGTATGTATGTATGTATGTATGTATGTATGTATGTATGTATGTATGTATGTATGTATGTATGTTGTTGTTCTTGTAGGGTTTAACGCCATTTTTCAGCACACGATAGGCTATACATGGCGGCCAGTATTAATGGTGGAGGAAGAACCCGGGAAAACCCCAGAAAGAACCACCGACCCACGAGAGTATGTATGTATGTATGGATGGATAGATGGATGGATGGATGCATGCATGCATGTACGTACGCACGCATGCATGCATGCGTGTGTGTGTTTGTGCGTGCGTTAAATTTAATTCGCCACATATCACAATATGTACTCAGAGCATTTAATCCTTTTTCAAGACTGTTTTGACTCAGAAAATATTACTAGGTCATCTGCGTATAAATCATAAACAAGTGTAGCATGCCTAAGTAAGAACGTGGTACACCACTGTTAATACAGTCTTCTTCAATGTCATTAGTAAACATGGAAAACAAGAAAGGCGACATGCATTCTCCTTGACGCACGCCAGTTACACAACATTCTTCCTACAAGGTATTACTGAATTCCACGCTACGTTTAACATTTTCATACACCGAATATACAATATTAAATATTTTACCTCTTATTTCTAATTTAAGTAATTTATACCAAGAACTATCCATTATAACATAGTATTATACACACTCGGACTTTATGCTGGTTCTTCCCATAATGTTTTCTTTCAGATTGCTACTGCAATTATTTCCGCTGTCATGGGAACAACTCTTCGAGATGTAATAGGCTGGCATGGAGTGTATCTTCTCGGGGGAGGGGTTACTGTCCTTGGTATTCTCTCTCTCTCTCTCTCTCTCTCTCTCTCTCTCTCTCTCTCATAGCACAGTTTGATTGTGCAAATACACAACTGCGTACATTGACACATGCATACATGGGCGCTCTCACTTAAAAAAAAAACTATCTGGATAAACGAATTAGTCGATGTTAACAAAATAATCTGATTACCTTCAGCTACGATTTGGTAATATGATATGATCTGATGTGATGTGATACGATATGATCTGATCTGATATAATATAACATAATATAACATAATATAATATAATATAATATAACGTAATATAGTATAATATAATATAATATAATATAATATAATATAATATAATATAACGTAATATAATATAATATGATATAGTATAATATATTATAATATAATATAATATAATATAATATAATATAACGTAATATAATATAATATGATATAGTATAATATGATATAGTATAATATAATATAATATAATATAATATAATATAATATAACATAATATAATATAATATAATATAACGTAATATAATATAATATGATATAGTATAATATAATATAATATAATATAATATAATATAATATAATATAATATAATATAATATAATATAATGTAATATAATATAAGGCAAGAGCTTATGAACGAGTAAATTAAGACACAAATGCCCTTCAAAGCCGAAGATAGGAACTTGATAACATGCACCAGGAAATACGCACTAACATCTAATATAAAAAATTGTATTCCTAACTTACATGATTAAGCACTTATACATCTAAAATATAGAATTAATTCTTAAGTTTCATTGCTAAGCACTTATAAATCTGATATATAAAATTTATTCCTAAGTCACATGACTAAGCACTTACACTTCTAATATACAGAGTTTATTCCTAAGTGTGATGATTAAACACGTATACATCTAATATATAGAGTTTATTCCTGAGTCACATGTATGAGCACTTATACATCTAATATATAGAGTTTATTCCGAATTACATGACTGAGCACGTATACATCTAATATATAGAGTTTATTCCTGAGTCACATGACGAAGGACGTATGCATCTAATATAAAGAATTTATTCCTAAGTCAAATGACTAAGTACGTATACATCTAATATACAGAGTTTATTCCTGAGTCACATGACTGAGCACTTATACATTTAATATATAGAACTTATTCCTAATTTACATTACTAAGCACTTTTATATGAGAATATACATATAATTCCTTATTTTTAAAAAGTACTGAGTGCCATTTTACGAAACTAATCCGTGCCCCCAATCAGTCACGTTAATACTTTACATTATGACGAATGCTCACATAAATTGGTTAATTCGGTTTGAGAAATATATTTCCAACACCGACTCCCTACCAACAAGAAATAATCACTAAAATATAAATATACTATAAACCGAGTCATACATACCAATAGCACACACCCAGGCATATTCCAATAATATAAACACCCAGGTTTGTTACAATATTATAAGCTCCCAGGCTTATTACAATATTAAAAGCACCTAGGCTATTAAATAAGCACCTAATCTTATTAAATAATATAAACATCAATGCTTATTACAATAATACAAGCACCCGTGTTTATTACATTAATTAAAACACACAGGCTTATTACAATAGTATAAGAACCCAGGTGTATTACAGTAATTTAAGCACCTATCCTTATTTCTTACAAAATAAGCACCTATGTTTATTACAAACATATAAGCACCTAGACGTATTGCAATAATATAAGCACACATGCTTATTACAATAATATAATAATGCGAAAAAAAACCCAACAAATATTGTAACGGTTCCTACAAGAAAATCAGATCATTTCTTTAACTGTAACACTTATTTTGTAAAAAAAAATTTCTTTATTGTTGTTATGTGCAAATTAAATTGTCAAGAGTTTCTTTTAAACTTTTAATTAAACGATTTACATTTCTTTCAGGATTTGTGGCTTCTTTCTTCTTCATAGACGAAGACAGTGAACAAAACGAAAAAGACTAGAAACTTTTTGAGTTTTTTCTCAAACATTTCGACAAATATTATGTAACCAGCAAGAGTGTGTGAAAGTCGTTTTGAACAGAGTGTGTGAAACTTGTTTTGAAGAATGTGTGAAAGTTGTTTTGAAGAGAGTGTGAAAGTTGTTTTGAAGAGTGTGTGAAAGCCGTTTTGAACAGGGTGTGAAGGTTGTTTTGAAGAGAGTGTGAAAGCCGTTTTGGACAGGGTGTGAAGGTCGTTTTGGAGGGTGTGTGAAATTTGTTTTGAGCAGAGTTTGAAGCACGTAGATATTCACGGATCAATTAACACATAACAAATAATTTCTAACACATAACCCTAACACATAACACATAACCCTAACACACAACAAACAACCGTAACATATATTGTTGTACTTTTTTAAAGAGTTGATTTGCATAGTCAGTTTTGTGTAGTTTGTATACAACATACTAAACTCTTCCACTGTCCTGCATAAGCGTCTGTTTGACAACTTATTCTTGATCTTTTCCTTCGTCTTTAAATGTATGATATATAACGCTGAGTGTCAGAATCAATGGATAGTTTCAAAATGTCATTGGGTTAATGGTTCATTACAAAATTCTGTGATTTAGAAATATAGTCTATATTTTCAAATTCTTGTTCAATCCCTTTAAAACTGTAAATATATTTTATTTTAAGAATAAAATAATTGTTTGAATTATGCATTTATTGAGTTATATTTATTTTTGAGGAAGAAAAGATGCATTGACTGTATACTAGAGCAAAATTAATTTTAATTAATGAAAGAGATTAGATGATTTATTGAATGAAAATACCTACTCAGGTATAAAACACTTTAGATATACCTACTCAGGTATTAATATTGAACACTTTAGACATAAATACTCAGGTAGCAATATAGAACACTTTAAACATACATACTCAGGTAGCAATATAGAACACTTTAGACATACCTAATCAGGTAGCAATATAGACCACTTTAGACATACCTACTCAGGTAGCAGTATAGAACACTTTAGACATACATACTCAGGTAGCAATATAGAGCACAATAGACATATCTACTCAGGTAGCAAAATAGAACACATTAGACGTACCTACTCACGTAGCAGTATAGAACACTTACGACATACCAACTCAGGTAGCAATATAGAACAATTTATATATACCTACCTCTGGTAGCAATATAGATTGACATACCTACTCAGGTAGCATTATAGAATACATTAGATATACTTACTCAGGTAGCAATATAGAACACTTTAGATATAACTACTCAGGTATCAATATAGAACACAATATACATATCTACTCAGGTAGCAATATAGAACACATTAGACATACCTACACACGTAGTAGTATAGAACACTTAAGACATACCTACTCAGGTAGCAATATAAAACACTTTATACATACATACTCAGGTAGCAATATATATTGACCTACTCAGGTAGCATTATAGAATACATTAGGCATACTTACTCAGGTAGCATTATAGAACATTTTAGACATACCTACTCAGGTAGAAATATAGAAGACATTTGACATACCTACTCAGGTAGCATTATAGAATACATTAGACATACTTACTCAGGTAGCAATATAGAACATTTTAGACATACCTACTCAGGTAGCAATATAGAACACTTTAGACATACATACTCAGGTAACAATAAAGAACACATATGACATGCCTGCTCAGGTAACAATATAGAACACTTTAGATATACCTACTCAGGTAGCAATATAGAACACAATAGACATATCTACTCAGGTAGCAATATAGAACACATTAGACATACCTACACACGTAGTAGTATAGAACACTTAAGACATATCTACTCAGGTAGCAATATAAAATACTTCAGACATACCTACTTAGGTAGCAATATAGAACACATTTGACATACCTACTCAGGTAACAATATAGAACACTTTAGACATACCTACTCAGGTAGCAATATAGAACACTTTAAACATGCCTCCTCAGGTAACAATATAGAACACATTAGACATGCCTACACACGTAGTAGTATAGAACACTTAAGACATACCTACTCAGGTAGCAATATAAAATACTTTAGACATACATACTCAGGTAGCAATATAGAACACATTTGACATGCCTACTCAGGTAACAATATAGAACACTGTTGACATACCTACTCAGGTAGCAATATAGAACACTTTAAACATGCCTCCTCAGGTAACAATATAGAACACATTAGACATAACTACACACGTAGTAGTATAGAACACATCTGACATACCTACTCAGGTAGCATTATATAATACATGAGACATAATTAGTCAGGTAGCAATATAGAACATTTTAGACATACCATCTCAGGTAGCAATATAAAACACTTTAGACATACCTACTCAGGTAGCAATATAGAACACTTTAGACATACCTACTCAGGTAGCAATATAGAACATTTTAGCCATACCTACTCAGGTAGCAATATAGAACACATTTGACATACCTACTCAGGTAGCATTATATAATACATTAGACATTTACTCAGGTAGCAATATAGAACATTTTAGACATGCCTACTCAGGTGGCAATATAGAACACATTTGACATACCTACTCAGGTAGCAATATAGAACACATTAGACATACCTACTCTGGTAGCATTACATAATACATTATACATACCTGCTCAGGTAGCCATATAGAACACTTCAGACATACCTACTCAGGTAGCAATATAGATTACTTTAGACATACTCAGGTAGCAATATAGAAAACTTTAGACATACCTACTCAGGTTGCAATATGGAACCCTTTAGACATACCTAATCAGGTAGCAATATAGACCACTTTAGACACACCTACTCAGGTAGCAATATAGAACACATTAGACATACCTACTCAGGTATCATTCTATAATACATTAGACATACCTACTCAGGTAGCAATATAGATCACTTTAGACATACATACTCAGGTAGCAATTTAGAACATTTTAGACATACCTACTCAGGTAGCAATATAGAACATTTTATATATACCTACTCAGGTAGCATTATATAATACATTAGACATACCTACTCAGGTAGCAATATAGAAAACTTTAGACATACCTACTCATGTTGTAATATAGAACACTTTAGATGTACCTACTCAGGTAGCAATATAGAACACTTTAGACACTAATGATAATACTTCGCCTACTTTTTAAGGTGTCGTGTGCAAAGGCTAGCATTCAGTCAATTAATGAACACACAGGATAATAAAAATAAATTTGCATATAATGTTTCTATGATACCTGTTATAAACCAAGTTAAAATTTCACCCTCTTGCAGAATGTTCCAAACCCTCTATTTTGGTCACAAAAAAATTAAAGTGCTATTTTTTAAATACTTTTGCGCTGTAATCTTTGGGCACGTTTCAAAGTTACTTTCTCAGATACAAACGTATGCGTAGTTGGAAGATTTGACAGGGCTCTAAAGATTAGAATGTAGAAGTATCTCACACAACATTACAACAGAAAATTGGCTGACGATTTACCAAAACTATATCGTAGAGTCAATAAATTTGTCATCGATTTGAAGTCATCAATGAGGAAAATATGGTAGAAGGTCCTGTGTAATCTATTCAGTTACCTGAGAATGGATGTATGTAATGCCTATTTCTAAAATGTGTCAACAGTCACAATTCAAAGAATAAAAGGTAATATTTTCAAGTGCCTAACCTTTAACGAGAAAATATTTAAAGTGATACAAATAATTGTAGGAAATACAGTCGTCTACAAACTGAAAGACTTGAAGGGAAATATGTAGAGGCTAGGAGTGAATAAAGACAGAAATATTACATATATATAGTTGATAATAGATACTGAAAAACAGAAGAATTAGGGTTGAAACTATGTGCTCATGAAACAGAAAGGATGTGATAATTTTTAACAGTTTGGAACTAAATGAAAATGGCATACCAATAATAGATGACAAAGAAAAACAAATTCATGGTAAACACACTCAAGGAACATACGTCCTTGGCATTTAAACAGATGTGAAGACGAAAAAACCAACCATACAAAAGGAAATAAATGAACTAAAGCTCATTCGATGTGTTAAATGCATGAATGGAAGAAAGAAAGTACATACCAAAACAGATTTCCACTAACATGCGGAACGCATGATACGGCGACTGCAATGTGCACACTGTCTCATGTTAATAGGTGATGAATGCAATATTCAATATTAATAATAAATAAAAGGCACTGAAATTCAAAATGAGACAATTATAAGGTCTGATAAACTTATCAACTCGAAGAAGATACAATAACCATTCTAAACGACACAATCAATTGCTCATTTTTCCTCAGATAAAACATCCAATGACAAACAATTGTCACACAATGAGTCAGAATTATTAATATAGCCGGTGTTTTACGCCACAAGGACAGAGCAAAATCCAGTAAACCGTTCAGAGTGAGCACATATACAGATTTTGAAGATACAATATTTTGTTCAGAATTTTCATTTGACATCCACAGTTTTAGACAAAACATCTGGCAGCATGTACCTCTGGGTTGAAGACTGTCTAGCATATAAAATACAGATGGTATGTGGTGTTACTACTCCTTGGTCACAAACTTAAGTAACAGAAAGGAAGCAAACGAACCTATTTTAAAAAGTAACAAACAATTTGATTATCAAAGCTGTTAGCGAAAACATGAGAGAAACTTACAGTGTTGTGAAGTGGATCCAAACTAGTCCTTATCAAGGCCTATGAAAGTCATAAAAGAATGAAAAGTTCCTTGCAAATTTCAAAACCGGAACTGTACTGGTCCTCCAGGAACCATGACGGTGTCAAGATGGCGTTGTCCAGAATTCCTTCGAATATTATAACCGTTCCAGAATAATATTATAGTCCAAGCAATGAACACTTTCTATTTCCACTGAACAGTCCAAACAAATGTTTTTCCTCTCAAATTATATCTTAGTACAACATAAACACGTCTGCAGACCTACAACAGAAACACATTTAGTGTTAATGACTCCAAATCTCGGAATGAATCGGAATGCCTGATTTTCTTCTTATATACAACATATATTGCGACTGTACTTCGCTTAAGATCCCACGTGACAGCATACATTACTCATTTTGCATTGAATCGGGCCTATTCACATGACCTAGCGCAACCCATGGGAATTTACAGAATTATTCTCGAAACGTCGAAATCCCATCAGTCACTGATAAATTATGCCATAGGCGCCATTTAAGCCTTATTATCAATATTAATATTAATAATTGTCAACATATACGTATGCATCTATTTATCTACCCTATGCAATATTATTTTCTTAACAGATTCAAGTCACGTAGGCCATCCTTATCTAAAGATATTTTGTACACACTGCAGCCACGAATAAGAATGAAAAAAATAGATAAAATCATGTACCAGGAATTAAAAAAATAGAGATATGCATAACTGTGGAGTGGAGTGGGGAGTAGGTAAATACATCCCAAAAATTACATTTAAACAAGAAAATGGTACACATGAAAAACATGACAACGCAAATACAAATTAGGCAGTGTCCTGAAGGGTAACATATACAAAATACAAGGTCCATTCCATTAACATCTACAAAAGGTTAAAAAGCAGATACAATGCAATTGACGAAAACCACGTTTATGAGATTTTAAACAAATTAATATTTACAAAAATTCCATTGACATCAATGCACTTATAAAGACATTTAAATTTCTTTCAAATGTTATACAAATGAGATGCAACAAACATGCAATCAACAAAGCATTTTCCCTGGATAATTGGTTTTCCATGTGCACCATGAACATAGTTTTAAATATTTTATTCACAAGTAATTAGCGCAACATTAAACATAACTGAATAACTTGCATTAACCAAATTGGCAATGCAGTTTAGCGAGATAGAAATGTAAGAAATGAAAATATCAGCAGGTGCTATTACTCATGCTAGCGAATACCTGTGCAGATATCTCACATGTTAGCAAGACCGTGGTAACTATTGAGAGAATTTCTGCTAATCAAGCAGGGGGATACCTAAACGGTAGATACACCCTTAATTTAGTCATCTCAATGTTTACAACTCATCTCCACTCTCCATTTGCTTTTCCAATAATCATCTACATGTCGCAAACTACATGAAATAATATCATTTAGACCTAGTCTTCCAAAGGCTAAAAAATTCGTTAAAATGACAGAGCATGCCAACAAAAGCTTGGTCAAAAGCAGTGGAAGGAACAGCCACAGACTTAACAGTAGTAACAAAAGCCCCAAGTGAAAACATCAGCAACAGCAACATCACACCGCAAGACTAATGCAGACACTAGTGGGCCACTTTCTAACGAGCCCTACTATTAGGGAAATTATTATTCGCCCGTTATGCTTGAATGCCAACATTCCACCATCGTTCCAATTGATGCCATCTTCCCCAGCCACCGGCGACCCGCACATCTCCTTTCTTGACCACACGAAAATACATGAATGTAAGGTTTAAGAAGAAACTATCAAAATCTCACACAGTATGATGGTGTCGCACGATGAAGGAAATATCTAATCCATAAATGGTTTTAAAGGAGACACTTCCACAGAAAAACAGGAGTACGAGACAACTAAAAATACCATTCATCACTACAGTATAGAACCAGACGAGGACAGTAGTCAGACAACGCCATCACCTAAGAAGAAGGGAAAGCAGACAACAATTGCAAATAAAGAAATAAATTTTCTTACCTCAACGGTTGCAAGGGAAACAAAGTTAATAGACAGCTTCAGACCAGCAATATTCAATCAAAGGGGCTCTTCTGAGGAAGACGATTCACAAAACACAAGTCCCCCGAAGGAACCAAACCAATACGAGAAGAATCACTGACATCCTGAAAGACGTTTCCCCCAACCCTGCCAGACCAAGACCTATCGGAATTAGTAACGAAGGAGGATGCAGACATTATACAAACCATAAAGAACACCAGAGACAGACCAACTGAAGGAAACACAATCATCGTAACCACCACAAGGAAGGCTACATCACTGAGTTATTCATTTGCAGCTGTCATAACATCAAGGAAAACACTCTAGACAACAACGGGTGTAACAATGACGTCATGTGTGTGCAAATTACGTCAGCTATACCAAATACGCCAACAATAGCAACGCCGTGAACAAGAACACCATTGACAACAGGACCACCTCAGAAAACCAAAGTAAACAACAACTAACACAAACAGTATCAAAATCGAAACCACAGAGGAAACATTGCAGCCAAAATACCAAGACCCTCCAAAACCACCTGTGTTAAAGTCGATGAATAACAGAAGGAAATACTCTAAATCCTTGAAAGACTGAGGCTCCCTATTGGAAATCCAACATACCACCACCAACGAATACACCCATTGAAGAATGTGTTGACAATGATAAGAAACCAATGAAAGGAGAACTCAAAATCAAATCCACGATAACAGCCACCAAACTGAATACTACTAACCCAACAACCAATACTACTAATAACCAGAAAAAGAAATACCATGGAAACATCAGTCATGTAAGAGCCAAACAGGGCGATCAAATCATAAGGAGAAACGAGGAACACAACAAAAGATACAGCTTGCACTAGACCAGGACAAACGTCAAGGAAATATGGAATATCCACATGCCAAAACATACCATCCAATAGAACATACCGTAGACATCACCAGTAAGAATCCCAAATAGCAAAACATTAGCAATCTCATTCTGGCATCAATACTTACGAAACAGCACGGAGAAGAATTTAAAAAAATTCGACCCAAATCAGGCTACTTCATAATTTGGTACAGGAGATCTAAAGAAGTAACCAAATAGATGGAAATATACAAAATTGGAGTTATGGCAGTAACGACATCAGTATATAAATCGTTTACCAATAACAATCGAGAAGACTCCCCCTTACTTTCATCGGCAAGATGAAAAACAAAAATATTGACATCAGGCACATCAAAGGAAAAGACAGTTTAAGAGCAGATGCACTTTCACGTGTATAAAAATATAGTTTCATGTATACTTTGTGTCATTCATCATATTTCATCGTATGTAAAAAATTTCCACATGTAAATTTAATTTTTAATAAAAAGAAAGCTTTATTGTGTACATCTTTCTTATTCTTTATGTGGGAATGTGTTATGCATATTTAATTTGCTTTGTTTGTTACTTAGTTTTATTTTTTTTAAATTTCATTACATGATACTTTAATGTAACATTGTATGTTGTACCTGACCTTGTCCAAAATTGAGTTCATTTCCGCTTGACCCAAATTGGCTCTTTTAATTTTATTCATTGTGAAACAACTAATACATAGCTAAATTATTCGCTATTTGTATGTGTTTAAAAATCATTATTTTGATTACTAGAAGAAGTAAATATGTTTGTTTGGGTCTAGGTTTTAGAATTTCCTATGTGAATTATACATAATCCAGGTTGTTTGTTAAACATCAGGATCATTATAGAAGGTTATATTCCATTAGGTAATGTGTAAAAAAAAATGCTAATTGTGACCTGAGGTCACGTAGAGAATTATATACAGTGTAACGGAGAGGGTTTTATAGGTTGCTTTAAGATCTAGCACCTTGAAATTGTATACTATATTGTGTTCAGTTGAATTTTATTTCTTCAAATTATTGAATTCAAGTGATTATTTTCTCTGGAAATACAAAAGTGCTCTGATAAAATTCTTGGATAATGACATTCACTGGAATTTATAGTGAATTCACTGTGATTCAACAAAAAGACTGTTGGCACATTAACACTCTAGGATCTATAACAGACACGTCCTCGCCTTCAGTGTTTGGATTTGTTCTGGATTTTTACTGAATTTTATTCAGGTCGTTAAATTATTAGGACTTGTGTCTGTAATTCTTGGATTATTTTGGGATTTAATTCGCAATACCGTAAGTTATTCTTTCTCATTTTCACTTTGTATTCAGGTGAAATAAATTATTTTTTAAATTTTGCAAATCCTGTTGTCTTTCACTCTTTTCTGAAAAGCATGTATGTATTTCGCTATTCGCTATGTATGATGGCTGATAACGAGATAAATATTAAGATGAATAATGACAGTGCGTGATAAATAACTTGAAAATGAACCATGTACCTGTTCTACAGATAAGTAAACTTTGTCACAGTGAAAGAACCTGACATCCGTAATGAGACCAACTATTGATTAGCAACAGAAGAACCATTGGTGGAGACAGGAAAATATGGCGTCCACATACAACATGAGAGAAGATAAAGCCCGCAAAATAGCTCCATGGATGAAGTTAAGAGCAGTTCTAACTACTGTTGGCGGTTTGTTAATTCATCTCGCCCTTGGTGGACAATATACATTCGGTAAGTTTTTCTTATTTACATATTGGAGATCAAAATCTCAAAATCATATCAAGGACTTTTTTTCTGTTATCAAGATAATACGTTATCAAAGAATTCAAACCTATTTTAAACAAGCTCCATCGTGATCAGAATTAAACATCCGTTTCACTTTAAAATGTTTCAGTTTAATTATAATGCAAACATTATAATCACCTCATTTGTAAAATTGTTGAACAATCTTTTTAGAAATCTTGATGAAAATTTTAAAGACGATATAGCTTTTCCTCAAAACGTTTAGGTACCTTTACGTTGGATAATACAAACATAACACTTGCCCAGCTTTTAAACCTAGAATGGTTTTTAATCCAATCTTTAGAGCTCCTGAGCCAATTTTTGCTGGTGAAACGGAAGGGAAGGTGTACCCTTCGTAGTCATCATTGAGATAAGAGCACTTATATTTATCTTCGTCACTACACATTGAAATAATAAGATAATTAGGTAGCTTGTGCAAAAAAAAAAAAAAAAAAAAAAAAGCAAAACTGCCTGCAAGAAAGGTACAAACCATACGACTTACACTTTAATATGTCGAATGATATTTAATGTAAACTTGGTTGGAATGACGTGTAACGATTTTAAATCTCATACAATTTGAAAAACAGAGTTTGTAATGTGTTTAAATGGATTTAATGCATTACAGGCAAGAAAATTGCTAAAAGCAAGGTAACGATATTGATAACTACAAAGTAGTTTAAAACTATTCATTTTGGCTAAAAAATATAGTTCAGAAGAAAAAAAGTATACACGTTTGACACACACAAGATGTACAAATAGTGCATTAATTGGTCTTTGAAAATAACCAGGCTTACTGAATGCCACGAATTCTTAGATAATATTTAAATCGTAAACATTCATCAAGAAATGAAGCCTCTAGAAAATAACTATTCAAAAACACCTCCTTTAGTGATTGCCTGTTTTTTTTATTATGACTGTAGCTATTCAGAAAACACCCCCTTTAATGAATGGCTGTTTTTTTATTATCGCTTCAGGCGGACAGAGAATGCCAAGGTTGCGAAACCTTTGACTCTTTACTTTACAAAAAAGTAATTTTTCATATTCTACAATGAAGAACACATACACACATTTTCAAAACTATAAGCTTCAACAATGTTCTGGACACATAGGAAGAACTTTTAACTGAATAGATTGCAACGACATATTCACAATACAGAAAGAGAACATTTAACTGAATACAATGGTAACGACATATTGTGGATACATCAAAAGAAAGCACCTACATGAATATATTAGTAACAATATATTCTGCAGCTGAGCGAAAGGTTTAAGCAGAAAGTTAGATGTACGATGAAAAATACGATAGGATCATTATGAAAAAGGTCGATGCAAAATACGATAGGATCTTTATGAAAAAGGCCGCAGAAAGAGACATGCTAGTTGAAAGAAAGTTGATATAACAGAAGTACTGTCTGACAAATACTGTACGACAACAGCATTCTATGGCATATAATATACAGCAACAGTATTATATGGCATGTAATATACAACAGCAGTAATCTATGGCATATAATATACAACAGCATTATTCTATGGCATATACTATATAACAGTAGTACTCTATGGCATATAATATACAACAGTAGTACTCAATGACATTTACTATACAACAGCAGTATTCTATGGCATATGCTACACAACAGCATCACTCTATGGCATATACTATACAAAAGCAGTAATCTATGGCATATACCATACAACAGCAGTACCCTATGGCATATACTATACAAAAGTAGTACTCTGTTGCATATATTAAATAACAGTAGTACTCTATGGCATATGCTATACAACAATAGTACTATATGGCATATATTAAATAACAGTAGCACTCTATGGCATATACTATACATCAGTAGTACTCAGAATCATATATGGCATATACTGCATAAAAGCAGTACTCTGTGACATATAATATACAATATCAGTACGCAATGACATATACTATACAACAGTAATACTCTATTGCATATATTAAAAACAGTAGTGCTCTATGGCATATACTATATAACAGTTGTATTATATGACACATACTATACAAAAACAGTACCCTAACAAATCTACTACATAACAGTAGTATTCTATGGCATATACTATACAAAAATAGTACTCTAAGACACATATTAAACAAAAGTAGTACTCTATGGTATATAATATATAACAGTACTACTCTATGTCATAAAATACCTAGCAATAGTACTATATGGCATATACTATACAACAGTAATACTCTATGGCATATACTACATAACAGTAGTATGCTATGGCATATAATGCAAAACAGTAGTAGTCTATGGCATATACTATACAACATTAATACCCTATGGAATATGCTATACAACAGTAGTACTCTATGACATATAATATACAACAGTAGTACTCTATGGAATATGCTATACAACAGTAGCATTCTATGATATACACTATACAACAGTAGTGCTCTATGGCATATACTACATAACAGTAGTACGCTATGGCATATACTATACAACAGTAATACCCTATTGAATATGCTATACAACAGTAGTACTCTATGACATATACTATACAACAATACCCTATTGAATATGCTATACAACAGTAGTACTCTATGACATATACTATACAACAGTAGTACTATATGGCATATACTATATAACAATAGTACTTTATGGCATATACTATAGAACAATAATTCTCTATGACTTATACTATACAACAGCAGTACTCTATGGCTTATACCATATAGAAGTAATTTACTTTGGCTTATATTATACAACATTAGTACTCTATGGCATATGCTACAAAATGGCAGTACTCTGTGGTATGAACTATACAACAGTAGTATTTTATGGCATATACTATATAACAGTAGTACTCTATGGCATTTAATATAGAATAGTAATTCTCTGTGGCATATACTATTCAACAGTAGTACTCTATAGCATATACTATACAACAGCTGTACTCTATGGTATATACTGTACAACAGTAGTACACTATGGAATATAAAATATAACAGTATTATTCTATTACATATATAGTATAAAAAAGTAGTACTCTATGGCATATATTATATAGCAGTAGTACTCTATGGCAGATACTATATAACAGCAGTACTCTATGAAATATGCTACATAACATTAGTACTCTATGGCATATACTATGCAACAGTAGTACTGTATGGCATCTCTTACATAACAGTAGTACCTTATATCATATACTACATAGCAGTAGTACTCTATGGTATATACTATACAACAGCAATACTCTATGGCACATACTATACAACACTAGTACTCAATGAAATATACTATTCAACAGTAGTACTCCATGGCATATACTATACAACAATACTACTCAATGACATATGCTATACAACAGTAGTAGTCTATGGTGTATACTATACAATAGCAGTACTCTATGGTACATACTATACAACAGTAGTACTCCATTGCATATATTAAATGACAGTAGTACTCTATGGCACATAATATATCACATTAGTACTGTATGGCATATACTAGACAACAGTAGTACTCTATGGTAAATACTATACAACATTAGTACTCCATTGTATATATAAAATAACAGCAGTACTCTATGGCATATATTATACAACAGAAATACTCAATGACACATACTATACAAACAGTAGCACTCTATGGCATATACCATATAACAGTAGTACTCTATGGCATATACTATATAACTGTAGTACTCTATGGCATATACAATACAACAGCAATACCCTATGGCATATAATATGCAACAGCAGTACTCAATGGCATATACTATACAACAGTAGTACCCTATTGCATATGTTAAAAAACAGGAATACTCTATGGCATATACTATGAAACAGTAGTATTTTATGGCATATACTATACAAAAGCATTGCCATAATGCATCTAATACATGAGATTAGTACTTTATGGCATATACTATACAACAGTAGTACTCTATGCCACAAACTATACAACAATAGTACTCTATTATATATACTATATAACAGTACTACTCTATGTCATACAATTATTCTATGGCATGTACTATAAAACAGCAACACTCTATGGCATCTACTGTAAAACAGCAGTACTCTATGACATATACTATACAACAATAGTACTGTATGGCATATCCTACATAACAGTAGTACCTTATAGCATATACTACATAGCAGTAGTACTCTATGGCATGTACTATAAAACAGCAATACTCTATGGCATCTACTGTAAAACAGTAGTACTCTATGACATATACTATACAACAGTAGGAGTGTATGACATATAATACACAATAGTATTATTCTATTGCATATATTAAATAACAGTAGTACCCCATGGCATATAGTATGCAAGAGTAGTAATCGATGGCATATACTACATAACAGTTGTATTCTGTGGTATATATTATACAACAGCAATACTCTATGGCATATACTATACAATAGTAGTATTCTATGACATATACTATACAACAGTAGTACTCTATCGCATGTACTATACAGCACCAGTTCTATATAGCATATACTATACAACAGTATTCCTCTATTGCATATATTAAATAACAGTATTACTCTATGGCATATACTATACAACAGCAGTACTCTATGGTATATACTACATAACAGTAATACTCTATGGCATATACTATATAGCAGTAGTACTCCATGGCATATACTATACAACAGTAATACCCTATGGCATATGCTATACAACAGTTAAGACTGGTCGGCCTAGTGTCATGATAATGTGACTGGGTGGGATATCATGCTGCATGTCTGCAGCATGATGCCCCAGTGCTAGACATCACTATAAACTGCCACACTGCAGACATCGTAGTGATATGACTGAAAAATTATTAAAAGCTACGTTAAAAATCCAAATCACACACACACACACACACTATGTCATATACTATAAAAAGTAGTAGTCTGAGGCATATACTATAGAACAGTAGTACTCTTTGGCATATACATTACAGCAGAAGTAACCTATACTATAAAACAACACCTCTCTATGGCATGTAATATACAACAGTAGAAGTCGATGCCATATACTATACAAAAGCAGTACTCTATGGCATATACTATACAACAGTAGTACTATCTGGCATATACTATCCAACAGCACTACCCTATGGTATATACCATACGAAAGCAGTACTTTATGGCATATAGTATAAAACAATAGTACTCTATGGCATATACTATTCAACAGTAATACTCTATGGTATGTACCATATAACAACAATACTCTGTGGCATATAATATACAACAGTAGTATTGTACGACATATACTGTACAACAGTAGTACTATATGGCCTGTACTACACAGCAGCACTCAATGGCATATTGTATACAACAGTAGTCCTCTATTGCACATATTAAATAACAGTAGCACTCTATGGCATATACTATACAACAGTACTACTCTATGGCATATACTACATAACAGTAATACTCTATGATTTGACTTTTTTAGTACTTTATGGCATATATTATAAAAGAGTAGTACTCTATGGCATATACTATTTAAATGTAGTACTCTATGGCATATACCATATAACAATAATACTCTATGGCATATAATGTACAACAGTAGTACTCTATGGCATATACTATACAACAGTAGTACTCTATTTTATATGCTATATAACATTAGTACTCTATGGCATATTCTATATATTAATCGTACTCTATGGCATATGCTATACAACAGTAGCACTCTATGGCATATGCTATACAAAAGCAGTACTCTATGACATATAGTATACAACAATAGTACTCTATTATATATACTATATTACATTAGTAGTCTATGGCATATACTATACAACAGCAGTACTCTATAGCTTATAAACAAATAAAGTAATTTACTTTTGCTTATGCTATACAACATTAGTACTCTATGACATGAACTATACAGCAGTACTATTTTATGGCATATACTATATAACAGTAGTACTCTGTGGCATATAATATTGAACATTAATTCTCTGTGGCTTATGCTATACAAGTAGTACTCTATGGCATATGGTACACAACATCAGTACTCTGTGGCATATACTAGATAACAGTAGTTCTATATGGCATATACTATGCAACAGCAGTACTCTATGGTATATGCTAAAGAACAGTAATTCACTGTGGCTTATACTATATAACAGTTGTACTCTATGGCATAAACTACACAACAGTAGTATTGTATGGCATCTACTATACAACAGTAGTATTCTATGGCATATACTATACAGCAGTAGTACTATATGGCATATACTATGCAACAGCAGTACTCTGTGGTATATGCTATAGAACAGTAATTCACTGTGGCTTATGCTATATAACAGTAGTACTCTATGGCATAAACTACACAACAGTAGTATTTTATGGCATCTACTATACAACAGTAGTACTCTATGGCATATACTATATAATAGTAGTACTATATGGCATATACTATACAACAACATTGCTCTATGGCCTATACTATTTTACAGTAGTACTCTATGGCATATACAAAACAACAGTCTTACTCTATGGCATATACTATACACCAGTAATAATCTATGGCATATACAATCGAAGACTAGTATTATATGGCAAATACTATAAAAGAGTAGTACTCTGTGGCATATACTATATAACAGTAGTACTCTATGGCATATAATATATAACAGTATTATTCTATGGCATATATAATAGAATAGTATTATATGGCATATGCAATAGAAGAGTAGCACTCTATGGCATATACTACAGAACAGTGGTAGTCTATGGGATATGCTATAGAACAGCAATACTATGTAATAAATGGAACAGTAAAGGTATTTGGGATAGAGTATATAACAGCAGGACTATTTGGAATATAATATGGAACAACAATACTATTTGACATCTGAGATAGAACAGCAGTACTATCTCACATATGATATCAAACAGCAGTACTGACATATAATATAAAACCTCATTACTATTTGGTATTTGATATAGAAAAGAAATACTATCTGAAATACAATATAGAACAACACTAATATTTGACATAAGTTGAATTTAATTACTCTTACCTAAAATTTCTTTAATAAAATTTTTTCTTACGTCTAAAACCATGATGGACAAAGCAAAGTCATTAACTTCTTTCAAAACTTGCCTTACTCTTTGTCATTCTTGACATTCTTTAACTTATTTTAAAGAAAGAATTGATTGTTAGAATTATATATGTAATTGATTGTTAGAATTATATATGTAGTTGATTGTTATAACTATATAAGTAATTGATTGTTAGAATTATATGTGTAATTGATTGTTAGAATTATATGTGTAATTGATTGTTAGAATTATATATGTAATTGATTGTTGTAATTATATATGTAATTGATTGTTAGAATTTTATGTCTAATTGATTGTTAGAATTATATATGTAATTGATTGTTAGAATTATATGTGTCATTGTTTGAATTATATGTGTAATTCTAAAAATAAACCAGTGGTGTCCAGTATATTTTAGAACGTCATAAAATGCTTGTGTTAATTATCTGCTATTCATTTGGATTTATATCTAACCCCTGTATATTTTTCTTTGGTATCACTTTTAGGCTTTTTTGTTTGATTTTGTTGACATATTATAAAGTTCCCTATATTTTCTCTTAGCCATAATCATATTTTTTAAATTTGCATAGTCTGTATCTTCTTGTAATTGCCCTCAATATAGCCTAATACATTAAATAACCATGAAATACAACTCTAATTGGTCTAATTGCCTATACCCTAATACATTAAATAACCATGAAGTGCAACTCTAATTGGTCTAATTGCCTATACCATAATACATTAAAAAACCATGAAGTACAACTCTAATTGGTTTAATTGCCTATACCCTAATACATTAAATAGCCATGAAGTACAACTCTAATTGGTCTAATTGCCTATACCCTAATACATTAAATAGCCATGAAGTACAACTTTAATTGGTATAATTGCCTATACCCTAATACAGTAAATAACCATGAAGTACAACTCTAAATGGTCAAATTGCCTATTCACTAATACATTAAAAAACCATGAAGTACAACTCTAATTGGTCTAATTGCATATCCCCATATACATTAAATAACCATGAAGTACGACTCTAATTGGTATAATTGCCTATATCCTAATACATGAAATAACCATAAAGTACAACTTTCATTGGTCTAATTGCCTGTACACTAATATATTAAATAACCATTAAGTGCAACTCTGATTGGTCTAATTGCCTATACCCTAATACATTAAAAAATCATCAAATGCAAGTGCCAGGCTGGTAACACATTCTTATATACATGCGGATAAATATTATGTGAAATCGAATAGCAACAAATGTTGATTTAAGTATGTGTCTATGATCCAATTAGACAAGTAATGCAGTTATAACAAGACTTATATTTTCATATGTCGAAACTCTGTTCACTAACCAGTACGCCCCTTATCATGAATCACGCTGAGAACGTTTAATGTTTTTGTTCCAGTGTGAAACGAAACGGATGTTCAAACACCCTTGTTTACATTGCCTGAATATATAGTGACATGATTATTATGTTTATCTCTAACCTGAGGGCAAAAGGGCTTAACATTTTTGTATTAACTGGGGTACTATCATACTCAAATACACTACAAGTGCCATTGTATCGCGGAGACACAAGATTAGGTTTTCGGAAGACGTACTGTTGGGAGTTTATCTATAAAGGGTCACACTGTGTCCCTGTTAGTACAACTATGTTAGGTCAACATATTCTGTAAGTACAACCATGTTAGGTCAACATATTCTATGTCTATCATAATCTAAAAGTCGCGTACTCTTACAAAACAACGACTTTTTTGTCATTTAATTCAATATTAGTGATGTGGCATCATCAACTAATCTACTAAACACTGCATCTTGCTATACCTCCCAATTTCCGCTTCCACTGTAAACACTGTTAGCAGGCATGTCATTGTCTGGTATTCAGGTTTTGATTGACATAACTCATCGGGTATAAGTTGTCCGTGTGTTGCGTTGTTACAACATATACTCTTATAAGCTTTTCGATTCAGAGGGACCCCAAGTGTCTCATGTGCCTTTTTGATTCAGAGGGACCCCAAGTGTCTCATGTGCCTTTTTGATTCAGAGCGACCCCAATTGTCTCGTGTGTCTTTTTGATTCAGAGGGACCCCAAGTGTCTCATGTACCTTTTTGATTCAGAGGAACTCCAAGTGTCTCGTGTGCCTTTTTGACTCAGAGGGACCCCAAGTGTCTCATATGCCTTTTTGATTCAGAGAGACCCCAAGTGTCTCGTGTGCCTTTTTGATTCAGAGGGACCCCAAGTGTCTCGTGTGCCTTTTGGATAATTTCTGATAGCTATAAAAGCTGATTATCCAACATAAAACTCCTTTTCTGCATAAGTTTAGCTTGAAAAAGCCACATTTTTGAAATATAATAAATGTATAGTCTTTTGCGTATGAAAGATAACGACACAAGGTCATCAAAAGGTTTAGTCGCATATTCCCTTTCTCTCTGTCTTTGACGGTTGTTCTGATACCATTGTCATCAGAACCTTATAGTATTTGCGCATTAATACATGAGTATGATATTAATACATGAGTATGACACAAATACATGAGTATGACACTAATACATGAGTATAACATTAATACATGAGTATGATATTAATACATGAGTACGACATTAATACATGAGTATGATATTAATACATGAGTATGACATGATACATGAGTATGACATTAATACATGAGTATAACATTAATACATGAGTATGATATTAATACATAAGTATGACATTAATACATGAGTATAATATGAAAGCATGACTATGACATTAATACATGAGTATGATATTAATACATGTGTATAACATTAATACATGAGTATGACATTAATACATGAGTATGACACTAATACATGGGTATAACATTAATACATGAGTATGACATTAATACATGAGTATGACATTAATACATGAGCATGACATTAATACATGAGTATGATATTAATACATGAGTTTGATATGAAAACATGAGCATGACATTAATACATGAGTATGTATTAATACATCAGTATGTCATTAATACATGAGTATGACATTAATACATGAGTATGACATTAATAGATGAGTATGACATTCATAGATGAGTATGACATTAAAACATGAGTATGACACTAATACATGAGTATGACACTAATATATGAGTATGACATTAAAACATCAGTATGACATTAATACATGGGTATGCCACTAATGCATGAGCATGACACTGATACATGAGCATGATATTAATACATGAGTATAACATTAATACATGGGTATGCCACTAATGCATGAGCATGACACTGATACATGAGTATGATATTAATACATGAGTATAACATTAATACATTAGTATGACATTAATACATGAGTATGACATTAATACATGAGTATGACATTAATAAATGAGTACGCTGACTGGTTCGTGTGTTTGGAGGCTTAGAGGTTCTTTCTTCATTGCGACGTCATTTTGTACAATGTGACATAAGCCGCATTATACATTATAACGTCATCAGCTTGATGTTCTATTACTGCAAGAATTCCTGGCATTATCCTCCAACACATTCTGTACTAAGGCTACTGTAGAGAAAGTATTGCACCAAAATGGAAACTAAATTTAGTGGGATGAAATTATCAAAGTGTACGGTTTTCTTCACGTGTCATTTTGTATCATCAGATCGGCAGTGGAATTATATTACCCAGGGAGGGAATCGACAGTGAGACGCATGTTCATAAATCTACTGAGACTCTTAACAAAAAAAAGGGGAAGCTACAGCACATTGTTTAATATTTACACAAAGCGGAAGACCATTCGTTTAGGTTTTTTGGAAAACTGACCCCTAGCATTGAGATGTTCAGAATGAATGCATGTCAACCAAGAGGGTAACAAGAAATAAGATTACTTAATCTGTCAGATTACATGCTTCTAAATTAGAACATTTAAAAACTGTCAGATTACATGCTTCTAAAACAGTTCAAAAACTGTCAGAGATTACTTACACTGCACAATTATGTCTCTGAAATATTTCGAGAATGCCTGATTACTTGGACAGTCAGATTATACACCTGAAATACTGTAATAACTCCGATGACTTAAACTGACAGATTACGTAAGCTGTCAGACTGTATGCCTCTGAAACATTTCAATAACTCTGCCTGTGTGCAGAAGTATCAACACAGCGATATGTCAACACAACTCTAAAGTCAATGAAGCAAGAAAAGTTTCTTTTGTTTTGCTTTCAAATGATTTTGTTCTCTCGCGCTCTTAGATAAAGTTTGAATATATTTGTAATTAAAATAGTGCCCAATATGTGACAACAAAAACTGATTATTACACTAGGCATAGAGTAAACAGCTGGCCACAGCGACAAAGTTCCATAGTGTGTGGACCTCTAGATGTATCCACGTTTCGGGTTTATCAGAATGGTGGCTTTAATGATACAAAGAGGATTAATCAGCCGTACACGGTTTTAAAAGTAATTTTAGCTAATTACTCTGATGCGAATTTCGCGATGAAAGATTATACACTTCAGTTCCAGACTGGCAGTCAAAATAAGTAAAATCTTCAGTAAGAAAACGTGTCATGTTTTTGATAGAGTATTAGATACAAATTAAATGTCCTCTTTTCCTATATATTTCCTCCAACCCAATTCGCGAAATTTATCGCTAAATCCAATGAATAGTCAGACGGTGCAAAATTACAGGCTGCACTCCCTCCCTTGATTTAAGATTGTCTTTCAGTCATTTTTTTGACGCAGTTCTAAATCAAGCCGATCATCCATTACGATCCAGCTTGCGAAACTACCGCAACCACACCTATCCAGCTAATTGTACGGCGGACTGACGCAATAATTTAGGAGCCAGTTGGATTTTTAGGTATATCGAGTACATTTTTATCTACAAATGGTATGTTTTATTACAATAAATTATTGAAGGGAAAGTGACAAATAAAATAACGGGAATTTTTTATGGTGAGCACTCGTGAATCTGGGGAGATGAATAACATGCATGTAGTCTGCATTCCATAAACGCTTTTGTCAATGCTGTTAAAATTATAAACAGAAAAGATTGAAAAACAGCAAGCTTTGTAAGATTCAATAAATAATTTATTTCCCTAGAACACAAAATGAAAATGTAAAAAGAACTTACGTTATTGCGAATTTAATCCCAAAATAATCCTAGATTTACCGACACAAGTCCTAATAATATAAGTTCTGAAAAATAAACATTAGTGGAAATCCAAATTAAGTCCAACGTTGAAGGTGTTGATGTGTCTGTGGTGGCCTGTATCGAGCTGCTGTAACAACAGTCTATAGTTGAAACACATTATAATATTTCCAGGTTTGAATTCATTATAAATCCCAGTGAATGTCACTTTCTTAGAATGTTAAATAGCAACAGAATTTAATAGAACAAATATTTAAGCAAACCATCTAACAATCAATGCAAATTAAATATACAAAACACTTCTCATAACGAAAAAGAAAGATTTATTCAATATATGAATGATACAGAACCCTTCGACATGAATTGTTCATATTTCTCCATTATAAAATCAGATCGGGGTTTGTTTAACCCAATAAATATATTGCTTTCAGTACACGACCATGACCTTGACCTCTTAGCAATATCAGGAATAAGGCCACAATTAATAGTTCCGCTTCAGTACTCACGAAAGTAGTCTAGTCTTTTTAGAACATTTCTTCCTCTCTCATTTTGGTGGTAATAGAAAAGTTAGATTTATGCATTTTTGGTAGGGATTTAAAGGTAATTGTTTATTCTTGAGAATATGAGCTCAGGGTGTGGCTGTCCTTGTGTATTTCGGCGACAGTGCTCAGTGAGTAATAATGCCTAGGTGATGATCCGGAAGTGAAATATGTGTTTTGTTACATGCTGCTCTGTTTACAGTGCAGCCTGTCAAAATAAATGTAGGTCAACCTTTGACAAGAACTTCACCCTGAAGTCATCTTTGAAGGTATTTTAGATTAGCATATGATTTGCATTGACTGTCACACAGTGGAAAGGTCAGTACTGAGAAACAAACGTAGTGAATATGTAGTAAAATTGATTGTGTTCTATATCCAGTAAGAGCATGTGCAATATGTATGTCTTAATTCTGTTGTTTATTTTTCAATTTGTAGCAATCAGAAATAATGTCCAAGAATATTATTATTTATTGTGCACTCTTTATATCAAGACTAACACTCATTGTATTGAATAATTTGAAGAAATAAATTCCAGCCCAAATGAAATTCTGGACACAATATTAATACGAAATTGTTTCTGCTTGATCATAAAGCTCGAATGAATTTTTTTTCCAATGACAAGATTATATAGTCCTCTACTTGACCTCAAGTCACAGTTTGCATTTTCTAAACAAAACTATTACCTAATAGAAAATAACCTTCTAGAAACTTCTTAATGTTAACAAAAAATGTAAAATAAAATTAGAAAGTCTGTTACTAAAATTATGATATATAACCAGAACTATGTCAGGTACTCCAGGGAAATCCCAAGAACCTAGACCCAGATCAAAATAAATACTTCTATTATTAATGATAATAATTTTAAACCCATACATATAGATAATATTTTAGCTATATATTAGTTGTGTACAGAATAAACACTCATTAATTCAGGTTAAGTATAAAATGAACTTTATTCTGGACAAGGTTAAGTCCATCATACAATGTTATATTACAATAGCACGTACTGTAATAATTTAAAAAAACAACCTTACAAACAATACAAATTAAATATACATACCACTTTATGCTCCAGTTAACTCCTTTGCTTCTATGTGATGTCTAAGGACACGTGCTACTTCCGATTCCAGGTAGCAGTAATTAAATTTATCTATGCTGCCAGAGGCGAGAACCAAACACAAGGAAGGATAACAGTAATATTCAAAAGGAAAATCCGATAAACCTAATAGATAGTTTTGTTATAGAATGTGCTTGGATTATAGAAATAGGGTGCACGTTTAAAACCATGATAATGCTGCTAACTGTTTAGCTGCAATCTGTTGATGTGGATACATTTGATCCAGTTCCAACAATCCACTGATGGAACTCCTCTTTCCACAAGCAGAATTGGATTGACGTCTGTACTTTGGATAACACAGACTGGTACTAATTCTGTCGCTAATGTAAAGTATGTTAAATCAAATCAGTGGATAAGAATCTTGATTCTGTTTAAGACTATGATTCAGACTGGCCGTCCATGGCGGTAACATATTCTGAGGAAAGGTCTTTACTTGAGTTTTGTTTGAATCTGGATCAGCTGGTCTGTAAGCATCCTTTTCCCATCCTGTAACCATGTTAGGCTTCATTTAATCAATCTGACAATTGATGTAATTTATTTTATTTTGTGCTATTCTTTATTTTCCATATTCCGTTATCTAAATTATCGCGCTACAGACTGTCGTTCATATCAGGCTACTTTTACCACTAAGTAACCGACTACATTTTGTCTTATTGCATGATGACATGTAGGACCGGTTGGTTATGGACAGAACCAGTAACATTTACAGGTTACTGATCCTGTGGATTTGCAAGATTTTTGACGAGTTTCATAAGCTCATTCCGCTAGAGGTATATTGATCAAAGGGTCATTTAAAATAAAAATAACTCCGTTTTTGTGTTATTACTTTAGATCAGAAACAGAAGAAGGGTTTTCTTCTTTATTTTTTTTTGGTGTTTGGTAGGGTTGGGGTGGGGTGCTCCCAATATATTATTAACATTACTATGGAAGTCCCACCCAGGCTCGATTTTGTAGGAAGTGAAATTAGTGATAGAGAGAGGTAAAGCTCCGAGCCCCCAGTCAGCAATGCCGACAGTTAAATTATTGAGAACACAAAGGTGAAATTCAAAGGAATAACAATTTAATACAATTCAATATTCAAATGATAATAATTTCCCAATCACTCTTCTTCCTCTCGACCAAGTGATAGCCTATTGCATCATCTGATTTATAGTTTGAGATCGCTTTTCCACCTGTCCTTGTTTTCTACTCATTTGTATCTCTCCTATCCCGCCAATTCCTTTTCTCCTTCCGACTTCTCTCCTAACTCCTTCTCCTTGACTGCTCTTTCTCCAATTTCTCCTCCTCGACTCCTTTTCCTCCTCCTCCTTGACTCTGCTCTCCGACTAGCATTCGATTCACAATCGACTTCTCCCCTAGTCTCTATTCCGGCTCTCTCCAAGAGACTCGGGACTAAACCACACCAGAAGTCTGTCCCCTAAAAACTTCCTTTACGAAGCTTTGTCTTTCCTTAGAATTTCCTAAGTTTTCCCGCCAATTCATAAGTGGCTTCCCGGAGTTATTGCTACAGTTTCTCAGCACGATGTTTCACAATGACTGGTGTTTCTAGTCTAAAGTACTCAGTTAAATTAGGGTTGAAATGGTGACCACACCCTCTCTCAATTCCGATTGGATATCGATTCTACCCGTTCTATTCAACTTAGCAGAAAATGCTCGGGCCCTGTCAACGTGGTGAGATTTACGACGCCAATAAGGGTCCTTTGTTCTTGAGCAAAGCTTTCAACGTCCACATGTGATTTTTGACACCTAACAAAGCGGGGCTCTCGTAACAACTACGAACAGGACCACTATAGCCGCGGGGTCTAACATATATACATGGCTACTAAACAATTCCTTTGTTCTTGACTTATGTAATCGCGGGCAGGCAACATGACAATTTTCTAAGTGAAAAATGGCGCGAAAATGTGGATCTACTCATTATAACACGCCCAATAAAAAAGTATCATAACAACTTCGCTAATTTGTATTTTTCTTCACATCACAAATTCTTATAAACATGGAGAAATAATTCGACATTCAATGATGGACATCATCGTTCAAAGAGAGAGAGAGAGAGAGAGAGAGAGAGACAGAGAGAGACAGAGAGACAGAGAGAGACAGAGACAGAGACAGAGACTGAGAGAGATTTAGGTTTTTCGTTTTGGCTTATATAATGTATTATTTGGTAGCCTCCCATCAGATGCATACCCTCACAATTCAACCCAACTCAAGAAAATAAGAAAAGTAAAGAAAAACAGAGATTGCTCAATTGCATTGAAATGCTCCGTATTGTGGTCATTAATTTCAACAATTAGAAGCCCGTATGGTTTTCTTGTTATCTCTTGCTCTATCCTTGACCATATTTACTGTAGATATTACGTTAAACGTTTCAAATAGATCACTGTTCATTTCATTTTCTAATTCAATTCCTTACATTGTAAGATCTGCTTTGTTTAAAAGACACATCACATACTCATACATATCTATTACATCACATCCTCATAAATATATATTACGTCACATCCTCATACATATCTATTAAGAATACTATACACGAAAACTCCTTGTTAAAAAATGAATTCGGGAACTAGGCATTGCACGTTTATACGAGCAGCCAAAAGGAAGATTTTAGGTCTGGAGGATTAAAACTAAGAACAGCCCAATTGAGGATCTCAGGTATAAATGATTAAAAACTAAATGACATAATCTTCGGTGTTTGTCATTTAATATGCAAAAGAATCTGTCAAACTGATCTACGAATATAAGTTTTTAACAATCGATATTGTATGAAACAAGTTCTACGTGATTAATTTGTCTTTACACTTAAAATGAATGCATACATCAATATTTAAAATCTTCGTGATTTTAACGTAATCAGATGCCATTGAAGCCATTGTCTCAAAACTGGCAAAAATCAACTAAAATATAAATAAATTCATTGAGCAGTCTAATAACAAGCTGATTCTCCAAATAGTCAAGTCATTATACTTAACTAAAAATAATCAAACGTAACGGTACATGCCACTATGATCTTAACAGAAGCCATTGCTAGACACGTTAACCCACAACCAGTCCCAAGCGGTCATGAGACTGGAGGATATCGCACCTCGCTGAGATGGTTATTACAACTATATATCAATTCACTAAAGAAAGAAAAGAAGCCTGCAGACCAATCAGAATGCATTCACATCGATGGTATAAAGCAAAAGCATGATAAGCTTCAACAGTTGCATAAAGAAAAGATTTTCAAAGCAGGTCATGTAACAGTATAGTCACAACCACAAACAATACAACATTTTGTTTTTACTATCAATAGTCGTATAAGAATTAATCTGGACAAGAGAAACAAAACCAGATGTTTCTGGTGAAATCTTGGTCAGATTATAAATATCAATAATCTAACTAGACGATCAGTGATAATTTCATATTTCAAAGAAAAGGGGCTGCATCAGACGGTGATTCGTATTTCTCATAGTAGAAATTGACGAAACATAATAATACTTGTAAATATATGGCATGACAGCTTCGACGTACACATCTCACGAAAACATACAGAGAGTTGTTATCCGCTTTTAATTATTGTATGTGTTTTGCTTACTGTATATAACATATATTTGTTTAGATATCACTGATAACTATTGCAAAATATATTTGCTTTTTGACCAATTCATAAAATTAGTCTCGACATCTTTACCATGACATTCAAAGGAATTGTATCCTCTGCATTACGTCAATTAGGATTTGATGTCACCATATGTAAATGCAAACTGACAAAATTGAAACTCAGTACGCTACATATACTATTGTTATGTATATTTAATTTGTATTGTGTTTGGCTTTGGTCCCTGATAATAGATTGTAGGGGCATTATGTAAACATCGTATTAAATTGCTGATTTTGTCCTCTGATTGTAGATTTTTTGTAGGATATGCACTACTTATAGGTAAGCATGTTTACCTAGATCCGAGTTTAGGACATTCGTTTTCCACTTGGGAATTCATAGTCTACCTGATGTTTGCCATGTTATTTACTCAGTTATTTGCACACAAAAAAACTGAACATGTTTACAACTTAAAATGTTCTTGAAATGAACTTTAGACCCTGTCCTAGACCTCATGTTGTGTATTAGTTTTTTATATTAAGGTTGGTTATAATATAATTATTAATTCATATCTTAACATCTGTAGTCTAATCAGTCTTAAAGTCCTGTTCGGTTAATATTGAGAAGATTTATTTATTTAAATAATTAATTAGAATTACAAAGTGCTCATTGGACCAAGTCAATTCTGTTGGTGTAATTGTGAATACGTTTGAGGACAGTATGGATTATATCATTGTCATATATCAAGATACATTCCAGGCTTTTGGTAGATCAGCACATTCAAGATTTGAATTCATTCGGAATATCACAATAATTAATTCGGAATACTCTTTGCTTTTGGACTTGTGATATAACTTGTGGGACTATTTGGGATTTAATTCACAATATTATACGTTCCTTTTAAGATTTCACTTTCTATTGTATTTTAAACTGTATTGTTTCTATGGATGTATACAATTATGAAATGCTGCAACGATACTACATGAAATCAGCCAACTGAATGTATGTAAGATCAAGAAGAAAAATAAATTATGTGACAAATATATTGCTGGCATAATGAAACTAAACGTGAGCTCAGTTTTGTTCTGTCGACTTTAGAAAGATTTCGAAGATCACCTGCATATAATTTGTAAAAGGAAGATATATTGGTGAAAATACAATGGCAGGAGATGTTACTAAAACAAGTCTATAGATGCACTTCCTTATGAGGGTGTTCAAGGTAGTAATTTTCTGTCTAAAACGGGTTGAATAAAACATAACCTATTTTTGACACGATTACAGATCAAAGAACTATAATTAATAGATTTAAAGCTCAATATTGTCTCAGCATGAATTATGAAGGTATAAATCAGTGTGTAAAGTTACTTACGTCAAAAGTGAGAGGTAGACATATTGACACCGGTCAGACATGTATCCCTTTCCTTTTAAATATTGTATTTTATAACAACGAAGGATGTAGAGAATATTACAAATAATTTTTGACAAAGGACGATACAAGTACTTATAAATGGAATTGAATTTTCAGTTTGAAGATAAAAGTACCTATAAATGGAATTGAATTTTCAATTTGAAGATAAAAGTGCCTATAAATGGAATTGAATTTTCAATTTGAATATGGATATAATCGTTGTTTAATACCATAATGTTGCAGTGTATAATGTGTTTGCAATATAAGTTAAAAGTAAAAATAGATTATATTTGGGTCTGATTTGATGATAAACAGGAACAAAAAAGGTCTATGTCATCAAGACGCTGCATATTTTCAGTTGTCGACCTATACTGTGCATCGAAAAGAAACTGAGTACTGTATGCACGTGTGCATGTATGCTTGTTTTAGTGTATGTTTTTTCTTCCTATACTAAATGTTTTATCTCAAAATTATGTTTGATTGTAAGATGACCTTGTGATGTTTTCTTGATCCAATGGTCAAGTTATTACGTGGTCAAAAGAAAAAGTATACATTTGGAACAAAATGGATTATGTTCTTTTGTAATTATGTTATCTTTTGATCTTGATTAAGGTAAAAGCGACTACTGAGATTTCCGTTGCTTGCACTTCTGCTCTAAAATTAAAAGTCTGTAACTCCATTATGGATGAGACTCCGCCAGGTGGGGCGATCCTGTGTGTGATCTTCCCAAGTTCAGGTCAGTCTGACGTGTTTCGCGTGTTATGTATATTTAGGTTGTATTGGGTGACTGCCATTTGACCATGATTGAGGGTAGGAGTTTGGGCATATGTGCCTAATATCAGGTAGTGTAAACATGTTTACCTGGTTTCCTAGTTCTAGATACAGCGTTGATTCTGACCCAAGAAGATTCCATCTACGAATTTTGTATACAGTTTGATGGAAATTACAATCAAGATGATTCTCATCCAGGTCCACCTATTGTGACTTTAGATTGTATGTCAGGGTTGTTTATATTAGACTTATTCACTCCTGTCTTAACATCCAACGTACAATCAGTATTATAGTTGATTCATATATAGTTTAAGAGGATTTAGTTATTTAAATTATTCATTGGATTACAAAGTGTTCTTTCACTTCAGGTCTAAATCCAGATTTTGAGATTATTATGAATTCATTGAGAGACATTTAGGATTATTTCAATTTGATACATCAAGAGTGTTAGTACATTACACTATTCCTGGCTATAGGTACAACAGAACATTCAAGCTTGGAATTCATATGAAACTCCACTCGAATTAATTTGGAATACTCTATACTTTTGGACATGTGATAGAATTTTTAAGGGTAATAGAAATTTAATTCACAATGATGTAAGCTCTTTTAAATTGTCACTTTGCATTCTAGGCAATTAAATTATTATTACACTTGTTGGTCTTCGCTCTTCCCTGTTACTTAGTTGAAGACGTTATAGTTATAACACAAGTATGATTTGAGGGAATATTTGAAGGGCTTTTTTTTGGATCACCCTGAGGTCGAGAATAGCGTGAATGCTTCAAAGGCCTGCCCGTGTGAGAACCACAGTGTCTCGGTCAATGTCTTGCCATTTTATCCTCATCAGTTTCCTCAAGCAGCCGATGTAAAAATGATTCAGCGTCGTGGCAACTCCACACTGCCCAGGTTGTGCATGCATACAGAAAGGTCAGTAACACACTGGGTTTTTGGACCTCAAGTTTTGTTTGTAGACTCATGCCTCTGCGCTCCCACACATTGCAACATAGTCTGCCAAAGGTCACATATGCTTTTGTAATTCTCGTGTTGGTTTCATCTTCGATGTGGGTTCCACGGGAACGTGTGTTGCTGAGGTATGTGAACTTGTCCTCTGAAGGATGGTTCCATTTCATGTGATGGTAGGCTTTAAGAAAGGCCCTCTGACTGCAGGTTGGTTCTTTATCTCTGTCCCCGTGATACTCTTATGACTCTAAATCTGTTTCAAGCTGAGAAGACATAGTCCATACTGTTTTGAATTTCAGACTCAGATTTGACACCCAGTCTTCAGGAAATAGAAAATCACGAATAATTAATAAATGTAATTTCTTCTTAGCCGGTAGTGTCCTCCTAATGATGAGCAGCTGGCCATCAGTCACGTATCTAATGTGAAACTGTTGAACCGTCATATTGAATTTCCCTCGGCAACCAAATTTGACCATGATTTTCCAAAGGCCTCCACGGCTGACTGTAAAAGGTTTGAGTCAGATCGATGAGTGTAATGCACAATTTGTTGTTCCGTACCTGGCATTTCTTCTGAAGCTGACGAGTTGCAAATAACATGTCTGTGGTTCCTCGTGCTTTCCTGAGGCCACACGTACTGTCTGGCAGGTGCCCTTGGTTATTTCGATGCATAAGAAAAATTCGGTCAAGCATTTCGCCTGTTATTGGCAGCAAGGAGGTGGCCCGATTTTTGTATTATTGTATATTGCCTTTCCGCTTGAACATGGGAACAATAGATATATCCTTGCACTCCTGGGGTATAATTTCCTAATCAACATTGACTGGTAGAGTTCAGTAAGTTTCTGTACCATGACCGAACCTCGAGCTTTGTAAACTTCTGCAAATAGAGGATCTGCTCCACGTGCTTTGCCAGCAGGTCAAATTATTTCACAGTTTCAGTCGGCGCTAGAGGATTAGAAAGTATTGATTTACACTTGTGGCCGTCGATCAATAGCAACTTTCCTGATACATTACTGTTGATTGGGGACGCTGTTGAAGTTTTATGCCCTTATTTAAAGCATCTTTTCTTTGTCAGCGAGCAGCGTGGAGCTACCAGAACTCAGTATTGATGGCGTTCCTGATGTGTGTGGTTGTATTTAAAGCATTAAAGAAGTTATTATCTCATTCTAGTCTGCATAGAAGTGATTGTCATCTGACTTATTGATCAGCCGCTAATCTTGCAATTCTCTGAGTTTGCACTTTATGTTGCTCAAAGCTGTCTTCTTAGATGATGAAGTGCTGTCTTCTAAACATGCCTTTTATAGCAGATGTTTCTCGTTCAGACGTCTCTTAGTATAGTAATGTATAGTAGAATCGTTCTCATCAAACGATCATGATGTTTACGTGTGGTGGGACTGCGTATTTTTGATGCATTTGAGCACACAGTCTCAGGTCGATGTCTAGTTTGCCTCGACATTCTCGTAGCTTTTATCAACTGTATTAAGTTGGCCGCAGAGTTCTTTGACAAATGCTTGTTTCCTATTCTCCAATTTCAATTTGGAGACATTATGCTTTGTGGAGACAATTTAGCCTGTGGTCGTCTGCTAGGCTGAATCCAGATGCCGCTCTTGAAGATTACGAGTCTGTGGTGCGCTTTGCAGTTATAATTGCCATCATCGCTCTGACTTATTGTCTCTTCCCCTGACGAAGGCATACAAGACGTCCTTGTTGCGGTTTGGCAGGCGGAAGACTGTGTTGGTGTTTAGAAATTCGTGTCATGTGCATTTCATCATTAGGTACAGTCCGTTGTTGTCGCATTTGCCAACACCACTTTGCTAATGACACAACTAAGTTTTCGTTAGCACCTATAGTGTTAGAAGAGGGAAAATATTCACGATATGTATGAGTTAAACCGATTTTGTTTCCCAAAAGCAAGACTTTATTACTATTATTATTATTATTATTATTATTATTATTATTATTATTATTAGCAGTAGTAGTATTAGTGTTAGTAGTAGTAGCAGTGGTAGTAGTAGCGGCAACCGCATTAGTAGTAGTAGTAGTAGAGTCAGCATTAGGAAAGTCGTTTCTAACTAATTCTATCATATTTTAGCAATCTTGGAGCAAAGTAAATGAGGCCACACAATTTTATTGACCACTAACTTGTTATTATGACCACTAAAAACACTACGAAAAACCTTGCTCATGCGATTATCCATAGCATTTTAAGGTACATTTCAAATTCAGAAAAGTACATGTTGTACGCAGCTGATAGTTTTTATTAAACTGATCAATACTACAGTCCTATAATGAAAAGATAAATCATTATTTTCAATTCTACCATACTTTTTTCATAATATTGATATCAGCAAAATACAAAATGGAAAAGAATAGAGTGACCAAAAACAAATATTTGTTTCACTTGCTAAAAATCAGGTATACGTTTGAACACCAAAGGTATCCCTGATTTTTGACAAGAGATGCATGTTTTATTAGTTATGTCCCGTTTTCTGTGGACAGCCTAAAAATTCTAACAAATTCAAGTCCTCTAACAAACTTCGATTCTCTAGTTGTACGTTTGCAATAATTCAGACGGCAGCTTACAAAAATGATGCATATAACAACAGGACAGAGATGGAAATAATGCAATGTAGATATTTAATCAACCAAATCATTAACATAACAATAATAAGAAATTGAATTAAGACTACTTACGGAGTAAATCTTATTACGAATGGTATAAAATGAATGCCAGTGAAAAAGGCGGGTAGCACCCATCTGATACGAGTTAAAAAAACTCAAATCAAAACAAATGTCGGCAACAGTTGTGATACTTGGCTATATCATGAATGCAACGTAACGTAACAAGGTGGTTTCTCTGTGTTGTATTCGATTTAGAGTGGGGGGCCTATGTAGGTCTGAAACACTTTGCAAATTTTAGAGAAAAATATATATGAAATCAATTTGTGCTGAATGGAGCCGTGAGGGAATTATATTTTATATGCAATTATTTACCATGAATTACGTCAAATATTACACGAACAGGAAAATAAGATTTAGAGAAGGATGTATGTGTGTATGCATGCATATATATATATATATATATATATATATATATATATATATATATATATATATATATATATATATATATATATATATATAATCACATTGTCTTCCAGGAAACATTATGCCCTATCTAATATCTTATCTGAAATACCGGGCCGGAGAGACAAATATCAGAAACGTGGATAGCCTTTGGAATACTGCCGCCACACCGTTATTAGATGTATTAGGGGAATTAGGGTTCCTGGTAGGCGGATTATGGTATTGCAGGTTTGGACCACGTATTACAGCCACCATAGGCGCTGTAATTTATAGGTATGCACCTTTTCATGTGAAAGGATATTCATTTGAAGCACTTTCTGTGACGTTAATCTGTGTTTTGTGCTTTTGGAAATGTTTTGTTCTAGTGTTTCATTTCGAGGCCGCCAGGTACTTGAATGCACACGCCTTTACAGATTCCACTCACACATCTCACCTGATCGTGTCAGTTTGAGTCTCGGCTCAACCAGCGTGGGTAAGAAAGAAAATATTTCATTAGCATTCCTTGGTCTGATGGTTCTTCCTGAGTTGAAAATGCATTTGAACTCATAAAACCGAATACAAAAATGTGTATTGGTATGCAGCAGTTTCACCATGAAAGATAACTTAGATTTTTTTAGTGATACCATTCTCATTAAAAAGATTTCTTTGCGCAGAAAAACAGGAAATTTGCATATCTGGAGAAGAAGTAATATCATATAAGTATATGACAAAAACACATTTAAATAGAAATGTCCACTGAAAAGACTAACAGTATGAAGGATTATCGGTAGTCCTTTATCATTTTGATAAAAATTGATACAGTTTAAGTTAATTGATGTATCTAAGATGTTGTAGAAATCGGTTTCTATTTTACAGCGACATCCTCGTGCTAAACCTGGTTTATCTTTTTTCAGCGCCTCTATATTCCTGACATATTTTGCTGTTTAGAAATCGTTTATTGCCCTGGCATTCAGGCAGTCCGTCGTGAATATTTTTGGAGCCACAGTTGCATATGGAGCGCGCATCGCAGTAGCAATGCAGGTTGGTACTTTTGTGTGTGTATGTATGGGCGTGTGTGTATATGTGTATCCGGTAGCTGCGTACGGTGTGAAGCTACAGTCAACAAACTGAAATTTAAAGAATCAAAAACTGATAGTTTACAGAGAAATGGGCAATATCGAAGTATTTTACGAAGCGATGAATAACATTATCAAACAAAAGTATGAATGTAGGATCGTGAGGACATAGAGGAAAGTGAGGAACATTTTAAATCAACACACATATATAATATCTGCAAGGGTAATGATTTCAGGTAGGACATCTTCTTTCTGATAGAAATTAGAATATGAGATGGATCTAACATGATGGCAGAGTGGATAAAACAGTGGTGGAACAATACGTGAAATTGGCATGATATCAGAATGGAATAAGAGGGCGGAATAGCATGATGGCATATATATATATATATATATATATATATATATATATATATATATATATATATATATATATATATATATATATCGTGAAGCAAATCTTTGCATTATACCTGGAATAAAGAGGGTATTACAATAAATAATGGCAAGTACGAAATGCCAGGTCATTCGTGATTAAAGTATGTAACGAAAACATTTTTGGGTGAAGCATGAGCCCCAAACTTCAAGGAACAATACAAGATGAGCGTCCAATTAACAAAATAGAGGGTGACGGAACCAGTTCAATGCATCATCTGAGAAAATATGTCGGAAATATCAGACGTATATGACCCTGTATTTTGTTTGCACATAGATTTGGTGTTTCCATTACACTTAAATGACAATTTCGGAGACTATATTTAATATCCAAAGAAACTAATTTCAGATTAAAATGATTAATTTCTTTTGTAAAGAAAAATGATTAATGATTCCAACTGTATAACACCGCCCATACCAAAACAATTATATACATTTAAAACTAAAGAGAAATGTGCTACAGTTCGGTTTAAAGGGGACAAATAAGCATACATTTTGTTTGATCAACGCTAATGGCTTCTATCTAACAAGTAACTAAATAAACATTTTGACAAAAATAAAAGCAGGGTTTGAAAAAAAAAACTTTTTCAAAATTGAAGGATAGTTCTGCAATTGGTAAATGTATGGAAAACAAAAAGATGCACACAAATTAAGATACGTGCAGATGAAAATGAATTTTCAAATATCACAAAGGAGAAAACTTATTGAAGTTGGTTTAGTGCAAGTACGTTTGAAAAGGAAGAAATTCAGCTTACCCAGTCCAGCTGATGGTTGTTTTACAATGGTAGAGACATTTAAACGGTTCATGTATGAGTTCCGATAGAAACCCTAATACTGGAATAGGCTGATGTAATGAAACTATTCATTACTGGTACGGATTCACTGAGTATCCATGTTGACACGTGAAACTACAGCAACATGAAAGATAAAAATCAATCTTCTACAGCAACTTGAAGGATAAATTAAAGTAAATCTTGACTGAGTATGCATGCTTGGGCAGAAACCTACAGTAACACAAAGGATACAATTCAGTCATGGTGACTATATGGACTGTCGCAAGGACAATGTATTTGGGTTACCATTGGTGAACAAGAAAGTTGTTGGATTAAAGATAGCATGTACGGTATTCGTATTCAAGTGTTTTTCTTGTGTTCATATACATAAGTTGATCATTTATAACAGTTATAGGCGAGAATAACGTAAAAAGGGAATAAAAATGTAAGACTACAGATATTTAAAATTCAAAATGTACAAATATGTACTATTTACTGGCAATGTATTTTACCAGGAAAATAATTTACCCGGATCACACTATCAGGAGATGTACTGCATCAAAATTAAATTTCCATGTAAGGCGACAAGATGTTTACAGTGTTTGATTTGTACTTATTCAAATTATTTCTGCTCCGGAAATGAGAAGGTGCTCTGATAATATTCTTGGAAATAGAGACTTGGATTTATAGTGAAATACAAACAAAAGGATATATTCGCGGTTTGTATTATTGTGATACAGCAAAACATTGTTGGCAAGCCAGCATTATACGGGTCATCGCAGACACATCAACACTTTTAGAATTGAACTAAATTTGAATTTCTATTAAACTTTATTCAGAATTATGTGTCTGTAATTCTAGGATTATATGGGGATTTAATTCAAAATATCGTAAGTTATTTTCTTGTTCATTTCTGCTTTGTATTCAAAGAAATAAATTATTTATTGAATTTTACGAAGCTTGTTACTTTTCACTCTTTACTATTAATGTTAAGAGCATAGACTCGTAACAATATATATATATATATATATATATATATATATATATATATATATATATATATATATATATATATATATATATATATATATATATATATATATTTGAAATAATTAGCGAGATCAGTTGAGGATAAGGTGATATGGTTCACTAATGAAGAAAATGGCCTAGATTGAATCGTATCCCTCCCTGGAAATTGAATATACATATACCAAATGGGTAAGCTGGAACAAAACTCGGAAATATTCATAATTCAGTGATGTTCTTCTTTTAAGACGCGTTGCTGACTTTTCCTTGATGTTGTTGAGAAAAGTAAATAGCTGTACTATATTAGCTGCCTTGTTATGATTATACACGTAAAAATAGATTTATTATAAATTGTGTACCGGTAATGTGCACAAAACCACAAGTGGAATCTGCAAAATGAGTCATCGACTGCAAGAGTCAAGTGTCCTTTACAATATGCTTACAGTGGTTTCCAGAACGTTCCGGACTGGCTGGCGGAATCATTCTTGCGGGTTCTGGGGCCTCAGCCTCTATTTTCAACCAGATCATAACGTTCTATATTAACCCGGATAACCTATCACCGAATGTTAAGGAAGGATCGGAAAGGTGAATATAATGAAATATATTGATGAACTAGATTGCTGTTTAAAAAAGCGATCTAAATACACAATGGGAAATTAAATTAAATTTGGGATTGAAATGTTTACATTAAGGTCAGAAAAACAAAAATAACAATACACATAATTTCCGTTCGTCTAATCATTGGTTATACAGCTTTGTCGATACGTTGTTGTAATCTCATCATTAAATAGCTAAACCGTTCAACTTGTGAATCTTGAATTTGTTAAGACATCCATTGATGTTGGTCATTGTTTTGAACACCTTTCAGAGACAAATTCAGCTCAAACTTTTTATTAGATTAACAGTGCCAGATAAATTCTCTTTTTCAAATCTTCCTCACTGGATATGGGCAGCCACCTGTCCAAAACAACAATTTTCTTAGGTCCCATTAAATAAGTTACTGAAGTGATGACCTGCTGTTGCAAACCCATTTCCCTTCATAGTCAAATATTCTAACTACCCGTAAGAGGCCGCTTGAGGCAAATGTGTAGAAGTCCAACAACGGAATGACCGAGACCTTCGTTAATTTCAATGCTCATTTCTGCGACTAAAGAACGCATATGGCCGACTTTGGAAGCTACTAAGGAACACCAATGGCCGGTATTGCAAGCAACTAAAGAATGCAAATTGTTGGCTTTGCAGGGAATTTGAATGGAGGCAACTGTTGTTTTTACAAGTGACATACATTTTATACTAAAAGACACTGTGCTGATTTTATCGACAACCTCAGGAATGCAATCATCTCTTCTTGTCCCTGTCTTTTTTTTATATCATTGGAACACTTTCCAAAAATATTACGATCACTCACGTGCTGTCTTTATTCACAATCTCAGGAATGGATTTATTTCTTCTTGTCCATGTTTTTTTTTCTTCTTTATATCCTTAAACACTCAATAAAATAATTATGACCACTCATGTGCTGTCTTTATCTACAGTCTCAGGAATGGGGTTATGTTTTCTAGTCCATGTTTCTTTAACCCTAAAACAGTCAGTAAAATAACTGTGTTCACTTATCAGCCCTTCCACTGGCTTCATACTGCAAGATAAGAATGGGTGAAAATCATGGCGCGAATGAAGACACTGACAGAGAAAGCTGTGCTGGCTAAAATCATAATATTGGTAATAAAATGGATCAGTGTGTTAAAGGATAAACAATTGATTGATGTTCATGGAGTAAAATTTGAATTTGTTTTTGTGAATAAATTCATACCTATCACTCACAAAGTTAAAATTAAATGTATACATCAAACGATAGTTTTAATTCTAGAATAAGGTGATTATTATCTTTGCATAAAGTTAAACAAAGGCAAATTTCCTGGACATTCCAGAATCCAAATCAAATATGGTTACAAATTATTAATTTTCAAACAAATTGAGCTCCAATAGTACAACACTTATCTGCAAAATCATAATCTGGTTTTGGATCAGGTACTTTTCAGACGTGGATTTGCTGAACCGTGTACCCAGGTGTTTTCTCATCTTGGGCGGGATTTACTCAGTCATGCAAATATTCGGAATCCTTCTACTCTGTTCCCATCATCGACGGACAAAAAGAAGGTATCAAATTATACTGATTTGTAACACTATGAATATGTTATGATTATGTTACCGAGGGTGATTCAAGTATGGAACTTGAATAATATTTAATCGACAAGTAGTTTATACATACATACATACATACATACATACACACGTATATATACATACATACATACATACATACGTATATATATATATATATATATATATATATATATATATATATATATATATATATATATATACATATATACATACATATACATATACATACATATACATATACATACATATACATATACATATATATAGATATACATATATATAGATATACATATATATATAGATATACATGTATATACATATACATGTATATATATATATATATATATATATATATATATATATATATATATATATATATATATATATATACGTATATATATATGTATATATATATACATATATATATACATGTATATATATATATATATATATATATATATATATATATATATATATATATATATATATATATATATATATATATATATATATATGATTTTCACTCAAGTTGTGATACTGAAGAATTTAACAACGGAACATGTCCAGTTGACTAGCACAGAGTGTCTTCGATCCCTCCGCTCTGTCGAATGCTCAAAAAGCCACCAAGCATGGCCCGTCCTTCCCATTCTGCCGAAGGATTCCTCAACAGCCCCTTATTAGCTGCAAACCCGTTGGTCCCAATGCTTTTGTCGCTCAGCCGAAGAAAACCAGTATCTTCCTCCAATCCAACCCTGAGCTCTATCATTGCATATCCCAAAATATCAGTTCTACGTCCACAATCTCAGCTCAAAAGAACATCTATAATCTTACCTCAATATTCTTCTCTATAGCTGAAGATTGCTCTCGTAAAGTGCACATCTACCTGACCAGATTTTGTGTTCTGTTGTGATATTACTGATCAACATGACTCTATAAGTACCATGCTGAGATGCAATCCACGGCCAGAGAACTGAACGTAATAGATTTTCTCGATGCAAGCACTTTCCTCGTGGAAATCTTTACCATGAATTTCGCAATAGCTCGTGACTGCAGTCGTGAGCTCATATACCACGGATTGACTGTGATCTCGTGCCTTTTTCATCGCTCCAAGGGCGAGTACATTGCCGCGGATGCGGCAGAGAGTGGCTTAAAAATGGATGAGGGTTGTGGTCGTCTCCATGAATTAAGACCTCATATGGATAATAAAGCATCTCTTGAATTTACTCCTGCTCAAGCTTAAGGTACTTTTTGAAAGTGCCGACAGCATCCTTGGCGCCATATAACACCAGTAGTGAATGGGGGCACCCTAGGGACAATGGGACTTACCATTAAAAACAGGGTCCCGGCACTCTGGGGACTATGTAAATTTAACATGGGGAAAACTGGCCCGGCACTCTGGGGACAATGGGAATTAACATGGGAATCTATTTTGGGTCAGTCTAGGGACAAGGGAAATTTAGCATGGGAGAAAAAAAACAATTCTAGGGACAAGGGGAATTTAACATGGGATTATTTTTTTGTTTTTTTAAAAAATATAAAAAATAAAAAAGGGTAGGCAATTGAAAGTCTATCTCTTTTCGAGAGATTGGAGTGGCCCTGAAAAGGGCCTTTGGGTTTCTTCTTCTTCTTCTTCTTCTTCTTCTAACACTTCCACTTCTTCTCACTTTTGTCACTATTCCTGTCTTCTTTTTCTCCTTTTCTGGCATCCAGTCAGGATGGCCTAGAGCTCTAAACTTTTCCTGAACTTTTATCCAATTCTGATTCAGCCTCTCAGACTCTGCCTGTTTCTTTTTGTTTTCCTCATCCTTTCTTTCTTTACTCCATGTCTCCTTTATCTTCTTTACTTTTTCCACCATTACTTTTCTTATTAATTCTTCAGCTTTCTTCAGCTTTTGCAGACCTCTTTTGACAAAGGGCCAATCTAACCATTTCACCATTCCTTCCAAAAGAACCTTACTTCTACAGCATTATCCAAGGCCTCTTTTAACATTCCAATTTTGACATATGCAGGATTAATAAACCCTCTCAACTTCTTCACTTCTTCTTCTATTAACTCCTCTATCTTCTCCCTGGCTACTTTTAGTGTTAGCAAAGTCCAGACTGTTTCTTATCCTCCATTCTCTTTCAATTCTTTCCACTACATATTCACTGTCTATCATCCAATAGTATGTTTCGTTTAAGTTGTTGAACAGGTCAGATACAGCTACCATTTTCTTTCCGTTATTCCGTAGAATGGTGCGAACGACGAACACTGTGGGTTCTTATAGTTAAAGCACGGACGTGATGGAAAACATCCCCTGAAACAAAATTTATATTACCTAGATCATCACTTAAAACGCCCGGACGTGAAGGAAAGCATCCCCTACTTTTCTCGTATTATCTGCTATTCACATACGTGAAGCAACAATAAACAAACCCAAAATCTACCATTTACACATGCAAAGCATTAAAATCAAACCCAAATCTACTATCCACACAAACCAACTTAAGCTCTTACAAAACCCAATAATCTACTATCCACACAAACGTACGTGAGCGCTTACAAACACAAACACATACACTCACACTAGGAAAAAAAGAGTCAGTGTTTATATTCACACTACTCTACATACACACATTGGCAAATAGATTACTATATCTTTTCTAAAGGTTTGGGTAGCTATGAAAAGGGCTTTTTTTAAGAACTCCAGGGCACCTGGTTAATGACGGCACCTTCCAGGCCTGGTACCACACACACATCTCCGACTCCAATCTCCTTTCACTCTTCTTTTGACTGGGAGCGCAGAGGGATGATGATTGGCGTCAGCGCCCCATTCCTCTGTCTCTGGAATATTGTACGACATCCTCTCTCCTATTTTCTTTTCCCCCTCTTCCCTCTGTCTTCTCTCCTCCTCTTCCTTCTTTATTCTTCCCTCTTCTACTATGGCCTCTGCTGCCAGTTCATTTAACAGGCGCCTGGCGTATTTCACATGCATCTGGAGTTCAAGAAGTATGCTTATTCTGCTATTCATTGTCTTGTTAATGAATGAACAGGGTAGCTAGACTGCCAAGCGATTTTCAATTTATACTAAAAGTGCGGACGTGAAGGAAAACATCCCCTAAAACAAAATTTATCTTACCTAGATTATAACCAAACAACGCGCGGACCTAAAAGAAACACTCACTCACTTTTTTATACTACCCATTACTATTCTAAAAAAATTTTATTAAACAAATCGTGAGTGCTTACAATGGCACAAACACACACTCACACACACTTTCTAAGCAAGATAAATAATTCATGTGCTTATACACGCACTTCTATTTTTTAACTTATTATAGGCAATCGATTGTTATTTCTTTTCTAGAGATTAGGGTAGCCCTGAAAAGGGCTGTTTTTTTGTGTGCGAATTTGAAGCTAGGGCGATCTTTTATATTCTAAGAATGCGACGTCCTCTGACGATAGACTTTCTGACGATAGGTCTGCTTCTTCGGAAAGAGAAGAAGAACTCTTTGGTGTCGATACGACAATCGACAAAGCCTCTGTCAGGTTCAGGTTGCTGCTGCTGCTGTTCTTGTTGCTGTTGCTGCTCTCTCTGTTGTTTCTGAAGTCTGTACTTCTCTGTCCATTCTTCTTTCTCCCTGTTCACTTCTTCTCTGAAGAGCTCTTCTATCAGGTCTTTAGTGACTTTTAACATTCTCACATTCTCTATTTCTTCTGGCTTCGGTATCGTCTGACCCTATGCAAATTCACGTAGGCTTCGTTTAGCTTAGCTAGTCTGGAGCACATCTTCGTAGGAGAATGAATTGACAATGGATGGTTAGACTGGAGGCTACCCCCGGCTTTAAAGTCAAAGCGCGGATGTGAAGGAAAACATCCCTCAGCGGTTTTCGAGCCGGAACGTTCAATGAGTGTCATGATAGTAAGAAGTCAAAGAGCATGAATCAAGATTCCTATAGCCAAACAAAAGACAAAGGCATTTCTTTTCTTCAAAACAACATTTTTTAATTCAAAATCACTTAACACTAACAAACAACTCTAACATTTTTAACAATAATCCAACAATATAACATCAAACATTTTTTTTCTTCAAATTACAAACATTTTTTTCAACTAACACATTATTTTGGACAGGGTTGACAACGTTGTGAATGAAATTGTGATTTCCACTGTTGGAAGTCATTAGGCCATTGATGGACACTACGTTTCCCAATTTTGAGACAAAAGATAAGCATAATGGTCACAAAACCATTGATCTACTTTCACATCGTTTCTAGAAGAAGAACCAGGATCAAAATGAGTCACTAAATGTTCTAAGGAATAGCCCAGGCTGCGATGATGCAGAAAATACACACAATATTGTCCACACACCAAGGAATCCGTGCCTTGTAATTTCACATTATTGAATCCGGTGGTCTGAGCATTTCTTCTCATAAAGTCAATGATATCGTCTTCCAAAGGGGGCAATCCATACGAATCGAAATATTCCACACATCCTTCTTGAGGAAAGTAGACGGCTACCCAGTGGGTTCCTGGGAGATGACTGTCGTCCGTGTTGATCACATAAGCTAGATGGTCTTGAGGTTTGCGATGAGGGAGTTCATCTTTAGCACAGACGACAGGATTCCAAGAAGCCGTGTACGAACTGTGGTTCAAAAGGTAATAAAGTTCCCAGGTATCCATTTATTTGTGTGGTTTTTTTCTTCACAGGTAATGATAAGTGATCAATTCGATCCTGACTTTTTGCTTGAAAATGTCTGACAAGTAAAAGGCGTTTAGCTCCGACTTCTTACTCTGGTCCAAGAGAGATTCGATGCGATGGCACTCCAGAAACGTTAATGGAGGAGAAGAATGTTTATCCAGGCCTTTATAAGACACGATCAACACGAATTCTATCTCGATGTGATCCCAAGCTTTGTCCAGATATTCGTCCAATTTTTCTTCTTGACTCAACATCAGACATTTGTCGTGTTGAATTTGACTGGGATGATCGTTTAGACATCCATAGCACTCTTCCTTGATCAGTTCTTTCAGTATATCTGCCAGGACTGTAGCAAAACAGGAGACTAAATGGGCTTCTTGTTCTGGCCATCTTGACTTCATCATGATAACTTCTTCGTCTTGTGATTCTTCTTCTTCTTCTTCTTCCACGGTCTCCTCACATTTCATCTTCAAAGTTTCTCCACTAGGTAAAGAGGGATAACAGTCTTCCATAGCTTCTAATAATCTAGAATGACTTCTCTCAAACTGTTGATTTCTATGGTATTGTCAAATTCTGCATACAGGATGACGTTCACTGTTCTCTGGGGGCAGTGCACTCGCAAACTGAATTTCCACACGAATCTGGCAGGAATTTATAGGGTGGAAATGTCCCTCGTCGCTGCCTTGGTCTGGAGTGAAATCAAAAGCCCACAAAGCGTAGCCTCCTACATAATCCTCGTACGTAATACCGTGACTGGTGTTGGTTCCTAACTGACCGGTAGCTTCGTACAGGGACAAGTACGATCTCAAATAATTCTTCGCGGCACCAAAGTTAGGCTCCAAGGGTCGGGTACACAAGGTCTTGCCATCGCGACTGACTTCAATCTTGGACACATTGTAATGTTGAAACTCAAAAGGATTTTCATGGTAGGCTCCGTTGAAGGCTGAATTCTTGACGATACCAAGGATTAAACATTTGGGTAACTGTCCTTGGAACAGATGATCTTCGATCATGGATCGCTGTCCAGCAGGAATGGTGAACGTTTTCACTTCCACTCTTCGTATCGGATACTTGGCGGTCGTTCTGCTCAACGTCTGACTGACGTCGTTTCCCAGTTTAGGTAACACTTCCACACGACGCACGTAGAGTCTGGCTTCTTCGATTTTGGTTTTGTAAGTGGAACCATCAGCAGCCATCAAATGGAAAGCGGCACTGCTGCGATTCAGTCTCAAGCGGATATCCACCCCGTTCAGAAAATACTTTTCTTGTAACCACATGTCTAGATGGAAGCCATCCATCAGTTCTAAACTACGACTTAGATGAATTTTCGTTCGTCGTTCTACAAATCCCGTTGTATTTTGAGCATCCCCAGCAACTGTAATGCTGTTGAACTTAGTCGCTTTGTCAGGTTTCCATACGACGCAAGCATCCAGATGAGTGTTCTTGGCTTCTTTTCCGTACGTCAAGAGATTTTCCAGGTAGGCACGGTAAGGGTAAGTATCCATGCTGCTGCTGACCAGTTTGTTATTCAAGTGCAAGTCCACTTCGCTAAACAAGGAATGCATGAAATTATTGACGGGAGCTACTACATCATCATTGTCTATGTTAGTGTTGGGTGGTTCGATCACTTTCACTTTCAAATGCAGGTAACTGCTATTCAGATCGATGTAATCTTCGGGTTGTCCTTTGATTTCAAACTCGATGGGAGCGGAATCCGTCAAAGAGGAGACGGGATGAAATTCCACCCACTGGGATTCTTGCATCGTCATCATAGTGGGTGGCATGGCAAACAATTCCAGTTCCGACTTGGAACAAGCGCAAGATTCTCGGTGCATCATTTTTTTTAATTTCTCAATAATCGAAAACGTCCAAGTCTCGAACGGTTCTTCTTTTCTTTGCCTTTCTAGCTTAAGACGTGTGAAGTCTGGTGAAAGGGTGTTTTCTTCGTCGTCTCTTTCTGCCTTGTCCTTGCTGAATGCCTGACTCGGTAGCGTGCAGGGCATTTATAGGTGTTACTCGTCGGCTCAAAAGGTCTTTACCCGTTTGCAGCAAGACATTTTTGCCTGCCCTCATGAAGGCTTCTTTGGGATTTTGTTTGTCGATGATGACATTTTGGAGAAATTCTTTGCCTTGTGTCAGTGCGACATCTTTCAAGGTATGCAATCCGCGTGTAACCATCGGTTTCAAGACTGGGGCCACCGAACGAAAGGCTGATTTTAATATATCTCCTAAACCGTGTCCTCGCTGTCGAGCAACCCCTCGGTACACTGGATACATAACTTACAACTCGTGAGAGAACCGTTTTCGAAAATGACTTTTCCTTTGGTGAATGGAATATTTTGTCCCAGATCTCCTTTTATAGCAATGTTGACCGTGTCCAAATAAGACTTACTGACAGGTAAATAGAGAGGATGTACAAATTCGCGGTGAACGTGGTAAGTGTTTCCACTTTCCTCTTCAGCATTCGTGGCAGAATCCACTTTGAAAGGAATGACACGCAGTAACGGCACAGAGGTGTGTCCCACCACGTTGCACTCAACCACATCAGAGTACACAAATATCAAATTCAGTCCTTGGTTCTGTTCTACCGGGGCACGAAATAACTTGCTAAAAGACTCGTTGTCGTAAATGATTGGTAATTCGTTTTTCTTGATCATGGCCATTCTCATGTCCATGTCTCCGCCCAACATGTCAAACAATTCAGGACAAAATAAAATCGACACGATTTTACTCCCGTCAAATTTCATCAAGAAGCGACGAGCTGCTTTGTGGTATTCCATGGTGACACTTTTTTTGAAATTTTCCAAAGCTTTCATAAACACGACATTAAACCTGGAGGCTATGGTGCTCACCAAATGTTGACCACTAAAATAATAGCCTGGGGGAATGAACAAGTCATAGGTGGTGTACTTTTGACTTTTTGTGCCAGAGGTTTTTATGTCATATTTGCCATGGGTATCCAAGCACTGTTGCATTTGCTCGTCATGAACTTCCACATCAAAAAAGCGTTTGATTTGATGAGGAAACTGAATGATCCCTTGTAGTAATTGACATGCTGTCACCGTGAACCATCGTAAGACTTCTCTGAGACTAGCTTCTAAGACATGAGCTCTTATTTGTGGATTTTTTTCTCGACTGATGCCATACAAGGCACGAATCAATTTGACGGGAAGATGCGACTGAAGAGACGTCATGTACAAACTGTGTGAGACGAAAAGTTTCTGAGGTTTTTATAGATGTTTTTGTTGAGTGAAATTAAGTCGAGGACGGAGACGTGTACACGACAGGCCCTCCGTCTTGGCATCAGTGGTGAAACAAGTGGGTACGAAATCGCAAATCATCGGGGGTTGTAGGTTTCAAATCGACGAGTAAATAAGCGTGTGGAGTTTGAGTGGCATCGTCGTACTCCTGAGTCAGCCAAGGCGTTCCTAAGTGTTTGGCTAAGACTTACACTTGCGATTTATCTCGAGGGCTTTTAAACAAGACCACGTCATGCGCATTGAGACTGATGGTGCGATGGGCTTTACTTTGTTGAAACAAATTTTGGGTGATGTAAACGACACTGGCATTACGGTGATGCCCTTTTCGCGTGAACCACAATTTAATTTCTTCTTCGTCTTCTCCTAACATGTCGTCAAAAATGACCAAATGGGTTTGACGGGAGTCAGAGACGATGCCGTCGTCTTCTTTAGGAATGCCTTCCACAAACACGATGGAATCGCCTTGACTTTCTCGCAAGAGGCTGTACGCCGATTGCCACTCTTTGTAACATCACACGATCCGCTGAGGTGGCCGATCGATCAAATGATGTTTGTGTTCGATCAAACGTTTGACAAATTCGGTTTTGCCTGAACCGCTAGGTCCGGCAATGAGCATGTTAAAGGGATGGCGAAGATACAAAGCCTCCCAACTGGCACGATCTAAGTGTTCGTCGATGACTTTGACAGTGGAGGAAGAGGGAGCAGAGACAGCAGAGGTAGCCATAGTGTTAGGAATGTCACTTGTGACACGAAAACAGACAAGACAAGAGTTTATATACTTTTTTCAGGACACGTTTATTGAATGTTTCAAATATGAACAACACGAAAGACAAAAATACATAAAAGCCAAATAGTTATGTACAGCAATAAAAAACACATCAAAACGATCAAAGTGGAATATAAACAAGTCTCTGTACAACATGTTTTGGGTAACCAAGATGTCCTAGGGACAGTGTGTAATGTTCTTACAGTCTCTACATGAGGTATTGTCACACAAGTGTCCTCCCGGAATGACCTTTCAGGAATGTCCATGACATTCCTGTCCTGAAGCGAGTGGTTGTTCTCGGTGACGGGTTCTTCAGGCACTGTCACTAACACAGGTTGAAAAGTAACTTTTTTCCTTGAACAACTCTTGTGCATACTGGGCCACTTCTTGGGTCCAAGCCTCAAAACCCCCCTTTTTCCAGTCACGAACATCTGTCCAATGGGGGTGTAAGTCACAAGCTACACAGACATCGTCATACACGTCTTCGGTAGCTAAAAGTTGACGAATCATTTCTTCTCGTAGAGGTCGAGAAGTATCCAGATTAAAATATAAGGCTTTGAACAAAAGGAGTCTTTCGTGACCATTTAAGGACATTTGGGTAGTAATTACTGTTCGTAAAGAGTCCACAAGGAATCGGCTGGTAAACGAAATCCCAGAAAACAAGTCACTAAGACACACACTATGCGTCGTCCCAAATTGATTGGATACAGTTCTTGTAATAATTGATGGTAATGATCCACGGTATGAATATGGTCATTGAGTTCCTGCCACGGAATCTGTTCAATCACATGTGATAAAAGTCATGGCATGGCAACCTGTTTTTATACTCTCTTTGTTTCGGAAACAATATACGTACTTTCTAGCCCGAGATCTTCTTTCTCCAGTGGGGAGTCTAAATGCTCCAAACTGCAACCTAAACTTCAAAGTTCGTTTAGAAGTTTCCTCTTCCTCTAAGTAGATTCCACGTAAAATATGTTGGTAATCCTTTAACTTGTCTTCCTCAATGCGTTGCACTATGTGAATCTCGAAGTAACCAAAATTATGAACACGTGGATCATCGGGGGCCTGGAAGTATTGAACAAGGTCTGACCACTTAAACAATTTCTGACGAATCTCTTCTCTTATACCATTCAGGTACCAGTGGTTAAAGATCTGATGACGTAACGGATGCAACTGTTCTTTACGTTTGACTTGTATTTTGACCAGCTCTCGGTAAATGCGTTCTCTCAACTCCACAGGCAAAGTACGAATGTTCTCTTGTAAAGTATCCATGAATAGGTCATACTAAATCCTCTTTCTGACACAAGAAATGTACCGTTTGCACAGAAAAGGTTTTACTTCAGTGTCGAATTTATATCGTTTAATCACTAATTTACACATTACAATTCGTTCAGAAGTTTCCTCTTTCACTAAGTTGACATTGCTTAAAAGATGTTGGTAATTCGTGAACTCTTCCTCTGGAATTCGATGCAGTAAGCTTACAATGTAGTAGATAGAATCATCAATAGCAAACCAATCCTTTTTAAAACCAGGGGATCGTTGATCAATGTCTGTCCAATGGAACACTTTCAACTGAATCAGTCCTTGTATAGCATTCAGGTACCAGTGGTTCAAACACCGGTGAAGTAACGGATGCAATTGTTCTTTACGTTTCACTTGTATTTTGACCAGTTCTCGGTAAATGCGTTCTTTCAACTCCACAGGCAAAGCACGAATGTTCTCTAGCAAAGCATCCATGAATAGGTCAGTCCGTTCAATTCACGATCTTCTCCTAGAGCAAAAGAAATCCACATAGTGAGTAATTTCTGACCACTGCCACTCAGGGTAACGTCCAAGAATCTCACTGAACTCTTTTAATGAAAACTGTCTAGAGTAATATAATAGGATGAATGCACCCTTGACCCAGAGAAATCTAACACACTGATTGACTATTTTCACTTTCCTCTTGTGAATTTCTTGACATAAAAGTTCTACAGTCACCCATTGAGATTTCACTCTGGCAAGCCCCTGCCAAACTTCCTTGTAATCTTCTCTTGCAGTTCTTTAGGTAATGATTCAATATCATTTTTGAAATGGAGTTTAAATACTTGCCTCGGTGATGTCCAACATTTGACTTCTAGCCAATCTGGTTTCATCTTTTTCAACGACATGGTAAGTTACTTTAATGTCTCGGTCCCACTAAGGGTAAGTAAAGACAATTCGGTGACCAACGAGCATGTTCTAGGTGGGCCGAATCTTGTGGTTCCCAGTGGTGGAGTGACACACCGCAACTGAAGCACTTGACTCTATCCCCTTCGCCCAAGTAGAAAAATCCGGCTCTGGCTAATTCTTCAATGGTCGGTCCTCCCAGATACTTAGGCCATTTTCCTTTGAACGATCTTAACGATTTTCAAAGTTGCAGTATTCCGACAAACGCACAGGAAACGAATATTCGTCTTTCACAGGCTCGTTTCGATGAGGGTTGGGTGACATGGACAGGAGTTTGCTCAGGGCTGGATGACATCCGTAGGGAGGTAGACGTGAAGGTGGACATCCACATTTAAAACGAAACCCAGTAAAGTGTACAAGAGGACGAGCGGCATCGCTTTCGCATCCCTCAGGTTTGACACGCACAGCATCACTTTCCATGATAGGGGTAGTGAGAACAAAGTTCCCATGATGCTTTACGGAATCGCTAAGGTCACAACGTACAGCATCGTTCCCATCGCAAGGCTTGCACTCGCATTCCACTTCAGAGACCCCAAACTTGAATTGTGCCCGTCTGAACTTGTTTTGTGTTTCTCTGAAAGTATTCATCTTGTTCGCTTGGTCTTGGTAGTCACAATGAACTATCGATCTTGACCATAGCCCTTTTTATACTAGTCGCAATGCAGTCTCAAGCTTGTACATCGTTCGTTTTTTATGTCTAGTTTTGGAAGGTACCGCCTCTAAGGTACCGTCATAATTGTACCGTAGTGTAATGGGTGGAAAGGCCATATAAAGGTAAGGGCAGTGCGGAGACTATCGAGTATGTTCCAAAATAGCTGAATCTTTATAGATACATAGATCCATTCATAACTTCAGTCCGCAAGCGAAACACTGTACTTCGCATCCCAATCCAGACTCAGGTCCCAAGTAGACAAATCCTGTTCTAGCTAAAACATTCGAAGAAGGTAATCCTTCCCTATCCGTAGGTCATGCTTGAAACGTTTCCAATCAACGGGAACAATCACAATAGTCAGGTAAGAAGACCGGAAAATGGTAGGGTTTGAACTTGGAGTTATCCCTGGATTTCTCACTCGATTCTTGCTGTGGCGAAGTCATACTTCTGGTGGGTGGCTATCCTCTTACAGCCAATGTTTTATACCGACATGTCCATACGGCAAAGTAAAGTGGTTGGGAAGCCGCACTCGCTTCTGGTACACGATTTGATAGACTTTTTCCAAGGGTCGACTGACGATGTGGTGAGTGGGTAAACGTACAATCTTGTTGGGCTGATAGGTGGTCACTTTAAAGTGTTCATCCTCTCTAGACTGCAAGGCTTCTTTCAATACCCCAAAGTTGACCACTCGACTGGTCAGATAATTCAGAGTCAATCCTTTCACTTTACACTTCGTGTGCACTTCTCCTTGTTTGTCCCGATATTCGTAGCCGTAATTTTTAGGACCACCACTGACGAAACTTAAAATGTTGTCGTCGGGGTGCTTGTCTGTCCAGGCTCCTAAACGGTCTCCTTCGATGTCAGGGTGCTGTTGACTCGGGTGATGGATGTAAATGCAACTGTCCGTGTCAAAGTACAGGACACGTTCCCCTAATAGTTCTAAAGCTTCGTACAATTTTAAGCGAGCATAAGCTGTCATGTAAGCCGCAATGATGACATTTCCAAAGGGATTGGCTTCTACAAAGTCCAGATCTTCTTCGTAATTGACTAAGATCAAATTTTCGCGAACGACGTCCACTTGTTTCATGAATTTGGTTTTGTCGTGAATCATCTGGAAGTAGCGGGAAGGTTCTGTCAAATACTCCGTCTTGGGTAAACACGGTCGTTGTGTCATTTTTCCCCACAAGCAATTTAACATCACTTTGGCAAACGATCGCTAGCCTTCGTTTTTCTCGATGTGATCTAAAGAGATGCCTTCTTGTGCCCAGTATTTCTCTTTGAGTTGTATTTGGTCTTCGGGAGTGTGACACCAGGACGGATAGCCGCTGGCTTCTTGCTTTAGTTTCAAAAAGGCATTCACGTAGTCTGCGAAAATGCCTTTCTGCGTGGGGTCACCCTTGTGGTATTGTTCTGTCTTGGGAAAGTGGCAAATTTCGTACACTTCTAACAGTTGGTATCCCATGTCCAGAGCTTTGAACAATTCTACGCACACCCACGTCCCCGTCAAAGCCCGTTCTTCCTGGGTGTGCTGACAATGTTGGTCCTGGTTGCAGGTTTCGGCACAAGTACGGCACAAGGAAACATCAGTTTGTCTTGGCAATGGTGAGCTAAGACGGGATGGTATAGGTTCGTGGGAGGCAAAACTTTGCACTTGATCAAGCCTTCGTATTGTCGAATGTTTTTCAAGTCGATGCTTGGTACAGCAAACAGGTGGCATTGGTCCTTCCTCCGTACAAACTATCCCTCGGGTTCAGCGGGTCCATGAACTGGTAGCTTTCCACGAGACGTTTAAACTCGGGATCGGTTTTCAAACGGTGATCGTACTCGTGTTTTCCACATTTCCACCACTTGGTATCCTTCCTGTTCTAACTTTAGGCGTCGCTGACAAGTGGCCTGGTACAAGTCTTCCATGGTTCGTTGTAAAAGCTGATTTTTAGTGCCACGGTCAGGGTAACAGACGGGGCATCCGTGAAATAAGCAACCGTTAAACTCGTTCACGATCTTGGGGTTTTCTAAGTCCCAGCCACCGACCGAATGCGTTCCGATGGTCTTTTCGCCCCCTCCGTTGCAGGCATGCTGAATCCACTTGTCTTCCTTGTCGCACAAGTAATGTAACCAGCGTAGGGCTTTGACCGAGTATTGACGTTTGACATAGTTGGTCGTTTGAGGACTGATGACAGCCACGATGTTTTCAGGCATGAATCGTTGGCGGTACACTAAGGAACACGCTTTGGCAATGGTGCAAGCTTCTTTCAAAGGATCGACCCCTCCGTGTTCCATGAACAGTTCTCGAAATTTTCCACAGCAACGCCGTAAAATGTCCACGTCGGAACGACAATACTTTAGCATTTCTTCCTGAAAGTCGAAAGGGTCCGAGGCGTGAGCCTGGTACCAAGCGTAGAAAGCTTCTCGTTGTTCGGTACGCATGTTGTCAGGGTCGTAATAGTGAGCCTCAGGCAAATGAGGTAGAACGGTGTGTTGATTGGCTTCCGTATTGAAAAAGTGTGGAAAGTACCCTTTAGCCATTCCTGTCATTTCAAGCGTTTTAGGCATTGGACTCAAAGGCATGGCCAAATTGCTCATCGAATCTTTAAACTGCACTTGTCCCACTTGCATGAAAATGATTTTGGCTCCGTTCAAAATCACTTTAGGACGGTCGGTGCCATGTTCTGTATAGTACCTCAAAAGAAACTGTCCATCGTATCCGGAGAAATTGTGAGCCATCACCGTGGCATGACGATGACAATCTCGGTAACGTTCGATGTCCTCTTGGCTCCACGTCTTGTCGATGGGGTCAAAGACCCATTGTGCGAAATCGGCTAGCGTGTTCGGTCCCCGAAAGATTTTTTCACGTCCTCCGGGAATCTTGCTGCTTCTTCTCCTTCTTGTTTTTTTCTTACCTCTTCTTCTTGCTGTTGTTGCTGTGGTAGAAAAGCTCGTTCCGCTTCCTTTTGCTGTTGTATAAATTTCTCCAATTCTTTCTATCTCTGTCTAAAATTCTCCACGTGCGGTAATGAAGGTGACGAAGGTTCCGGAACAAATTCTTGCGAGGTAAGAAAATCCACAAAATCCCAATTCACCTCTTCTGAAAGTAAGTCCGGGTTCCCTTGGGCGGTCTCCACTGCTGGTGCACCCCAATTGATCGTTTTCTGAGTTTCCGTCATGTTGAAAAACTGTCGCATGAATTGACTGCGCACAGGCGCTAGCGAATCTATATAGACCACGTGACGTCACAGACTGCTCTCTTCGGATTGGATGCGGGCTGACTGACTTATGTAACGCGTGTTTGGATTGGTCAACGAACTCAATCCGTTTCAATCCTTCCTCTTCCTATAAATAAGTGCAGTTCACTGCATTCCTTCACTTGTTCTCGGCGCCTCAACATGTGGACCGATGTGTAATCTTCTACGCTTGTGTCAACGATGTTGTTCAGGACGGACATACCGATGTATGTCCGATCCGAGTGGAAAGTTGTCCATAGGACCGCCACAAGCCTATGGATACGTAGGATTTACGAGGAGAGGCAAGGATGCCTCAAAAGAGTTTTAGTCTATGGACCTACCATTAGACGAAGCCTAAGACGAAGAAGATGTTGCAGATGTCCTTTATGTTAAGACCATATTAACATAAACCCAAAGGCCCTTTTCAGGGCCACTCCAATCTCTCGAAAAGAGATAGACTTTCAGTTGCCTACCCTTCTTTTTTTATTTTAAAAAAAAAACAAAAAAAAAATCCCACGTTAAATTCCCCTTGTCCCTAGAATTGCTTTTTTTCTCCCATGTTATATTTCCCTTGTCCCTAGACTGACCCAAAATAGATTCCCATGTTAATTCCCATTGTCACAAGACTGCCCGGCCAGTTTTCCCCATGTTAAATTTACATAGTCCCCAGAGTGCCGGGACCCTGTTTTTAATGGTAAGTCCCATTGTCCCTAGGGTGCCCCCATTCACTACTAACACCAGTTTACTGGAGACTCTGCCTCAGCTGACGACTTAGTAGCAGAGGCTTCACATGACCTGGCCATCGATTTTCAGCGTGCAACTTTAATCCGGATAGCCCAATTATTCATTCAGCAGCCCCACTGACACGTTATATTCATATAAATCGCCATATATGATATGCGGGACGCGCATCGGTCAGTGCAGATTCTAAAAATTGGATAATCGTTCCTGTCTCCCGTAAGGTTTATCGCCTATACCTACCAGTTATTGGAAAGGTCATCCATTTGGTCGGTCCGTGACACATTGGAAAGGTCTTCCATTTGGTCGGTCCGTGGCACATTGTTCTTTCTGTGAGGTCTGATCATCTGGCTAAGGCTTTTAATCGAGACATGGTGTCTCTTTTCCTAACTTATTATCCGTGTTTCACAAGTGCGCAATAACATACTTACCGAACGTTGCCTTCGTTTTGAGACTCATTAATGCATGGAGGTTAAGGACCATTGTTTTCAGTCAAAGAAAATAACCGCGATTTCCAATTCGTTTCGCTCAGACTTGTTAATGTCACTTATCTTCAAGGGAAAGTTGATACAGGCAAAGTCGGGCTTGGTTATTTTTTGTTGTAACTTTGATGGATGATCAGTTTCCGACCACGGAAAACAGTGGCTGTTCTTTTTCTTCTCATTAATGTTACAGCAATTATGGTATTCATTTTTGTCTTAGAATGCAGCTCCCACTCTCGCATGTAGCCTTCAATGTGACTTAAATGGTGGTATTAACTGGTGCAACGAGCTGCTCAATCTAATCATTACGCATGTAGCTGTGGAAGTATTCTGGAAAAGGCATTCAATTTAATGGTGTCTGGTTTTGTCACATACATTTTCCAGGACTGGTATAGCTTTCTCAGCTGTCTCATCAACACCAGGCTAAACCTCTACCCATCTAGGTAATTAAGTTCCTTATGGACGGTTATTCGTCGCTAGACTCCATAGTTTTAAGAAGTATTGAAGTGTCGGCTTTGATTGTCCGAAAAAACCTGCGCAATCCCCACTCACACTTGGTCAAGAAAAAAATTAAAATACTCCAAGGACCACCCTCTCCCCCCACCGGCAATGTTGTCCTAGGAAATTACCCCCAACCCACCCCGATTAAACCCCAGGAGAATAAATCACAGGATTAAATAGCCCTAGACAGCAATATTCCAGAGGTTATAGCAACTGTTCTAAAATGATATATTGTCTATTCAGTATACAAACAAAACGATATATTCGCACTATGTTAAACAAATGGACAATTATTCCAAAAAAATACAGTCTGCTGACGTTCAATATGAAAAGTTTAAATGTTTAAGGTAATCGAAAGTCTTCAAACATTTTAAATACGTGTGATTTCGTTCCGTACAGACACGATGAATACATTGTCAACATATTTGCTCCGACATAAAACATTTAGTAAGAAATGTGTGCGCTATTCCTGTTAAGTAATATAGAACCTGTTCGTATATTCTTGAACCAAAAAATACAACAACAAGAAAACCCCAACAATAATTGCATTGTAAACAGCAGAATGCTTTTTTCGAAGGCCCCTTTGGTTTCAGTTGTACAACGGAAAACCATTTCCAGAAACTGGAATACAATCATTTCTAAATATAGGAATGAGAGCAACTAACATTAGTTTGGAAATGCCTATGCAAGTCCTAAACAGCGTTATCGGTGCGTGGAAGATCAGAGATAGATCGAACAAGATTCGCTTTCATATAGCAGGAGTATTACTGTGATCATGAAGATATCCATAAATCTTTGACTTTTGATTTTACTTTAAATGCTAAGTATATTTGACAAGGCTGCTGACAGATCTTTTAAAGGAAAACCACGCAACACAATATTTATTCCATCTTTAGTTGATGAACGTCCTCCATGGCTGTATAAAAAGTGACCAGAAAATTTCACTGCTTGGTAATAGCGAGCGTTTCAATGTATCTATGGTAGTAAACCGTGCTCATTCAATTAATTAAATTAAATTCTGGTAAATGAAATGCTTATTTTCTATGAATGACGTCTGCAGTTGCTAGTATGACCAGTTAATCCATATCCCGTAACAGCAATTCATTTCTACTCTGGTAATCGGGTTTGACAAGTTAATTAACATTCTTAAGATATTTTTACATAATGGGGGGGGGGGGGGTGTCCAGGGGGTTATTGATGTAGGGAATTATTAACCTTGGGTATTATTGTTCGGAGAATTAAAGTCCTATGGGTGTATTGTCAGTATGCTTTTGTCGTTGTGAGAGTATTATCCTCTTACCGCTTTTCTGGCAGATTGGCGTGATAGAATAGCTGTGCTAGTGCCTAGGTTCACAAAGGCCGGTAACTCCCTACATTGCTTGGTTTCATGTTCTTTTGTCCAGCTGGATTTAAATTTATTATCTGCACATCATTAAAATGTTTTTCTAACAAATCGCCAAATGTGCCCTGTAGACCAGTATTCTCGACATCACTACTTCAGATGTGCCCTGTAAAACAGGCCTCTCCAGATTACGACTTGAGATGTGCCCTGTAGAACAGGCCTCTCGACATCACGACTTGAGATGTGCCTGTAGAACAGGCCTCTCCAGATTACGACTTGATGTTGGAATAGGCCACGCAGATGGAACTATTTATGGGGCTGATAAACAAAGTGGAGCAAGCCCATTTGCACTCTCTTGAAGTATTTCCTAGCACATCTGCTTCTTCTGACGTCATGTATTGCTATATTTCCCGCACATCGAATGCACAGAAGACCCTGAATAAAATCCCAGAAACACGACACGCTATTGACATAATGCTGACTTTCCTTAAAGGTGTCACATGCTTACTAAAACATTTGCAGCACATGGATGGCAGGACAGGTCTGTACTCAGTATCCAAACACACGTATTTTTCGCAACTAGCCTTTTTTGTACGTGTATGCAGCCCTGGAGCTATCAGATATAACAAAGCATAACTGTATCTCTAAATGAAAGAAATGGATACTTTCATAATTTGCGCTTATAATCTTGTATCAGTTTCATATCTGAGAGATTGGAAGGACTGCATCGTGAAAGACCTATTTGGCACCTGCCTCGAAGTGAGTGGGGTTGAGGGATTCGCCTTACACGCAGGCATTTTCCAATCGCCTTCGGACAAGGCTCTTAGCTAGCGCTAGCGCGGATAACCGATGGTCCAAGAAGCGGCTGACAGTTGGCCATCAAACCGAATCCCTCACAGGGTCACCGGGAGTAAGCAAACAACCACTTTTACTACTGCCGTTGGTGTCAACCTATTCTCCTCAATACAAGCACAAATAATGCAACTTGCCAATCCCATCCCAAGACAAAGATCCAAAAAGGTTTTCACCTTCTCGTACGCACAACCGAGATGTTCTGATTTTAAGTATTAGTCTCCAAGGAGGAGCAACTCATGTCACAAATCATGCTGATGAAATATTATCCACTTTGCTAAAGGCTATATTTCAATTAAAAAAATAGAAAACAAATTCTAAAAAAGCATCAATAAACAAACTAAAACAGATTTATTCTTCAAAAACTGGATGTAAAGTCGACACATAAAGATCGAAAGATGACCACAAAAGATCCATGTCTGTGTTATTATGATGCATATTTTATTTGCATTGTTTGTTAGTTATTCATATTATTTATGCATGATATGCTGTGGGTTATGTAAAACTGTATTTTAGTAGCTGACCTTGTCCAAAATCAGTGACAGTTTTGTAAACAACATTGTTTACCTTTTTCTGACTGAAGGATAAATATATGGATTATTATCTTGGTCTGAGTCAAGGACATTGTGTTTGCCATGCTTTTTATTCTAATGTTGGTAACAGACCTTATAACTAACATTTTATCTTGAAAACGTTTAGAACCTTCTAGAATGAACTTTTCCATTAGGTAATATTTTTGTCTGGAAATGCGAGATGTGACCTAGGTCAGGTAGAGAAGTACAAAATCGTATTTATTGGGAAAATGAATTATTCCTACAATAACATCAGAAGCTCAAATCAGTCTTGTTGTTGTGTCCAGTATTTCATTTGGGCTGGAACTTATTTATAAAATTTATTTTGTCACTGAATTAACAAAGTGCTCATCTAAACTAATATTCATGGAAATGGAGACTTGGATTGAAATTAAGATATATTCCTGGATATTACTGCAGATATTCAACAAAAGACGATCGGCACATCGTTGCTATTCAGGTCATTGGATTTATTTTAGAATACCACTAATTTTTATTCATGGAAATGGAGAATTGGATTGATAGTGAAATTCAAATTAAGATATATTCCTGGATATTACTGCAGTTTTTCAACAAACGACGATCGGCACATCGTTACTATTCAGGTCATCACAGATACATCAACCGCGTTGGATTTATTTTAGAATACCACTAATTTTTATTCAATAGGATTATTAATTTCTGGATTATTTGGAATTTAATTTGCAATTCTTAAGTTCTTTTTCTTTTTTAGTTTCACTTCATGTTTTACGGAAATAAGTTATTTATTGTAGTTTACAAAACTTATTGGTTTTCGATCTTTTATCTTACTTTGTTTAAGATCATATAGTTGTAATAGTTATATTTGCAACGATGAAGTGGGGATGGTTTGAAACTTGCAAGGTATGAAGCAAAATTACTTTTTGATCTGCATTTTGAAAACTTTGTACTGATAGTCAGATTTGCTGTCTCACTTCATGTTAGATAGATCTTAAAATAATATTCTTTCTTCTATTAAACAAACTGACACATGACACTTATTTTCAGCACGCCATGTCAAAAGAGCTGCAAAGTCAAATGAACTGGCATCCAGTCTAAGGCAGACTGTATATTATCTTAACATGTGTTCGATGAAAAAATTCGATGTTAATTTAGTTAAAAACAGTAATAGAAACTCCGTATGGACCATAAATGCTTGCTTTTTGTGTTGCATCAGTCCAAATGTTGAACCAATGTAGTAATTGTTTTCTATATTTAGCCCAAGGTCATTATCACACACAACAAGAGGAGCACCACCGACTTCAGTGAAGAAAGAAGAACCGAAAATAAAGACAGGGACTCATCCGTCAATGACAATACTATAAAAACCCAAGAAAAAAGAGAAGGAACGCCTGATATCAATAATGGCGAAACGTCAGTCAAGAACAGTAATATAGAAATCCTCGTAGACATGTCTCAGTCAAATTCTAATTTAGAAGTTGAAGAAGGAAACACTAAAAGTGAGAGGACATCGTCGGCAGGAAATGCTCAGAAAGATGGTACTGTTCTTCAACTGATTAAACAGCTGATGGTGTCTAGGAATTTCTATATTTTTTCCATCATCCTTGTTAGGTACATTATAATAGTTAGGTTATTATCACATAGTCGGTACACTTCCCTATAATGTATGCAGTTTCACATTTTTGATATTATAACATATGAACATATCACTTTATGTGATTCTGATTGGTCCAAAAAAGTCCATGATATTATTGTGCAATATTCTCTTTACCGATTGGCTGTGATCGTTGGAAAACTCTTTTAACCTCGCCTTCATAAATGTTTTGTTTTCAGTGAATATTTTGACGGCCATTTTTCAACTCGACTCGCGAAAGGAAATTGAGGAAAAATTATCTCAGCTGTCTGAGTATTGACAATTTATCCCAACAGGGATTTTTAATGTCATGTATAATAATATCATCTTAAGAGAAATGGCGTAAAAGTTTAAGAAAAGAACAACAACAAGAAGTAAAACTAAGAGTACTGCTCATTTCATAGCGGGTGTGTAGGGTGGGGTTCGAGTGGATCGGTACACCTGTAGCATGGAATCCACCATACATACAAGTGTGGTTCAAATGTTAACTTACGGAAGTAAATAAACTCACCTCTTTTCACAGAAAAATGTAGGCATAAACAGGTCTCCAAACTGACAGAAATGTGTTTACATATTCTGTAGTCTGTTTTTCCAAGTATTGCGAATATCCGGTCACAAATACATTACAGTAAATATAGAATTTCTGCATCCAGTAAACCTTCTTTTACGTGAATATTCTAACAATGTAATATTTAGTTGTGAGTGTGACATGTTACGTTAAGTAAACATGGATCGTCTACTGCACACTAACCGGATTCTGCATGAAACAATGCGACATCACGCGCATTGGACATTCTGTGTTGAAAAATTATTTTGTCTGTGTAAAATGTTCTCTCTATTAGGAAGGACGCTTGTTCTTTGACTTAACAGTTTGTAAGAAAAGTATAATCTACTTATAAATGTAAATACTAGTTCAGCTTTATTTAGGACTATTTTTTACGCACAACAAATGAAAGGTGCAGCGCGTGTCAGAATAAACGAAATGTTTCCTTCTTTTTTCTGTCTAAATAATTTCCACTCAGATAAAAATTATGTGATAAAAGAATCTGAAATGGGCAATGATTTAATATTAAATTTATGAAACCCGTTGAATAATGTCCAGCTTTTGCTCTCTAACTGTTGCTCAACTCGTTTAATAAATTCAATGTTAAATCATTACCATCTGAGATCATCTATATCTGATACAGCTGCCCTGTACTTGGCACGTTTTAATAGTTACGTTAATATTACGCTATCTACCCACTACAAGATACATTATAGCAGTTACGTTAATATTACGCTATCTACCCAATGCAATATGCATTATAGTAGTTACGTTAATATTACGCTATCTACCCACTACAAGATACATTATAGCAGTTACGTTAATATTACGCTATCTACCCAATACAAGATACATTATAGTAGTTACGTTAATATTACGTTATCTACCCAATACAAGATACATTATAATAGTTACGTTAATATTACGCTATCTACCCAATACAAGATACATTATAGTAGTTACGTTAATATTACACTATCTACCAATACAAGATACATTATAGTAGTTACGTTAATATTACACTATCTACCCAATACAAGATACATTATAGTAGTTACGTTAATATGAGTGTAAGTACTTTATGTTAAGCAAGTAGTGAATAGGGTCACCCTAGCGTCAATGGGAATTATCATTACAGACCCCCCCCCCCCGGGTCAATCTAGCGTCAAGGGAAAATTAACATGGAGAAAAATCGTGGGTCAATCTAGCGTCAAAGGGAATTTAACATGGAGAAAAATCGTGGGTCAATCTAGCGTCAAGGGGAATTTAACATGGAGAAAAAACCCTGGGTCACTCTAGCGTCAAGAGGAATTGAATATGGAGAAAAAATCGTGGGACTGTCTAGCGTCAAGGGAAATTGAATATGGGATTATTTTTTTTTAAAATAAAATTTTTTTTTTAAAAAAAAAGGGGTAAGCAATCGAAAGTCATTCTCTTTTCAAGAAATATGGGTGGCCCTGAAAAGGGCCTTTGGCTTTCTTCTATTTCCTCCATTTCCTCATCCAGCCCCTAATCTTTCCCCAAATTCCTTTGTTCTTCTTCTTTTCATTTTCCGGTATCCAGTCCGGGTGACCCATGGCTCGGAACTTCTGTTGGATTTTTATCCAGTTATTGTTCAGTCTCTCATATTCTTCTTTTTTCTTTCTATTCTCTTGTTCTTTTCTATCTTTTGCCCACCTGTCCTTAATTTTCTGCACTTCTTCCTCTATTATCTTTTTCATCTTTTCTTCCGCTTTCTTTAGTTGTTCACTGCCCCTTTTCACCAACTTCCACTCTGACCATTTCTCTAGCTCTTCTAAATAGCATCTCACTCCTTTTACCTTGTCCATAGACTCTTTTATAGTCCCCACTCTTACATACTCTGGTTGAATCAATCCTCTCAATCTCTTAACTTCTTCTTCTATCATCTCCTCTATCATCTTCCTCGCTAATTTTAGTTCATTGACATAGTCAAGACTTTTTCTCAACCTCCATTCTTTTTCTATCCTTTCAATAGTATATTCTCCATCTATCATCCAAAAGTAAACATTTCTTAAGTCATTAAACAACGCCGACACTTCCATCTTGTATCTGTTATTCCGTAGAATGGTTCGAACGACGAACGTGGTGAGTTCTTATACGAAAAGCGCGGGCGTGAAGGAAAACATCCCCCTAAGACATAAAATTGATCTTACCTAGATCATGACCAAGCAACGCGCGGACGTGAAGGAAAACATCCCCTACTTTTCTCATTTCATATAATCTACTATCCACATACGTTAACCATCAATGAACAATCCCCAAATCTAGTATTTACACACCCAAATCATTAAAACCTAATCCATAATCTACTATCCACACAATCCTACTTTAGCTTTTACAAAACCCAAACTATACTCTCTACATACGCTAAGAAACAATAAACCAACCCATAATCTACTATTCACACAAACTTACGTGAGCGCTTACAAACACAAACACACAAACACATACCCTCACACTATAAAAAAGAGTTAGTGTTTATATTCACACTACTCTACCTACACACATTGGCAAATTGATGGTTATTTCTTTTCTAGAGTATTGGGTAGCCCTGAAAAGGGCTGTTGTTTTTTTTTTAACTCCAGATGCACCTATCTAATGACGGCACCTTCCTGGCCTGGCGCCACACACGCATCTTCTTCCCCAGTCTCCTTTCACCTTTCTTCTTGGGAGTGCAGAGGCGGGATATGTGGCTTCAGAATCCCAATTTTCTGTCTCTGGGATTCTGAAATTTCCTCTCTCCTCTTCTTTGTTTCTTCTCTCCTCCTCTTCTTTTCTTCTTCTTTCCTCCTCGACCTCTTTCATTCTTGCTTCTTCTACAATGGCCTCCGCGGCCAGTTCATTTAGTATGCGCCTGGCATATTCCAGGTGCATCTGGAGTTCTAGGAGTTTCACAATTCTGGTATTCATTGTTTTGTCAACGAATGAACAGGGTAGCTAGACTGTCCAGCGAGTTTCAATTTATAGTGAAAGCGCGGACGTGAAGGAAAACATCCCTCTAAAAACATAAAATTGATCTTACCTAGATCATGACCAAACAACGCGCGGACCTAAAAGAAACACTCACTCACTTTTTTTATGCTACCCATCACTATTCTAAAAAAATTTATTAAACAAATAATATACTATTCACATACGCAAAGCAATCCAATCCAACCCCAAATCTACTCTCCCCACACCTCTAACACCAAAAAAAGACATGATCTTAATCTACTATCCACACCAACGTACGTGAGCACTTACTAACACACAGTCCTATACACAAACACATACCCTCACACTATAAAAAAGAGTTAGTGTTTATATTCACACTACTCTACCTGCACACATTGGCAAATTGACGGTTATTTCTTTTCTAGAGTATTGGGGTAGCCCTGAGAAGGGCTGTTTTTTTTGTTTGCTATGGCAATCTTTTAGTTTCTAAGAATGCGATGTCCTCTGAGGATGGACTTTCTGGCGATAGGTCTGCTTCTTCGGAAAGAGAAGAAGAACTCTTTGGTGTCGATACGACAATCGACAAAGCCTCTGTCAGGTTCAGGTTGCTGCTGCTGATGTTGTTGTTGTTGTTGTTGCTGCTCTTGCTGCTGCTGCTGTCTCTGAAGTCTGTACTTCTCTGTCCATTCTTCTTTCTCCCTGTTCACTTCTTCTCTGAAGAGGTCTTCTATCAGGTCTTCAGTGACTTTTAACATTCTCACATTCTCTGTCTCTTCTGGCTTCGGTATCAGACTGTGTCTGACCCTATGCAAATTCACGTAGGCTTCGTTTAGCTTAGCTAGTTTGGAGCACATCTTCGTAGGAGGATGAGTCGACAATGGATGGTAAGACTGGAAACTTGCTCGGTTCTTAAACTCAAAGCGCGGACGTGAAGGAAAACATCCCTCTACGGTTTTCGAGTCGCAACGTTCAATGAGTGTCATGAGAGGGATAGTAAGACGTCAAAGAGCATGAATCAAACATTCTTATAGCCAAACAAAAGACAAAGGCATTTTTTTTCAGAATACAACATTTTTTATTCAAAAAATCACTTAACACTAACCAACAACAACTCTAACATTTTTAACAATAATCCAACCCTATAACATCAAACATTTTTTTCTTCAAAACACAACATTTTTTCCAATTTACAGTCTACTTTAAACAGGGCTGACAACGTTGTGAATGAAATTGTGATTTCCACTGTTGGAAGTCATTAGGCCATTGATGGACACTACGTTTCCTAGCTTGAGACAAAAGATAAGCATAATGGTCACAAAACCATCGATCTACTTTCACATCATTTCTTGAAGAAGAACGAGGATCAAAATGAGTCACTAAATGTTCTAAGGAATAGCCCAGGCTGCGATGATGCAGAAAATACACACAATATTGTCCACACACCAAGGAATCTGTGCCTTGTAATTTCACATTATTGAATCGGGTGGTCTGAGCATTTCTTCTCATAAAGTCGATGATATCGTCTTCCAAAGGAGGCAATCCGTACGAATCGAAATATTCCACACATCCTTCTTGAGGAAAGTAAACGTCTAACCAGTGGGTTCCTGGGACATGACTGTCGTCCGTGTTGATCACGTAAGGTTTGCGATGAGGGAGTTCATCTTTAGCACAGACGACAGGATTCCAAGAAGCCGTATACGAACTGTGGTTCAAAAGGTAATAAAGTTCCCAGGTATCCATTGATTTGTGTGTGTTTTTTTTTCTTCTTCTTCACAGGTAATAATAAGTCATCAATTCGATCCTGACTTTTTGCTTGAAAATGTCTGACAAATAACCGTTTCTTCGTTTCGTCTCCTCACTCTGATTCAGGAGAGTTTCGATACGATGGATCTCTTGAGTGGTTAATGGTGGACAAGAATGTTCACGCAAGTCTTTATACCACTGGTGCAACACGTCTTCGTCCGAGATGAGACTCCAAGCCTCGTCCAGATACTCGTCCAATTTTTCTTCTTGACTCAACATCAGGCATTTATTGTGTTGAATTAGACTGAGATGATCGTTTTGACATCCATAGCAATCTTTCTTGATCAATTCCGTCATTTTTTCCACGAAGTGTTTGGCAAAACAGGAGACTAAATGGGCTTCTTGTTCTGGCCATCTCGACTTCATCATGACAACTTCTTCGTCTTTGTCTTGGGATTCTCCTTCCACGGTCTCCTTACATTCCATCTCCAAAGTTTCTCCACTAGGTAAAGAGGGATAACAGTCTTCCATGGCTTCTAATAATCTAGAATGACTTTTTTCAAAGTGTTGATTTCTATCGTATTATCGAATTCTGCATACAGGATGACGTTCAACGTTACATCAGGGTCTCGTTTTGCAAACTGAATTTCCACACGAATTTGGCCGGATTTTATAGGGTGGAAATGTCCCTCGTCGCTGCCTTGGTCTGGAGTGAAATCGAAAGCCCACAAAACATAGCCTCCTGCATAATCCTCGTACGTAATGCCGTGACTGGTGTTGGTCCCTAACTGTCCCGTGGCTTCGTACAGCGACAAGTACGATCTCAAGTAATTCATCTTTGTGGGATCAAAGTTAGGTTCGAAAGGTCGGGTACACAAGGTCTTTCCATCGCGACTGACTTCAATCTTGGACACGTTGAAGTGATGAAAGTTGAAAGGATTTTGAGTGAAGTCTCCGTTGAAGGCTGAATTCTTGACGATACCAAGGATTAAACGTTTGGGTAACTGTCCTTGGAACAGATGATCTTCCATCATGGATAGCTGTCCACTAGGAATGGTGAACGTTTTCACTTCCACGCGTCGTATGGGATACTTGGCGGTCGTTCTGCTCAACGTTTGACTGATGTTGTTTCCCACTTTAGGTAACACTTCCACGCGTCGTACGTAGAGTTTGGCCTCCTCGATTTTGCTTTTAGGATTGCCATTCTTAATAGCATCACCATCAGCCAACAAATGAAAAGCGGCACTGCTACGATTCAGTCTCAAGCGAACATTTACCCCGTTCAGCAAATATTTCTCTTGCAACCACATGTCCAAATGCAAACGATCCATCAGTTCTAAACTCTTTCCATCTAAGATTTTCTTTTCTCTTTCCACAAAGTCGTCATTGCTTCCATCTGTTTTGTCGAACTTGTCCGCTTCGTCAGGTTCCCATAGCACACAAGCATTGAGATGAGTATTCTTGGCATCTATTCCGTACGTCAAGAGATTTTCCAGGTAGGCACGGTAAGGGTAAGTATCCATGCTGCTGCTGACCAGTTTGTTATTCAAGTACAAGTCCACTGAGCTGAACAAGGAATGCATGAAATTGTTGACGGGAGCTATATTCTCACTGTCTTCTACTCTATTACCATCCTTATCTAGAACTTTGACTTTCAAGTACAAGTAACTGCTATTCAGATCGATGTAATCTTCGGGCTGTCCTTTGATGTCAAACTCGATGGGAGCGGAATCGGCCAATGAGGAGACGGGGTTAAATTCCACCCATTGGGATTCTTGCATGGTCATCATGGTGGGGGGCATGGCAAACAGATCCAGTTCCGACTTGGAACAGGCGCAAGACTCTCGGTGCATCATTTTTTTATTGCTGTGTCTCAATAATCGAAAACGTCTAAGTCTCGAACGGTTCTTCTTTTCTTGGTCTTTCTCGCTTTAGACGCGTGAAGTCTGGTGAAAGGGTGTTTTCTTCGTCGTCTCTTTCTGCCTTGTCCTTGCTGAATGCCTGACTCGGTAGCGTGCAGGGCATTTATAGGTGTGTCTGGTCGACCCAAAAGGTCTTTACCCGTATGCAGCAAGACATTTTTGCCTGCCCTCATGAAGGCTTCTTTGGGGTTTTGTTTGTCGATGATGACATTTTGGAGAAATTCTTTGCCTTGCGTCAGTGCCGCATCTTTCAAGGCGTGCAATCCGCGTGTCACCATCGGTTTCAACACCTGAGCCACCGAACGAAAGGCCGATTTTAACATATCTCCTAAACAGTGTCCTCGCTGTCGAGCAACCCCTCGGTACACTGGATACATGACTTACGAGCCGTGAGAGAACCGTTTTCGAAAATGGAGTTTCACCGTGACTTTTCCTTTGGTGAATGGAATATTTTGTCCCAGATCTCCTTTTATAGCAATGTTGACCGTGTCCAAATACGACTTGCTGACAGGCAAATAGTGAGGATGTACAAATTCGCGGTGGACGTGGTAAGTGTTTCCACCTTCCTCGTCAGTGACCGTGGCAAAATTTACTTTGAAAGGAATGACACGTAGCAATGGCACGGAAGTGTGTCCCACCACGTTGTACTCCACCACATCGGAGTACACAAAGATCAAATTGAGTCCCTGGTTCAGTTCTACCGGGAAACGAAAATACCTCGTAAAATGCATGTTGTTGTCAATTTCTGCGATGTGAATCGCTTTGGTCTGCTTATCCGTGACCAAATTGAGGTCTCCACCCAAAATGTCATACAATCCAGGGCAAAATTTAATACGTATACTTTTTTTCCTCATTTTCACAACTGATGACTAGACGGTGAGACAGTTTGTGGTACTCCATGGTGACACGTTTACCTACTTTGGTCAGAACTTTGTCAAGTGTTGCATAGAATTTGTCAGCGATGGCCTCCACCAGATGTTGACCACTAAAATAATGGCCTGAGTTAATTATAAAGTGATAAACGTAAAGAGGAGGAGAAGTGTCACTGCTGTTACCGGGTATTGGGTCCTTCGCAAGATGTGATTTATGTTGAGGACTGCCCGTCATCTGTTGCTGCACTGCTGGGTCCAGAATTTCGACGTCAAAAGTGTTTTGAGTTTCAGTGATGTTTTTGATTTGTGTTGGGTGAATCATTTCTACCAAAGCCACTTCCCAATGGGCTTCGTGATCTAAGGGGATAGCCTGAGGTAATTTGGCCGTGTAACAGCACAACATGTTGTGGGGAAACACCTCCATGGAACTGTCACTGGGTAAGGTTAAGTAAAATTGGTTTTGGTGACTCATAATTCCAGAGTTCTGTGGCTGTCCGAGGGGTTACTGGACGTCAGAGGCGTGTCTCCGCCCAAAATGGGGTTCTGGTTGTGGTTGTTGTTGGAGTTGTGACTGGCACTGAACACAAGGTTCCCGTGGTTTCCGTTCGAGGTGAATTTCAGGGAGGGATTGGGAAGCAGGTAACCGATGCAACTGCTCAATAAAATGGTCCACAATTGTTTGTCTCCTTGTTGCAAACTCAAATTGGCAATGGCTGCCCCGATGACACAATACACCACGAAGATTTGGCAGAAAAAGACGATCTGCGTTTTAGGCACACGTTCTCCACACCACACCCACAAGGGTTGTTTTTGTAAATCTTGCACAGAAGAACTAGGTGAAGGAGTGGTCGACGTAGCTGCGTCTGTGTGAAAGGGCATGATGGTCATTTCTTTTTATAGTCGATAACTTGCGAAGCCTCGATCCAAGAATCAAAACTGGGTGGATATCCTTTCCAACGTACTTTGACTTCTTTGACACGTCGTTTGCCCGCTTTACGGGTTCTGCGTTCGAGAATGCTTTCGATGTCGTACACGTCGTCTTCTTTTTTGGTGACACGTTGTAACTCGGGCAAATAAAACGTTCCTTTGAGCACTTCTCCGTTCATGTCTTTCAATTTATAGACGGCAGGATGACGGCCATGCACTCGTCCAGTGACACGAAACAATTCGGTCGTCCAGTTAGGTAAGTAACCTTTGTCGAAAGTGCGTTTGGTTTTGCCAATGCGCACCCAATCTCCTACGGCCAACTCTCCACTTTTCTTGGGGACAGCCCTCGTCGGGGACGTACCAAACAGGCGCTCAAACACCAGCACTTCGTTGTCGGGAGTCACTTCTTGCGGGGCACGTCCGATGCTTCGATGGTAAGATTGGTTGTACGCTTGCACCAGGTGCGGTAAGATGTAGATGTACTTCAGAGTGTGGTGATGCGTAAAATATTTCCACATGCGTTCTTTCAAAGTGCGTTGAAAACGTTCCACGATGCTGGCTTTGGTTTCGGGATTCTCGGTGGTAAAAAAATGAATGTCACGTTTCTTTAATTCTTTTTGGAAAGCTTGGTTCAGAAATTCGGTGCCTTTGTCCGTTTGCCATCGAAGAGGGTGACGACCGCTTTGCACTAACTCGCTGCTCGATTTGGAAGTCAAGGGCACGACCCAGGCAAATTTGGAAAAGACGTCGATGACACAAAACAAATATTTATAGCCACGATTGTAGCTGGCCAAATGAGAGACATCGGCTAAATCGGCTTGCCATTGATGATCGATGCCTTCCACTCGGGTGCGACTTCTGGCAAACTTGCGTCGAATGGGTTTGTGCAAAGTGTAGGTAGCTTGTTCTTGTAACCATCGTTGCACTTGAAGTAAACGGAGACTTTTCAATCGAGTTTTGGCAGCACGATACAATTTTTGAACTCCTGCGTAACCTGCAGGATGGGAGGGATCGTAGTAAATGCTGGCTAAGACTTTTTCCATTTTTTATTTTTTTTGTGTTGGTTGGTGTGTTAATAAGGCATCCACTCTTGGAGGATGCTGCTCTTTTTCTCTTGGGGTATTTTCTTGGATTGCAATGCTTTGCGTGTGCGATCGGCAATAGGTGTTGAAGAGGAGGATGTCACTACTGTCTTCACTTTCTTTTTCTCTTGTGATGAAGAAGGGGTGGCCATCATCTTTTTAATCCATCCAATTCTGGAGGTAGGTGGTGTTGTTAACTTGCGTACTTTTTCTGGTGGAGTTTGAAACCCTTCTTCTTCTTCTTCTTCTCCTTTTTCTGTCTTGGTCACTGGTAGTGGTGGTACTGGTACTGGTACTGGTACTGGTGATGGTGCTGGACTTTTCATCAAGGTCTTAAAATCTTTCAAAGTGGGTAGGGCTGTTTGGTCTAAAGCTTTCTGGTGAAAGAGTTGCAGTCGTTGCAAGAGTTGACCGTACTTTTGCGATTTTTCTGTTTCGGACAAATCTTGGCGATCCATCAAGGACTGCAATTCGTGTTGTAACTGGGACATCTCGCTCAAATTGGGATTGGGAGGTAAATGAGGGGTGCGTTGTTCTTGCCACCGATGGTATTCCATCCATCGTTTGTAAGGCACTAAAGCTGGTTTTCGTCCTTCCATGGGGTTGTCAGGGGTCGATTCTGAGATCTTGGGACTTCCGAGGGCCTTTTTATCTTGCTCCCACCAGTCCTCCCAACATGGTTCCCAAGACTCCTTTCAGTATGGGACCTAACAAGAGGGGTAAAATGCCTCCACGTTGGACCAACATCTTCTTTTTTTGACGAATGGGAATTTTCTTTTGAACCATTTGGCGAAGAACGTGACGATGTTTGCCTAAGCATTGTTTCTGGTGTTTGGACAAAGGGATCGTGCCTTTCAAGACTTTCAAACAACATTCACACACGGTATCGATGACCTCTTTGGAGGCCGATTGAATGAGTTTTTTTCGTAGAGGTGGAGAAGCTTTGGACAGGACAGATAACATGTCCCCATGTTTGACTAAACGTGGTGGCAGTCCTTTCCTTTTCTTTCCTTGGCGTTTTCTGGAGGGTGACATCTTTGAGTCTTCAGGAGCACCAAAAACACTGATACCCCTACTTGGTCACAGGCATTTTTTATACTGGAACGCGTCGCCACTGATTGTCTTTACGTCGTATTAGTTTGAGGACAGGCATGACACGTCGTGCAGGGGTACGCAACGGACAAAATCGAGCCAGTTCTTGCTTGGACAAATCCAGTAAACTTTGTAACATGCCCGATCTTTCTTGAACTTTGATTTTGGGAGAAGGTACTTTGTGAGCAGCAGCCACTGCCGCTAAATTGGAGGGTCCTGCCACTGGGGAAGTTCTTTTGGGGTCAATAACGGAGAAGTTCTTGGTGTGATCAACGTCTCCAAGTACTCTTCAGTTCTTGGTGTCATCAACGGAGAAGTGGATGAACGTGAGGATGCCGGAGACGCAGTCACTGCCGTGGCAGGTCGTGGTTTGCGAGTGTAAAGTTGCGTCCTGGCCGAAGTGCCTCTCTTGCGACTAGTTTTCTTCTGTGGACTTTTCTTTTTCTAGGGACTTTTTCTCTGTTTCTTTTTCTGGGGGCTTCTTTTCTTTTTCCGGGGTGGTGTCTGGTAAGAGGAGGGTCCCGCCACTGGAGAAGTTCTCCTTGGGGACCTGGTCTTTTTCTTTTTCTTCTTGGGGCTTCGTTGGACTTTCTTCTTGGGTATAACTTTGGGGGCATTAGGATCCCATCTTAAGAGAGAGCGAATGATGACCCCTCATAGAGTACCGCTCCCTCCAGGTTTCAAAATGATTTGTTTTTTGGTTTGAGTGTCGATGCGGGGATCGGCCAGTTGGACCAAATCGACTTTGTTTCGATCGAAAAAGCGTTTGTTTGATGAGGAATCTGAATGATTCCTTGGAGTAATTGACGTGCCGTCACCGTGAACCATCGTAAGACTTCTTTGAGACTAGCTTCTAAGACACGAGCTCGTATCTGTGGATTTTTTTCTCGACTGATGCCATACAAGGCACGAATCAATTTGACGGGAAGATGCGACTGAAGGGACGTCATGTTGGCGTTGTGTGAGACAGACGAAAAAGGGTCTGAGGTTTTTATAGATTTTTTTATGTGGAGTGAAATTAAGTCGAGGACGGAGACGTGTACAGGACAGGCCCTCCGTCTTGGCACCAGTGGTGAAACAAGTGGGTACGAAATCGCAAGTCCTCGGGGGTTGTAGGTTTCAAATCGACGAGTAAATAGGCGTGTGGCGTTTGAGTGGCATCGTCGTACGCCTGAGTCAGCCAAGGCGTTCCTAACTGTTTGGCTAAGACTTGCACTTGCGATTTTTCTCAAGGGCTTTTAAACAAGACCACGTAATGCGCATTGAGACTGATGGTGCGATGGGCTTTACTTTGTTGAAACAAATTTTGGGTGATGTAAACGACACTGGCATTACGGTGATGCCCTTTGCGCGTGAACCACAATTTAATTTCTTCTTCGTCTTCTCCTAACATGTCGTCAAAAATGACCAAATGGGTTTGACGGGAGTCAGAGACGATGCCGTCGTCTTCTTTAGGAATGCCTTCCACAAACACGATGGAATCGCCTTGACTTTCTCGCAAGAGGCTGTACGCCGATTGCCACTCTTTGTAACACCACACGATCCGCTGAGGTGGCCGATCGATCAAATGATGTTTATGTTCGATCAAACGTTTGACGAATTCGGTTTTGCCTGAACCGCTAGGTCCGGCAATGAGCATGTTAAAGGGATGGCGAAGATACAAAGCCTCCCAACTGGCACGATCTAAGTGTTCGTCGATGACTTTGACAGTAGAGGAAGAGGGAGCAGAGACAGCAGAGGTAGCCATAGTGTGAGAAATGTCACTTGTGACACGAAAACAAACAAGACAAGAGTTTATATACTTTTTTTCAGAACACGTTTATTGAATGTTTCAAACATGAATACGAAAGACAAAAATACATAAAAGCCAAAGGCTTAAGTACAAGGATAAAAGGCACATGATAACCATTAACGTGGAATAAACACAGTGTCTGTACAACATGTTTTGGGTAATGTTCTAACCAGTTCTATAGTAGGGGGTAAGGTCACACAAGTGTCCTCCCGAAAGGGTCTTTCAGGCCTGTCCACGACAGTACCGTCCTGGGTGACGGGTTCTTCTGGCACCGTCACTAACACGGGTTGAAAAGTAACTTTTTTCCTTGAACAACTCTCGTGCATACTGGGCTACTTCTTGGGTCCAAGCCTCAAAACCCCTTTTTTTCCAGGCACGGACATCTGTCCAGTGGGGATGTAAGTCACAAGCTACACACACATCGTCATACACGTCTTGGGTAGCTAAAAGTTGACGAATCTTTTTTTCCTGTTGAGGTCGAGAAGTATCCAGATGAAAACTCAAGGCTTTGAGCAAAAGGAGTTTTTCGTGACCATTTAAGGCCATTGAGGTGGTAAGTACTGATCGTAAAGAGTCCACAAAGAATCGGCTGGTAAACGAAATCCCAGAAAACAAGTCACTAAGACACACACCACTTGTCGACCCAAATTTAATGGATACAGTTCTTGTAATAATCGATGGCAATGATCCACGGTTTGAATATGGTCATTGAGTTCCTTCCACGGAATCTATTCAATGACATGTGACATAAGTCGTGGCATGGCAGCCTGTTTTTATATTCTCTTTTCGGATGCAATTGTTCTTTACGTTTGACTTGTATTTTCACCAGCTCTCGGTAAATCCTTTCTCTCAACTCCTCAGGCAAGCCCAAAATGTTCTCTTGTAAAGTATCCATAAGTATATACACTGTTTTTGGAATCCTTGGGTGGTGGCCAATAGCCTCGTTTACCTTTGTGCCTGATGTAATATCCACTCATAATCAGTCTTCTTATACTTTGGAACAGAGCATAATTTAAAAACGGTTCAATAACTTTGCGTTTGCGTTTCACTTGTATTTTGATCAGTTCTCGGTAAATGCGTTCTCTCAACTCCACAAGCAAAGCACGAATGTTCTCTAGCAAAGTATCCATGAATAGGTCATACTAAATCCTCTTTTGTCTGACACAAGACATGTACTGTTTTCACAGACATGGTTTTAATTCATTGTCGAATCTAAATCGTTTAGTTACTAATTTACACGTTACAATTCGTTCAGAAGTTTCCTCTTTCACTAAGTCGACATTGCGTAAAAGATGTTGGTAATTCGTTAACTCTTCCTCTGGAATTCGATGCAGTACGTTTACAATGTAGTAGATAGAATCATCCAGAGCAAACCATTCCTTTTTAAAACCAGGGGGTCGTTGATCAATGTCTGTCCAATGGAACACTTTCAACTCAATCAGTCCTTGTATAGCCTTCAGGTACCAGTGGTTCAAACACCGGTGACGTAACGGATGCAATTGTTCTTTACGTTTCACTTGTATTTTCACCAGTTCTCGGTAAATGCGTTCTCTCAACTCCACAGGCAAAGCACGAATGTTCTCCTGTAAAGTATCCATGAACAGATTATGGTAAGTTACTTCAATGTCTCTGTCCCACTAAGGGTAAGTAATGACAATTCGGTGACCATCGAGCATGTTCTACGTAGGCCGAATCTTGCGGTTCCCAGTGGTGAAGTGACACACCGCAACTGAAGCACTTGAGTTTATCTCCTTCGCCCAAGTAGAAAAATCCGGCTCTGGCTAATTCTTCGGGGGTCGGTCCTCCCAGATACTTAGGCCATTTTCCTTTGAACAATTGAAGACGATTTTCAAAGTCGCAGTATTCCGACAAACGCACATGAAACGAATATTCGTCTTTCACAGGTTCGTTTCGATGAGGGTTGGGTGACATGAACAGGAGTTTGCTCAGGGCTGGATGACATCCGTAGGGGGGTAGACGTAAAGGTGAACATTCCCCTTTAAAACGAAACCCAGTAAAATGTCCAAGAGGACGAGCGGCATCACTTTCGCATCCCTCAGGTTTGACACGCACAGCATCACTTTCCATGATAGTGGTAATGACACTAAAGTTCCCATGATGCTTTACGCCATCGCTAAGGTCACAAGGTACAGCATCGTACCCATCGCAAGGCTCACAATCGCATTCCACTTCAGAAGCCTCACACTTGAATTGTGCCTTTCTAAACAACTTGGTTCGTGTTCCTCTGAAAGTATTCATCTTGTTCGCTCGGTCTTGGTAGTCACAATGAACTATCGATCTTGCCTGGGGTTCCTTTTTATATACAGACCAATACCAACGTGTCCATACGGTAAGGTGAAATGACTGGGAAGTCGCACTCGCTTCTGGTACACGATTTGATAGACTTTTTCCAAGGGTCGACTGACGATGTGATGAGTGGGTAAAAGTACAATCTTGTTCGGTTGATAGGTGGTTACTTTAAAGTTTCCATCCTCTCCGGATTGCAAGGCTTCTTTCAATACCCCAAAGTTGACCACACGACTGGTACGATAATTCAGAGTCAGTCCTTTCACTTTGCACGTCGTGTGCACTTCTCCTTGTTTGTCTCGGTATTCGTAGCCGTAATTTTTAGGACCGCCACTGACGAAACTTAGAATCTTGTCGTCGGGATGCTCGTCTGTCCAGGCTCCTAAACGGTCTCCTTCGATGTCAGGGTGCTGTTGACTCGGGTGATGAATGTAAATGCAACTGTCCGTGTCAAAGTATAGAACGCGTTCCCCTAACAGTTCTAAAGCTTCGTACAATTTTAAGCGAGCATGGGCTGTCACGTAAGCCGCAATGATGACATTTCCAAAAGGGTCGTCTTGTACAAAGTCCAGATCTTCTTCGTAATTGACTAAGATCAAATCCTCGCGAACGACGTCCACGTGTTTCATGTATTTGGTTTTGTCGTGAATCATCTGGAAGTAGCGGGAAGGTTCTGTCAAATATTCCGTCTTGGGTAAACATGGTCGTTGTGCCATTTTACCCCACAAGCAATTTAACATCACTTTGACAAACGATCGCCTGCCTTCGTTTTTCTCGATCTGGTCTAAAGTGATGCCTTCTTGTTCATAGTATTTTTCTTTGAATTGTATTTGGTCTTCGGGAGTGTGACACCAGGAAGTATAGCCGCTGGCTTCTTGTTTCAGTTTCAAAAAGGCATCCACGTAGTCAGCGAAAATGCCTTTCTGACTGGGATCACCCTCGTGGTATTGTTGTGTCTCGGGAAAGTGGCAAATTTCGTACACTTCTAACAGTTGGTATCCCATGTCCAGAGCTTTGAACAATTCTACGCTGACCCAGGTTCCCGTCAAGGCACGTTCTTCCTGGGTGTGCTGACAAGGTTGGTCTTGGTTGCACGTTTCGGCACAAGTACGGCACAATGGAAACATCAGTTTGCCTTGACAATGGTGAGGTAAGACGGGATGGTATAGGTTCGTGGGAGGCAAAACTTTACACTTGATCAAGCCTTCGTATTGTCAAATGTTTTTCAGGTCGATGTGTTCCGTCAACAATTGCGGGTGCCCTACAGGAAAGCGACAATATTTGCACACGTAGGGATACAGCGAACACACGTCCAAGTATTTGATTTCTTCTCCTTTCTCTTCGTCGGCTTGGTACAGCAAACAGGTGGCATTGGTCCTTCCTCCGTACAAACTATCCCTCGGGTTCAGCGGGTCCATGAACTGGTAACTTTCCACGAGGCGTTTAAACTCGGGATCGGTTTTCATACGGTGATCGTACTCGTGTTCCCACATTTCCACCACTTGGTATCCTTCTTGTTCCAACTTTAGGCGCCGCTGACAAGTGTCCTGGTACAAGTCTTCCATGGTTCGTTGTAAAAACTGATTTTTAGTGCTACGATCAGGGTAACAAACGGGACATCCGTGAAATAAGCAACCGTTAAACTCGTACACGATCTTGGGGTTTTCTAAGTCCCAGCCATCGACCGAATACGTTCCGATGGTCTTTTCACCCCCTCCGTTGCGAGCATGCTGAATCCACTTGTCTTCCTTGTCGCACAAGTAATGTAACCAACGTAGGGCTTTGACCGAGTATTGACGTTTGACATAGTGGGTCGTTTGAGGGCTGATGACAGCCACGGTGTTTTCAGGCATGAATCGTTGCCGGTACACTAAGGAACACGCTTTGGCAATGGTGCAAGCTTCTTTCAAAGGATCGACCCCTCCGTCTTCCATGAACAGTTCTCGAAATTTTCCACAGCAACGCCATAAAATGTCCACGTCGGAACGACAATACTTTAGCATTTCTTCCTGAAAGTCGAAAGGGTCCGAGGCGTGAGCCTGGTACCAAGCGTAGAAAGCTTCTCGTTGTTCGGTACGCATGTTGTCGGGGTCGTAGTAGTGAGCCTCAGGTAAATGGGGTAGAACGGCGTGTTGATTGGCTTCCGAATTGAAAAAGTGTGGAAAGTACCCTTTAGCCATTTCTGTCATTCCAAACGTTTTAGGCATTCGGCTCAAAGGCATGGCCAAATAGCTCATCGAATCTTTAAACTGTACTTGTCCCACTTGCATGAAAATGATCTTGGCTCCGTTCAAAGTCACTTTAGGACGCTCGGTGCCTTGTTCCGTATAGTATCTCAAAAGAAACTGTCCATCGTATCCGGAAAAATTGTGAGCCATCACCGTGGCATGACGATGACAATCTCCCTAACGTTCGATGTCCTCTTGGCTCCACATCTTGTCGATGGGGTCTAAGACCCATTGGGCAAAATCGGCTAACGTGTTCGGTCCCCGAAAGATTTTTTCACGCCCTCCAGGAATCTTGCTGCAGTGAGGGCAATGACTGAAAATAGGTTCTTGAATGCACTTCTCGCACGCTCAATGAGCCACGCAGAAATTAGGAATGTGAATGCCGGTCTCTTGCATGCATTCGAAATCGAAAAAGATGAAATTGCCTTTCTTCTTGTGACCGTCCTCTTTCTCTGGTGGGGGTTGGTATTTTTGCACGTAGCATTGGTGTTCCAAGTCCACGATGTGGTGACAAATGTGACATTTTTTCTTTCCTCGACATACGTGTGCCTTGGCAGTATTGGTACATATGCCTTGTCCACACGTAGGGCACAATCTCAGGAGTTGACAAGCACATTTCTTCTGTGAACCATGCGTCTTCAAATGCTGTTGGTGACAGGTAGGGCTGACAAACGTGCGCAGACAAGTTGAACAAGGCACTGGTCTTTCGCTCAGACAGGGTGGAGAGGCCAAACATCCTGGGCATTTCGATCCACAATGTTTGTGTTGCTCTCGATTATTATAACCACGGTCACATTTCTCACAATAATAAACATATCCCAGGAATCCGGTGATGGTGGTAATGGTATCGAAATGGTCATCGTGATAATAAACATGAATGTATTTTCCATCCTTAAAATCTTGGCCTCGAAACAACAGAGGCCCACGCATTTCTTGAGGGTGCACTTTCAAGGTGTAGCGAGGAGCTAGGACATCTTGCAATTTTTGCATCTCAGGAATGCCACAGGGTGTGTTTTTGGATAGTCCGGCTTGTTGTAACAGGAGTTCTGCTTCGTTTCGTTGTTTGGCTCGGTCGGATTGTTGAATAGTTCTCCGGGTTCTTTTCCATTCTACCGTGTCGTTCTTGTTGGCATAGGTTCGTCCCACCACGATGGCACGGGCTAAACACATCTGGTCATGAGGGTTGTGAATTCGGACGAGACTTGTTTTGGTGTTGCGAAGATCGTCCACCAATAACATCTTTTTGCGTCCAGTCCCTTGAGGAGGAGAGACATGGGTCATGTCCAGTGTGGCTTTACCATCGGTGATGTCAAACTGATCATTAGATTGTTGTACGTGTTGAATCTTGTCCATGACTTTGGAAGCGGTCAATTCTGCAGGGGTGCTAAACTCCATCCAAACAGGGGATTTCAAACCGTCGTGTTGTATGGAAAGTCTCAAGCGATCGTCTTCTTTGGGTTGACATTGTCGCTTGAGTGTGGTGAGCAAAGAATCCCACACCCCAGTGATAAACACTTCTGCTTTCTCTAACGGCACTTCAGCCTTGAAATCTTTAAACTTCACCGTGTATTTGTAAGTCGTGGTTCTAAATTTTCTAGAGGAGCGCTTTTCCGTCTCTCGAATGGAATAGTATTTTTCAGGGTTGACTAAGGGTGGTGAACTTGGTTTAGAGGGTTCGGATTCTGGTTCACTCGTGTCCTCTTCAAAATCACTGGCATGAATTTGTGCCAAGATTTCAGCCCTGGTACGAGGCGATAGATCACGTTTCTGCCTCTTACTTTCTTCTTCTTCTTCTTCTTTCTTCTCGAATGAATAAGATCGTTTCATCTTGAGTGAAAAACGTCAAATGACTCAAGTTTAAACACCATGGACTAATTTATAGTCCTGGCAGACCAGCGTATATAAAAGGGTGTGTGTCTTGACCTTTCACTATTCATTTCACTCTCAAGCCGAGCACAACGATGGAAGAGACTAGCCAAATCGAACGTTTCGTCAGAGCTTTGCGAGGGGTCATTAGAAAATTCTCTTCAGACCAGCCCACGGACTACTCTCCTTCCTTTCGAGATAAAAGTCAAGATACTTGCTATATCTGTCAGAAGAAAGGGCATTGGTCTTCAGAGTGTCCAGACCGTCAAAAAAGAAAAAAAAAGGGCTAAAAAAGACAAAAGTCAAGATACCTGTTATTATTGTCAAGAAAAAGGACATTGGTCTCCAGATTGCCCAAAAAAGAAACAAGAGGAGTCAGAAGAAAAGAGGAATTCTTCAGAAGAAGAGAGGGATTCTTCAGAGGAAGAAGAGGAAGAAAGAAAACAATTATATTTAGAAGAGGCAAAGAAACAGGAGAAGAAAAGAAGAAGGGAAGAAAGTGAGGAGGAAGAAGAGGAAAAGACGGTGAAGAAATTTAAAAAACAGAAACTAAACAAGGAGACAGAAGAAGTAAATGAACTTTTAATTAAAGTGTTCTGTTGTGAATTCTGAATTGGATTGTAACAATGGATAAAAGAATAAATTAATGATATAAGGTAAGTGTCTTTGAGTTATGATTTTAAAATAAGAACGTACACTCACGCACTCATACACAGACACGTACTATAGGGGTAAAATGGGTTGGGTTTTTTTTTTTTTGAGTTATTGGCAAATTGAAAGGCTATCTCTTTTCGAGAAATGTGGGTGGCCCTGAAAAGGGCCTTTTTTGGTGTAGGGGTGAGTTTAAGCAATCAACTTTAACTGCCTTAAGCCTTTGCCACGGCCAAGGCCTACTTCTGGACTGCGTAATGATGATGATGATTGGGTTGAATCACTAAGGGTGGTACGGTAGGCTTAGTCACAGGGTTAACGTGTTTAGCTCGGAAAGGTTGTATTCTCTTCGGTCGTAATAAAGAAGTCTGATACATTTGTTTCAGACTTCTTAACTCCGCTAAAATGTCCAACAGTACCGTGACCGTTTGATTTTCACCCTCTTGTTTCTTTGCTGCTACTTCTTCTTGCTGTTGTTGCTGTTGTTTTTTTCTTACCTCTTCTTCTTGCTGCTGTTGTAGGAGAAAAGCTTGTTCCGCTTCCTTTTGTCGTTGTATAAATTTCTCCAATTCTTCTTTCTGTCTCTGTCTAAAATTCTCCACTTGCAGTAATGAAGAAGGTAACGAAGGTTCCGGAACAAATTCTTGCGAGGTAAGAAAATCCACAAAATGCCAATTCACCTCTTCTGAAAGTAAGTCCGGGTTCCCTTGGGCAGTCTCCCCTCCTGGTGCACCCCAATGGATCGTTTTCTGAGTTTCCGTCATGTTGAATCACTGTCGCATAGATTGACTGTACACAAGCGCTAGCGAATCTATATAGACCACGTGACGTCACAGACTGCTCTCTTCGGATTGGATGCGGGCTGACTGAATTTTGTAACGCGTGTTCGGATTGGTCAATGAACTCAATCCGTTTCAATCCTTCCTCTACTTATAAATAAGCGCAGTTCACTGCATTGATTCACCTGTTCTCGTCGCTTCAAGATGTGGACCACAGTCGAATCATCCACCCTTGTGTCTTCCATGATGTTTAGGACGGACATGCTCATGTATGTCCGGTCCAAGTGGACCGTTGTCGACAAGTCAGACACCAGTCTGTGGATACGAAGAGTGTACGTAGAAAGACAAGGTTGCCTCAAGAGGACACTGATTTATGGCCCTCGAGTAAGACGCAGCTTGAGGACAAGAAGATGCCGCAGATGCCCTTTATGTTAATGCATACATTAACATAAACCCAAAGGCCCTTTTCAGGGCCACCCATATTTCTAGAAAATAGAATGACTTTCGATTGCCTACCCCTTTTTTACAAAAAAACTTTTTTATTTTTAAAAAAAAAAAATCCCATATTCAATTTCCCTTGACGCTAGACAGTCCCGCGATTTTTTCTCCATATTCAATTCCTCTTGACGCTAGAGTGACTCCATGTTAAATTCCCCTTGACGCTAGATTGACCCACGATTTTTCTCCATGTTAAATTCCCCTTGACGCTAGATTGACCCACGAATTTTCTCCATGTTAATTTTCCCTTGACGCTAGATTGACCCGGGGGGGGGGGTCTGTAATGCTAATTCCCATTGACGCTAGGGTGACCCTATTCACTACTTAAGCATGCTATAATAGTTACAGTAATCTGACCTTAGCTATCATATACAATGTACGTTAAAAAGGTCAAGGCCACATGACAATATCTACCCTGCACAAGTTCAGCCACAATAGTTACGTTAATATGTCGCTGACTCCCCCGTTATAATAGTTACAACAATTTGGCATTATCAATCCCATACAAGTGCTTTATAATAGTTACGGTAATTTGGCATTATCAATCCTATACAATTAATTTATAAAAGTTACAGTAATATGACCTTATATAACCTAAACAATACGCGTTCTAAGAGTAAAACTATACAGGTTAAGCTTTTAACATGACAAGTTGTACTAAAGGATACAAAGTTCACATTACCTTTCCTCGCACATGACGTGATTAAGAGAGTGAGGCCGGAGTTCTCAAACAAAATATAAATCAATTATCCCTGTTACCAGTTTAACGACTCATGAACAACATTATAGATGCAATTGCATCGTGTTTAAATTGCTTTCCAAAGTCTGTAAAATGTCAACTTAAAACAATTATGATGACCTGATTGATCTACCTTTTGGACGAAATAGCAACATAAACATTATGTGATCGTCATAACATTCATTTTACCTTCTTACCCATCCCTCTCCTCCTCATTCACATTTGTTCTTCTCTTCATAACGATCGTTAAAAATTGGAATTGAAAGAAGACATGCCTTATATGAATGACCTCACCTTACATAAAGCAGCAAAGGCATCCCAAAATAGCTATGACCTCACCTTACATGAAAACTGAAAATGTATTCCATATATGAATGACATCACACCTTATAGGAAGCTGCAAAGGTATCCCAAACATGTATAACCTTACACTTATAGGATTGCTACCGCAAGTAAATAATATGGAAAGTCTGGACGAGCAAACAATATTGAACATCAACATTCAACAAATAATTTATTTCAATAGAAAGCAAAGTGAAAATTTAAAAGGAACTTTATAGTATTGTAAATTAAATCCCAAATGGTCCTAAAAGTTCTATCACAATTCCCCAAAGTATAGAATAATCCGAATGAATTTAATTGGTGTTTCGAATGAATTACAGTCTTAAAAGTGTTGAAGTACCAATGGCCAATAGTATTGATGTACTATTTATGTATCACAATGATATAATACACAATATCTCTAAATGGATTCACAATAAGCCCGAAATAGTGCTTTTGTCCGAAAGTATTACTGATCGTTTTGTAATTCCAGTGAATAATTAAAATAAATAAATCCTCTCAAATTAAAACTGAATACATCTAAAGTCTGATTCGATTAGTTAGATGTTAAGGTAGAAATGTATCATTACACATGTTGTTTACACAGCAATACTGACTAGTAGTGTGAATCGACTGCTCATGACTTCTAAGGTAATGATATCTCACCATGCTATAGAAAGTTATGTATCACTTGTCTGAGTGGGGTATATTTGAATAACGTCTAAGAAAATGTAATAAACTTCAGGACGTTCACTGCATTCCTTGCAAAGATGGAACTTTTTAAGTTAACATTTTTATGGTAAAAACATGTAACAGAAAACACCTGGGACAAATACGATTTCAGCATCTTGAAATTATGTCAGGTTGTCTGCGTTCGAATTGTTAGTTTTGGATCATCAACTAAAAATACAGGTTGGAAATATTCGGAACTAGCAAAATGTTTTATAATTAATTCAAGACATTAATGGTGGAAAAGGGCCAAATTGGAAATGAAACTTTTATGTAGCATATGTTACTTACAAGGATACCCTGTAGAATGGTAAGTAATTAAAATGTGTGTGTGTGTGTGTGTGTGTGTATTGAACTATTAGTGTTTCTTTTGTTTCATCCTTGTAGTTAATCAAGATACCTGAATTTTATATGTACGTATCAATGTATGTACCGCATTTAGAATGTACGTGGATAATAAGAACGAATTATAGTATATATATATATATATATATATATATATATATATATATATATATATATATATATATAGAGAGAGAGAGAGAGAGAGAGAGAGAGAGAGAGAGAGAGAGAGAGAGAGTGTATGTTTGTGTATCGTTTAATCGTTTTGTGCAAATTACTTTTGCAACAAAATGTCTTGACTTGCTGTTAAACGTCGTTGCCAAATAAAAGCATAACATAATCAATATTAATATGTATCAATGACATTCTCTGAAATGCTAATTTCTTGTGAAACAGTCTGCGTTCATAAAGCTTATTTCACTCCTTATTAAACAGTCTGCATTCAAAAAGCTCATTTACTGCAATACTATAAAAACAGTCTGCAATCATAAAGCCCATTTCACACATTATTAAACAATCTGCATTCAGTAAGTTAATTTCTGTTCTTATTAAATATATATATAGTCAATAGTCTCCCATGTATGCCTTATTAAACAGTCTGCCTTCAAAAATCCCATTTTTAAAAGGAAAATGTCTTGTCTGATGTGGAAGTTCGTTACAAAATAAAAATACATTAGAATCAAGATCAATGTTTATCAATGATAGCCTCTGAAAAGCTCATTTCTTGTGTTATTAAGCAGTCTGCATTCAAAACTCTCATTTCTTGTGTTATTAAGCAGTCTGCATTAGAAACTCTCATTTCTTGTGTTATTAAGCAGCCTGCATTCAAAACTTTCATTTCTTGTGTTATTAAGCAGTCTGCATTCGAAACTCTCATTTCTTGTGTTATTAAGCAGCCTGCATTCAAAACTTTCATTTCTTGTGTTATTTAGCAGACTCCATTCGAAACTCTCATGTCTTGTGTTAGCAAGCTGTCTGCATTCGAAACTCTCATTTCTTGGGTTACTAAGCAGTCTGTATTCAAAACTCTCATTTCTTGTGCTATTAAGCAGTCTGCATTCGAAACTCTCATTTCTTGTGTTATTAAGCAGCCTGCATTCAAAACTTTCATTTCTTGTGTTATTAAGCAGTCTGCATTCAAAACTCTCATTTCTTGTGCTATTAAGCAGTCTGCATTAAAAACTCTCATGTCTTGTGTTATTAAGCAGTCTGCATTCAAAACATTCATTTCTTGTGCTATTAAGCAGACTCCATTCAAAACTCTCATTTTTTGTGCTATTAAGCAGTCTGCATTCAAAACTCTCATTTCTTGTGTTTTTAAACAGTCTGTATTAAAAAGTTAGTTTTTTGTGTTATTAAACAAACTGCGTCTAAAGAAATGATGGCGAAAAAATTTGCAAGAACTGGACTGATCAACGATAAAATTATATCTAAAATGATGATATCTGAGAGAACTGCTTTCTTGTTTCATTTGGCTTTAGCGGCACACAATCTTGTCTGTTAGCAAGTGCTAGATAGCTGGAAGTAGACATGTGACGCTCGTTAAAAGCATTTTTGAAGGTTAGTATAGATGAGCAGTTTTTTAAGGTTAATATAGATGAGCAGTTTTTGAAGGCTAGTATAGAGGAGCAGTTTTTGAAGGCTAGTATAGAGGAGCAGTTTTTGAAGGCTAGTATAGAGGAGCAGTTTTGAAGGCTAGTATAGAGGAGCAGTTTTTGAAGGCTAGTATAGAGGAGCAGTTTTTGAAGGCTAGTATAGAGGAGCAGTTTTTGAAGGCTAGTATAGAGGAGCAGTTTTTGAAGGCTAGTATAGAGGAGCAGTTTTTGAAGGCTAGTATAGAGGAGCAGTTTTTGAAGGCTAGTATAGAGGAGCAGTTTTTGAAGGCTAGTATAGAGGAGCAGTTTTTGAAGGTTAGTATAGAGGAGCAGTTTTTGAAGGCTAGTATAGAGGAGCAGTTTTTGAAGGTTACTATAGATGAGCAGTTTTTGAAGGTTAGTATACATAAGCTGTTTTTAAAGGTTAGTATAGATGAACAGATTTTGAAGGTTAGTATACAGGATGAGCAGTTTCTGTTAGATTGTAGCAGATTGTTCCATGTGTCGATAAGTCATGGTATAAATGACTTTTTTAACTGAGTGGTGCTACGTCGATACAGAAATTTGGCAATCATTGGTTACAACAGGAATACCATGCTTCATACGCATATTCCAAAATTGGTCGAATGTCCGTTATTTACTAAGGTCATGTTTTAAAACGCCTGTTTTTGTTTCTTTAGCCGTCCAATATGCATAAATATTGCATGAATTATACAATCAATTCGGTTGTTCCAAGAACAATTTGATAAATAAATAATTTCCAGATGTCGATGTGATAAAAGTTTGCAGACGTCTCGTCGTTTTGTTTTTGACGCATATATTTTTCGTCTTATCTGTCATATTGATTTCTGACGCACGTAATTTTCTTGTTTTGGAAATGTACTTTGCTGTTAAGATAATATCAGCGATTGTACTTATGAAATTCTGATGATAGATAGATTACTTGTGATGCATTTTACACAAATGTATTCACTATTTTCATTTAATTTGTATTTAAATACATGCATTTTAATTTTCCAGTAATATAATCCGGTCCTAAGTGTATAGTAAAACTGTATTTATTTATTTATTTATTTTTTAGTTATAATGGAAAAGCTGGACATTTTTCAATGTGATATGCTACTTGTTTTTAACTGATGGCCGATTTATTCATACAAGTCTTCTGGTTGATTAAAAATAACTGAATGAAATAATTAATTTATTTGTTCTTTACTTGTGTCTTTTCTTTCTTTCTTTCTTTGCAAATTAGTTAAGGACATATTTATCTTCCTTTATCATCTATTGTAAGCACGATCTAAAAGGGATCCATCTCCAAATGTCTTGAACCTTTAAAAAATGCCGTTTAGATGAACTATAAAAGATGCCTTTTAACCCGTTATTGAAATCATTAAGTGCATACATTCGGATAAATGACCAAATCGGCGGGATGAATATAATATTCCGGGAAGAATAAATATCTTAAAGATAGGAACTTGTATTTCTTTAATTTTTAAAAAGCCTTGAATTAGTAAGAAACAATTAATAAGGCAGTCTGATTACACCCTGTGGTTGAATGCAACACTATGAGCTTGGAGGGAATGTTAGGTTTTATAATGCAAAATATGTATCAAATATTTTCGACGCAATTTTAAATCGTTTAGATTTTATAATGTAAAATATGTATTAAATATTTGAGATCAAATTTTAAATCGTTTAGATGGTGAAATTTCGGTTTAGATAACAGCAAATAGGTGTACTTAAATCTCTTTCTAAGTGAAAATCCAGGATTTTTTTGTTTTTGTTTTGTCAGAACAGGGACATAGTAATACTGAATGTATGCTATTTATAATATATTTGTCCTAGATCATAAACCGGATTTAAGCAGATCTGGAAGAGTTCCTACTTAACAATATGATAACACCATCAGCGGAACCGTCAGATCTACTGATATCGCATACAATCTCGACATAAAACACGCCCACCTCCACCTGCCACACACTGACCCGCTAAGTAAATATGCGTGTGAGTAAATAGTAATTCCTCCTAATAAATACACAGTCGCAACCATCTTAGTGATTGGTGATCGAAATTCAATAGATAATACTAGCTGCGTCATAATCTTATATTCTAATAGTAGAAAAGTAATAACTGGCTTATTTATATTCTAGTGGTAGAAAAGTAATAACTGGCTTATCCTATATTCTACTGGTAGAAAAGTAATAACTGGCTTATCCGATATTCTCGTGGTAGAAAAGTAATAACTGGCTTATCATATATTCTACTGGTAGAAAAGTAATAACTGGCTTATCCGATATTCTAGTGGTACAAAAGTAATAACTGGCTTATCCTATATTCTAGTGGCAGAAAAGAAAAATCATAAAAGTAATAACTGGCCTTCAAAAAGAATGAATTACCTGTTCACTGTTGTGTTTCTGTTTCTCTACATTTTGCTGCTTCTTTTTGGTCAGGCATACGGTCAGACATTCATCCTCGATGATCATTTTCTCGCCCTGGTTGGGTCACTCTCTTCTGTGTTTAATTTTGTTGGAAGACTGTTTTGGGGAGCCATTATGGACCGTTTCCGATTCAAAGTGGGTAAATTTCCTGACCGTACTTCCTTTTGTGTATTTGTACCTGATAATCGATTTGTTGCTCTCTGACCATGTATCTATTGATCGTCCCTCTGTCTGTCTGTGTGGCTGTCCGTACACTGTCTATTTCTCTTGAAGTTTATGAAACATGTTAACGTGATGTATCAAGATCTTTGAAGCAGTAAAACTAGCGCGATCTTCAGAAATGTTTTTAAAAAGGAGACTACCCTGTGTTTTATTTAATATCTTTTGATCGTTTCACTAGGTTGCCATTCAATGCATCACAGCAGGGTCGGCATGTCTACTGATGACAATTTTGGCCTCGGAGTGGGAGGGGAAGAACCTTTTTGCAATCTGGGTATGCGCCGTATACTTCTGTGTGTGCGGGACTTACAGCACTGTTCCAGCCACTCTTTCTAAACTCTACGGGGCTTCTTACCTTGGTATCGCCTACGGTATTGTAAGAATACATTCGGTAAGATTTAGAAATGTTCATGACTTTTCCTGGAAAAAATAATCTCTGTAGCGTCTATGGATATTTTCTTAGTGTTCTACGTTTAGCTATAGGTCCTCATAGTATTGACTTAGGACGTAGAATCAGGAGAGTAGCTTTAGCTACGACTTTAAAATAAATAACAAGACAGAGCAAAACCAACGAATTTTGTATAATTGACAATATTAAATTATTTCTCTAAAATATAACTGAAAGAATTGAAAATAACTTACAGGATGGTAAATGAAAACCTAAAATCCTAATTGTTCTATCAATTCAAGTAGTTCATAGAGACCAGAATGAGTTCCAAAGGTGTTCCGAATAATAGTAATGTACGGGCGTGTCAAAAGCACAGAAGAAATCACTATGATATAATCCCAAATGTCTTTAAATGAATTCACAGTAATTTCTTAAAATTATAAATCCAAAATTCCGTACAGCTGTTATATATGCAGCTCATCTTTAAATGAATGTTAGAACACTACAATTCCAACTAATGATTAAATTAAATTAAAAAATTGTCTCAGTGAATAGCTCTTCCAGGACTAATAGTACTAATAAGAATAATTCTAAGCATTAATTCTCTTATGCAGAATGCTAACACGCAGTACAAAAAAAAATGCAGTATGAGTCAATGAATGAATAATTTTGACATTTCGAAATACTTCTTCAGTAAAAAGATCAGCTGTACTAATTCTGACTAATCAGAAATTAGGTGAACTTGGCATTTTACCAGAGTTCATGCCCTTGTCGGATCACGTGATATTTACTTGTACTTGTGGTGCTAATTAACCCAGGAACTTTTAGAAATGAATCAATTTACGCATTATACATGACTTATCTTACAAGTGGGAACTACAATCATAGGATATTAGTATTAAAAACGTCATTTCTTAAAAATCCCTTACTAAAAGTATTATTATGAAGATAATACACATAATGTAGATATATATATCACTATATTAATGCCCCTATTGACTTCAGAATTTTTTATATAATGGACCGCGGAGAGGAACACAAGAAGAATACCACAAAACGTCATGGAAATGTTTTGCATCCTGCCACGTCCACGTTTCCTAGCATGTAATACAAATGGAAATTTACTTGAATTGCTTGGAATTGCTTGGAATAACATTTTTCCCATACACTTCAACATCATACTGCATATTTGATTTCTTTTAGTAACATAAATTATTCATTTTTGACGTTTTTATATATTCTATATTCTTTTGTCCTGAACGTTGTATTCTCTACCTAAGTAACATTAGCTGTAAATCATAAAGTTTCTTAATCGGATCACAGTATAGATACTACACGTTATAATTACGGCTCGATATGATTAAACTAGTTGTGCGTGCATGTGTGAATGCATACATGTATATCATACATATATATATATATATATATAATCATGTGTCTTATTTACGTTTCACTTAAGAGCTAATTATAGCATTGACTTGATGTTTTAGCTTGAAATATAACCTAAATACCAACGAAACATTTCTTCCGATATTTGTTTTTTTTCTTCTGAAATGCATTAGTGTACCTTCTCGGGGGAGGGGTTACTGTCATTGGTACTCTATCTGTCTGTCTGTATGTCTGTATCAATGTATGTATGTATGTGTGTGTGATTTGGAATTTTATCGTACCTTTAACAATTTCTCAGTCGTATCGCTACAATTTCTGCAGTGTGGCAGTTTATAGTGATGCCTAGCAGTGGGACATCATGCTGCAGATATGTAGCATGATGTCCCACCCAGACACATTATCTTGGCACCAGGCCGTGCAGTCCTAACACTAACCTGTTGATGCTGAGCGACTAGCCAGGCAGCTGTTAGTACCATTTTTACAAGTCTTTGGTATGACTCGGTCGGAGATCGAACTCACGACCTCCCGCATCCGAGGTGGACGCTCTAACCACTAGGCCGTCGGAGCGGTCATGTATGTATGTATGTATGTATGCATGTATGCATGTATGTATGTATGTATGTATGTATGTATGTATGTGTGTGTGTGTGTGTGTGTGTGTGTGTGTGTGTGTGCGTGCGTGCGTGCGTGCGTGCGTGCATGCATCCATGCATCCATGCAGGTATGTATGAATGCATGTATGTATGTATGTATGTATGTATGTGTATCTCAGCACAGTTTGGCTGTATAAGTACGAAGCTGAGAGCCCCGAGACATACACATAGATGGACGATCTCACAGAAATATATATCTGATTAAACTCATTAAAAGTAGTTAACAAAAGAAATGTGTGCATATTTAGGTACCGTAATATAATGTAATACAATATAATATAATATAATATAATATAATATAATATAATATAATATAATATAATATAATATAATATAATATAATATAATATAATATAATATAACGGAATGTCATAAAATATAATATAATATAATATAATATAATATAATATAATATAATATAATATAATATAACATAATATAACATAACATAATACAATATAATATAATATCATATCATATCATATCATATCATCTCATCTCATCTCATATCATATCATATCATATCATATCATATCATATCATATCATATCATATAACGGAATGTCATGTAATATAATGTAACCTGCAATGGGTCTCATGAACGAGCAAATCAATACGACATGCATAAGCCCTTCCAGGAAAAAGAATGGAAATTCGCAACCAAGCTAAACATCTAAGTATAAAGAATTATTCCTATGTGAAATTAATAAGCACTTATACATCAAAATATCGCAAAAATTTATGTTTAGAAATTAGTGACTGCCATTTTACTAAACCAATCCATGGTACCAAATAGTGCGTGCGTGCGTGCTTATATTACTGTATGTATGTATGTATGTATGTATGTACGTATGTATGTGTATCTCAGCACAGTTTGGCTGTATAAGTACGAAGCTGAGAGCCCCGAGACATACACATAGATGGACGATCTCACAGAAATATATATCTGAATAAACTCATTAAAAGTAGTTAACAAAAGAACTGTGTGCATATTTAGGTACCGTAATATAATATAATACAATACAATATAATATAATATAATATAATATAACGGAATGTGATGTAATATAATATAATATAATATAATATAATATAATATAATATAATATAATATAATATAATATAATATAATATAATATAATATAATATAATATAATATAATATAATATAACACAGTATAATATAATATAATACAATATAATATAATATAATATCATATCATATCATATCATATCATATCATATAACGGAATGTCATGTAATATAATGTAACCTGCAATGGGTCTCATGAACGAGCAAATCAATACGACATGCATAAGCCCTTCCGGGAAAAAGAATGGAAGTTCGCAACCAAGCTAAACATCTAAGTATAAAGAATTATTCCTATGTGAAATTAATAAGCACTTATACATCAAAATATCGCAAAAATTTATGTTTAGAAATTAGTGACTGCCATTTTACTAAACCAATCCATGGTACCAAATAGTCTCGTGAATGCTATGCATTAGGATGTCTGCAGAAAAATAATTGGCAAACTAGTCGGTTTGACAAATATATTCCAAACAGCGACTCCGTGCCAACAAAAATAATAACTAAAACTTGAAAATACTTTAAAATGAGACATAAATACCAATAGCACTGACCAACTCTTATTACAGTAATATAAGCACGCGGCTTATTACAATAATATAAGCACCCCGGCTTATTACAATAATATAAGCATCCAGGTTTATTACAATAATATAAGCACCCAGGCTTATGACAATAATAAAGCACCAGTTCTTATTACAATAATAAAAGCACCCAGGCTTATTACACTAATAACATCACCCTGGCTTATTACAATAATAAAAGCAACCATGATTATTACAATAATTAAAGCACCGTGGCTTATTACAATAATGCATGCACCCATGTTTATTACAATAATATAAGCACCCAAGGTTATTGCAACAATAAAAAGAAACACACAGGCTTATATCAATAATATAGGCAACCAGGCTTAATACAATGATATTAACATCCAGGCTTATTGCAATAATATAAGCACTCTGGTGTATTACAATAATATAACATGCGAAAATATTGCAAAGTTGTAACAGCTCCTTCAAATATATCAGAATACTGTACAACTGAAATACTTTTGTTTTAAAAAGAATTGTTCTTTATTGTCGAGTTAAGTTAAATTTTCAAACGTGTATGTGTGCAATTTTAATTGTATCATTTACATCTCTTTCGGGATTTGTGGCCTCTTTCTTCTTCATGGACGAAGACAGTGAACAAAATTGAAAATCCTAGAAAGTTTTCGAATTGTTTATTTCACATCTCTACAAATATCATGCAAGAGTGTGTAAAAGTCGTTTTGAACAGAGTGTGTGAAAGTCGTTTTGAACAGAGTGTGTGAAAGTCGTTTTGAACAGAGTGTGTGAAAATTGTTTTGAACAGAGTGTGCGAAAGTCGTTTTGAACAGAGTGTGTGAGAGTCGTTTTGAACAGAGTGTGAAAGTCGGTTTCATCAGAGTGTGTGAAATTTATTTTGAACAGAGTGTGTGAAAGTTGTTTTGAACAGAATTTCAAGCACACATGTATTCACGAATAAATAAACAATATCGTTGTACTTGTTTAAAGAGTTTTGTGAATAGTTAATTTTGTAGCTTATTTTTAGAAACTAAAATGACATAATGCCTTGAATAAGCTTATATTTGATGGTGTATTCTTGACTCTTTTCTTTTGTATTTAAATGTGTCATGTATATTCCAGAGCTTCAGAATAAATTAAATGTGTGATGTATAATTCAGGGCTTTGAAACAATTATTTGCTTTAATATTTCTTTGTGTCAATGGGTCATAAAGTAATTCTGGAGTTTGGCAATATAGTCTACATTTTTATATTCTCATTTATCCCTTGAAGACTGCAAAAGATATCCTATTTAAAAAAATATTTAATTGTGTGATTTGTGCATTTATTGAATCATATTTATATTTGTGTAGGAAAATGCATGGTCCTTTATGGTAGTGTAATAATACAAAATTAACAGAAGATGTGTACGTTGTATAAAGTGAAATGAAATTAGATGATTTGTTGTATGCACACACACACGCGCATGAAGTGATATATAACACTTTGGACACGAATGACAACACCACACTTACTATTTAAAGTGCCGTGTGTAACGACTAAAATTCAGTCACTTACTCGTCACATAAGCCTGGATGTAAAGTGCCGTGTGCAACGACTAAAATTCGTTCACTTACTCGTCACATAAGCCTGGATGCAACAGAAGGTATAAATAGAAATATCTTCCATATGACGCCTTCATGATCCAATTTATAAATAAAGCTAAAATCTCAACCTCCTCCATAATGGCCGTACACTCTCTTTTCTTTAATACAAAACAAACGTGTTTTTTTTTAAATAAATATTCCAACGCTGTAAAATTAGGCGTGTGTCAGATTTACGTCTAAAAGCCTGTCACGTTGCACTTTTAACTGGCAATAACGTGTTCCATAAGACGACATTGTTACAGTTCCCTACTATGGTCTGACTCCAGCTGGCAATGACGTGTTCCATAAGATGACAATGTTACAGTTCCCTACTATCACTTGACTCCAGTTTAAAGGTTAAATATTAAACTGTAACATTATTTGTTTGCGTTTTGAAGCTGACAAAACACTTGTCACGTAGTCTTTGTATACTCGGTCATATATATATATATATATATATATATAGAGAGAGAGAGAGAGAGAGAGAGAGAGAGAGAGAGCAATATTATTTGGCATTTTTTATATTCAAACTAGTGAATTTCGTTTTTGTACAGCCCTTAACAGCCTTGACGGTAGTTCCTAAAAAAGGGTTGGAAGGAATGTATCGATTATAAGTAGCGTATTTTGATGAAGACAACAACTCAATTCTCCATGACCTTTGATAAAAACAACAATGACAAAATATTTAGTCCCAAATATTTGATCCTTGAAATGAACAGATTGGAATATTTTCATAGTTTCTGCTCAGCTGTCTTTTGTACATGCTGTTCATGTGTCCATCTATTCTAACACAATTGGTAATTTAGTTTTTTTTAATATTTTATTAATTAATGAATCTTGAGTTTAAATCTTTAACTACTTTGTTGAAATCCTAGTAATGGGATCAATACAAAATGGATAAAATGCTAGACTTTAGTATAGTAATTCCCTTTTATGTTGACCATTAACTACATGAATCTAGCTCCTTGTATCCTGATTTCTAAACGACCACGTATATTTGCAAATAACTACACTGTAAGCACGATAAAAGTCTGATTTACCCAGTTTTCAAATGTCATACACAAAACACTATAATAGCTATTGATCACAAGTACAGAGATATGTGACTAAATCATCACTAATCGGTATATATCTAATTCCACAAGATGGTGTTAACATTTTCTCTCTAAAGAGCTATTCAACACACTGTAGAATCCAGTGTATTGAAATACAACGCTCTTTGCAACTATCTCACATAAAATAAAATATCAAATTGCCTATTTTTAGCTCTTATAAATATATTTTACGCCAAAAATTGTCGTTAAACGTTTAAATTACAGTTTATAAGCTAATAATTTATAAAAGTTTACTTACTGCATATTATACGTTATATTTGGCTATAGCACACCAACCTATCATGTTTAACCTATTTGCATTAGAACTACCCCCAAGTTAAGCGTGGAACGAAGCGGTTTTTGTATTATATATCTGCTACTGTCTGAAAGCAAATGAGGATCATTTTCCATTGTTACATTGTTTGAGGTATTTATCGTTTGGCTCTACATTCAAAGCAAGCAGTGGAAAATACTGTGTATCGCCAAGGAAAAGATTTATTGTAAACTAACGTGTGAAAGTACAGATGTTCTGCGAGGCAGTAAAAACCGAATGTCAATTTTTTTTCATTCTATATCGCAGTGACAAAATATGAAAACCCATGCCCATTGTGCAGTTTCTCCCCCACACCCCCAACCCGGATTATGACTTGCATCCACTGCTGTAATCTACCCGCGAAGAATTCCAATTACCGTGCCTAAGGTAATGTTATAACTTATTCACTCCCTTGAAAGGAGACAATAACGCTTCAAAATTTCCTGAAAATAAAATTACCTGCTATTTAATATATGACATTGGAAACTAAATTCTAATATTATTTAATATATAACATTAGAAACCAAATTCTAATGCTATTTAATATATGACATTGGAAACTAAATTCTAATATTATTTAATATATGACATTGGAAACCAAAATATAATGCTATTTAATATATGACATTGGAAAACAAATTCTAGTGCTTTTTAATATATAACATTGGAAACCAAATTCTTGAAAAACAGTTTAAGGAGCATAAACTTTCGAAGATAATGAGACCCTATTACGTCACAAATATTAAAAGTCCGTGCAATAAAAAAGAAAGGAATTAAAGTTAATCTGATATGTTAAATGCCTGAAAAAATAAGGTGTATCCGAAAACATCAAACATGTGGAAAATGCGTTAGAGCGACTACAGTAGTGATGGGGGGGGGGGGCCAAATAGGAACTATGGGACTTCCATGTAAAAAAGTGCCGCGGACGTATAGGGTCAAGATTTATAAAGACAATGGGAATTAGCATTACAGACAGGGTCCCGGCGCTAAAGGGACAAAAGGCATTTTAACATGGGTGACGTCATGGTACAGACACTGGGGAAACAATGGCAACACTGTTGTAAGTGGATGACCTCAATCGGGTGGAACAGTGTGGCAAGGGGCTGACCTCAGTCGGGACAAATAGAGACATAGACATAGGGACCTGGTTAGAGACAGGGTTAGAGACAGAGAGACATAGACATACATATATTTATGCACATAAATCTATCAAACAAACAACTATACAACCAACTAAAAAATGTTGTAGGCAAGAGAGAATATGCATCTTTTCGGAGAAATGGAGTGGCCCTGTAAAGGTCCTTTTGTTTTCTTCTTCTTCTTCTTCTTCTGCTGCTGCTGCTTCTTCTTCTTCTTCTTCTTCTCCAACGTTTCATCTTCTCTATTACATTTGTCTTCTTCTGTCATCCATTTTCTTGCTTCGTCTCCTCCTTCTCCTCTTCCTCATTTTTTTCTTCTTTTAATTTTCTCCTTTTTCAAGCTTATCATTCTATCTTCTAAATTGCTCTTTTTCGTGCTGGTCTTTCTTTCATTCTTTGTCCTCCTTGATAAACTCGCTCAATACTTCCTTCCCTCTCCTTAAGTTATTGATTTCCATTTTCAATCGATGGGGGCTATAGAAACCATACTCAGCCCTGACATGCATCTCTTCCACTATCCCTATGGAGTCCACTGCCACTTGTGGCTTCTCCATCTTGTCAACGTAGTTCCATGCCATTTTTAATTATTCAATGTTGCATGGTGCGAATGATGAACGCTACACTTTATACGTCTCAAGCACGGACGTGCAGGAAAACAACCACTTTTACCAACTACCCATATCACATACCAAACAGCCCATAGTGATTTGATTGCTAACCTAAACTAAATTTGTATACAAAGCAACACACTAATAATAACAAAAAGCACTATACTTTCTTTCAATACATAGTGGAAAAGGGCTTTTTTATTTACAAAACACATCATCACCTCCTCACCTATAATCGCATCAGAAAAGGAGTTAGTGTTTATAGTTACACTACTTCACTTTGACAAATATTCTTTAGTGCAGGGACAAGGGTTTTGTTAAGGGAAAGGCACACATACACAGAAGTGTGCGCACGCAAACAAATACAAACACAAGCAAAAATATATACACATACATACACACACGTACGCGCGCGCACTCACGCACTCACACACACACACTATACCAACAAGTACTAATATTTTTGGCAACTTTCGGTGGGGACTATAAGACCCATACTCCAGCCTGCTAACTAATCAAATCAAATGAAATAACGTTTACAAACAGACACGTATTATTATAAATAAATCGTTGTATTGACTTTCGGTGGGGACTATAAGACCCATACTCCAGCCTGCTAACTAATCAAATCAAATCAAATAACGTTTACAAACAGACACGTATTATTATAAATAAATCTTTGTATTGATTTTCGTCAGAGCAGGACTTTACCATAGTGTAGTATATTTTCTATAGCATGTCATGATTTTGGACTGACAAAATTGAAAAGTAGAGTTGCTTTGTGAATAGTTCACATTAAAGAAATGCCTGTGGTGATTTATTATACAAAAGTAATGCAGCCGAACACTTGATTCACAAAGTATAATGAAGGAATTTATAGAAATTTGCAATAGTGGCGTAAACCTGAAAAAAAGACTGGAATGTCAAAATGTGATCGATACAATCTCGTTGTATTGCTTGATTGCATCATATAGGTTTATCAAAGAGGCACAAAAGGTGTTGTGTGATTCTATGAAAAAATTCATAACACTTTGATAATTTGATGAATTTGATAGTTACCTTTGAAAAAGAACGAAGTAAAATAGGAAAATAACAGGAAAAGGAAATTGCTTTCGATATCTTTTCGATAATGTCAAAAACATTTGGGAGATTTATCTGAGAATATCAATTTCAAAACCTCGATTTACTATATATTCGTGGGATGATAATATGATGTTTTCTTTCAGACCAGTCTTAAAGACATTGCAAAGGAGGAGATAGTAAAGCGGCGACAGACAAATCTGCGCAATGAGCAAGTTTATGGCAAAGTACAAAACAAAGTAATTCACATAATTTCTCAGTGAGAAAGACGCTTCATCCTCCTTTGTTATGAGTATGCCTACTCTGTTACAGCTAAAACAGATCGCACGGCATAATGGAATATACCTGCCAAGTAGTACCAAGAAAACAGACATACTGGAATAATTGAGACCCATATTGGTACTGAATCCACATGTATGACCTCCACCAAATGTTGTCTTTACAGCAGTAACAGCAACAATTACCGACAAAAAGAACCAACGGTAACACAACTAAGAAAATTTGCACCGGAGCATAACATCCGAATACCCAATGGTACAAGAGAAGCCGACACCCTTGCAGTAATAGACGAGTGTGAACGAAACCGTCTGCGTATTGAGGATGAACAACAACGTCATGCCCCTGCTACCACTACTGAAGCAGCTGAGTATGTTCGTGAAAACAAAATCAATCACATGTATCGGAATTAAAATTTCAAAAACATAGTGGTGAGTTGTAAATTATTCCACCTACATAGACACCGGGCAAAGAAACTTGACAACTATTGACAATTATAATTTCTGGAATCGTAACGGTGGTACAAAACTTTGTTCACGCTCTAGTCAAATCAGACATTCTTTAAAATGCCGCTAAGTCGTGGCAAGACTAGATTAAACCAACCACTACTTCTCAGTGGATTTACAATGGTGCATGCGTAATCCTGAACCGCAAAGACAACAGGGTCTTCAATGATGATATTGGCAGAAGAATTATAAAGATTTTCGAAACGCTGGAGAAATACACGAATGCAGGGAAGCGATGGGCTCCAAGAAGTTCGCATGTGGAGATTCATCTCTCACAGTATCTGCCGTTTCGTGGATCCAGGTGCATACCAACACAAGACTCGCTGCCCCTAAGGTTGGTTATCTACGTACATATCTTTGATAATCATTGTTTTGAATTGGCAAATTTGTCAGCGTTATATTCAGTCAATGACAATCAAGACTTAGCCCGAAAATATCAGCGTCACAATGGGTAAACTCAGCTTTAGTGACATGGAATTTCCTGTGCAGGTTACCAAAGCCACAATGAACAAATTTGAAACACTTAAATCAAGTACAGCTGTTAATGTGTTCCGTAGCGACAAAGACTATTAACCGCTGACACTATCTCCAAATAGACAGAACGGCCGAACCCAGATTTATTTGTTTTTGCTGAGTGAAATGAAAAAATCAGAATCGATATCGCAGTATGTATGGATAAATAATCTTGCTAGACTGCATGACAGGCACAGTAAAATCATCGCAAGAAATATCAATGCAAACGTTGCAGGCATATATATACTAATCAGGGACTGCTCACCAGTCATGAATTGTAATGCGATGGTATCAGTTAAAAACCACAAAGCACAATAATGCATGAGTCTTTTTAAAACACTAAATGTACTGCAGTACAATGATATAATAAACGTCCCATACATCATCTACGCGGACGTTGAATCGTTCAATGTTTCAGTAGAAAATTAATGCTTTTACAGACACTAACAAAGATACTCCTGAGAGTCATCAGACAGCGCAAATTGCCGAACTAATTCCATATTGGTTTCTGTTACTTAGTAGTTCGATATGATCGAAAAACAGAGTCGCCTGTTCGTTATCGTGCCAAGAATGCACGCTCGTTAAGCACAATTATGGTATTTCTCATATAGATCGAAGTCGCAGCGAATGGATTGTTCGCGATCAAAATTATGACGGATGATGACATTCGTTAGTTCCTTGCAACCACTCATTGCTGGATTTACTTCCAGCAATGCCATAGTTTATGATCACATCCATATTACAGGTGCGTACAAGAGGAGCCACACAACGCGTGTAATTTGAAACTACGAATGTACTCCAGCAAAACAAAATATCCCTGTGGTGTTTCATAACTTGCGTGGGTATGATGACCACTTAATAATGCAAGCAGTAGACAAGGCATCAAACTGCCAGATAAGGGATACCCACCTGCATGGAAAAATACAGGTCGCTTCGACTTGGACAACTGCATTCTTCCTTAGAAAAGTTAGTAAATAATCTGATGGCAAAAAATTTCAAAATTACTGTCGATACTGTCCACGGGGTGCAAGCACTCCAAGTACAGACCTGCTGACGAAAAATGGCGTGTATCATTCCGAGTACATGAACTACTGGAATAAATTTGCTGAAATACAGTTGCAAAGATGGTTTGGTCAGCATTCGAGTGCGAAAACCTGGGTGACTATCACGATTTGTATATGCTTACTGACGTGTTGTTGATAGCTGGTGTTACATTTTGTGATAATGCCATTCACGTTTAAAAACTCAATCTCGCCCATTATTTCTCATCACCAGGTATGAATTGGGATGTATTGTTGTCCAAGACCAAAGCTGAGTTGAAATTGCTCAGTGACATTGATCAGCATTTTTGTTCGAGCGATCACTTCGTGGTGGTGACATATCCATGTCAAGTTACATATACGCTCTATGGCCTCTATGACCCCAACAGTTAAATTACATATAGAGATATACCTTTAAGATTCGACTATGACAAACACACTTCCGGTTGGTGGACTTCATTGGATGAATCCTGCTCAAACTGATCTATAAAAACATTGAGCTCAAACATCCACGGTTTTCACGGATATTTCATTGAAGTTCATCTGGAATATTCTGAAACACTTACACGATGCACACAACATGTTGTTCCTTTGTCAGTGACCGATCATCGATGAGTCAGGACGCAAATACATCGAATATACTAAACTTGTGCAAAGTACTTGGACCGAACACAGCTATGTACTGCATGTGCGAAATTTGTGATTAGGTATGCTTGTACTCAAGAGTCATTGAGTACCTGAATTTCGTCAGCGCGCTTCAATTACCCCGAAGCTACAGACGAATACAAACCAAAACGCAAAAGCCCCTAATGATTTAGAGAAGGTCTTTTTTAAGCTCATGATGAATGTCGTGTTTTTGTAAATCATGGAGAATCTTCGCAAGTGAATTCGAGTCGACCGTGCCAATGATTATCAGCATAACAAACCTCGAACGATCATTGCGGATCCGGCCTTTGAATCCAGAAAAATCTTTGACGGTGGGTTTTTTGCTGCTCACAGTAAAACAAATCAAAACACAAAATAACAAAGCCATATTGGGTTGTCCGTGCTGGACGTGTCAAAGTTGCTCATGTACGAGTTTTACTATGCCAAGATCAAACCATTTTATCAGTAACGAGTCAAGATGTTCGACACCGAGTCGATGAATATCACAACTGATTATAAGTAAGAGGACATGGCAAAATCAAGTTTGATCAACAAATGTAATACCAACGAGTGTCCGAAAGAACATCTGTTGATATGATACAAGAAACAAGATGGCCGCTATCGCTTAACCGGCTTGAAGCAGCCGTTCCGTTTTTTAGTGCCGTTTTCATGATATTTGTGCTTGTTACCTGCTATCATTTTCGTTATTGTGTTTATTATGTATTGGCTGTTAAATTCGTATGTGTTTCTTCATCTCCTTGTTTCGGAAATGAGAACAATTAGACTTTTTCTCAGCTGTCTTGCTCCACTGCCTTTGAACAAACCGCCATCACGTGATACTCGCCATACAACCCGTTTATGCTACGATGGACCCTCATTAATTGCTTTAAATGATCACTCCTTGGCTCTCCACACTACATTGTGCTCTAGACTAAACGAAATGGGACTACATTCATCATTACCTAAATGTAAACAGAAGCGAAAAAAGAAACGTTTCAAAGCTGGCCGGCGTAGAACAGGAAGAATTCCAGTTATCTCCCTTATTTCGGCTCAACAATTTAAAAAAAAGAAATTCGACCGTTAATTTAGATAACCTAATTCGAATCCCTATTAATTCGTCAACCTTTGTGTCAAATATCCAAGAAATACCTCTGCGCATTGCATTATTTAATGCCCAGTCAGTAGGACTACCGGAGAAGCGCACAGAAATAGTTAATTTTATCAACGACCAGAATATTGACTTATTTTTCCTGACAGAAACATGGCTAAAACATCAGGCGATGAGCCCAAGTGTGCGGATCTAACACCCACAGGTTATTCCATCAAGCCGTTCCCCCGTAATTCTTGCGGAGGTGAAATTGCTGTCATTACAAAGAACTCCATGATAAAACGTCTTAACCACACCATAACATTCAATTTCCACCACACATCGTTTGAACTAGTCCAAACCACACTCATACTGGAGGAAAGGTCAGTCCATTTTTTCTACCGATACCGCCCTCCTCCTAGTAGAAAAAAACAAGCTGTCTGACTCTCTCTTTTTGGAGCAGTTTCCGAATCTCCTGCACTATGGAAATTCGGTTGGTGGTAACCTGATTATTCTTGGAGATTTCATCTTTCACTTTGACTGTCCCTGAAACTCAAATACATCAAAACTCATAGATTTCATTAATGTATTCAACCTCAAACAGTCAGTTAACCAACCCACCCATAAACATGGTCACATTTTAGACTGGATTCTTCATAGACCTGATGATAACATTCTACGGTCCTCCCTGGTATCCCATGAACTTGCATCAGATCACCTCTGCATTATATGCCATCTTGACGTATCAGTCCCTAACCCTCCACCTTTATCTGCTACTAAGAGAAACCTCCGTATGATAAATAGAACCAAACTAATACACGACATCCAAGCTAACATAACAACTTGCTTATCTCCTACTGCAGAACAACTCGATAACTGCCTGCATTCATTGCTTGACAAACATGCCCCAGCTACCAAGTGCAGAGTATCAATTCAAAAGTGTTCTCCATGGTAAAGCAGTGTTAGGGACCAACTTCGCACTGCTAAAAGAGACCGCCGTAAAGCTGAGAGGCTCTGCCCTTCCACCAGACTCACTATTCATACGCAAATCTATGAAGCCGCTAAGAAGAATGTCACAAATATAGTCCATGCAGCGAAATCAGCCCACTACACTACTAAGATCATGGAAAGTTTCAGCTGCAAAGAGCTCTTCGAGATTACTAACAAGCTAATGTCAAGGAACAAATCTACACCACTTCCAATTACCTTCTCTCCAGTCGACCTTCCGGACATGTTTGCAAATTTCTTCCGTGACAAAGTACAAACCATTAGAGATAAGCTTGACACCACAATTTCAACTGACTCGTCGTTACCATACTGTTGGAATACAGAATTTGAACGGCAGCCATTAGCAGCATTTGAACCTGTCTCTATGGATTTCGTACGTACAATCCTGATGAAGAGTGCACCAAAGTCATGTGAACTTGATCCAATTCCAACATCATTGCTGCTTGAGTGCTTAGATCCAGTATTGCCTTCACTAACTGATGTTATTAATACCTCTCTCTCATCAGGGGAATTCCCATCATTTTTCAAAACTGCCATTATAAAGCCTCTGCTGAAGAAACCAACACTAGACCATAACGATTTAAAGAACTATCGCCCAGTGTATAATCTCCCATTCATATAAAAAATCTTAGAAAAGGTTGTTCTATCCCAGCTTGTATCTCATCTAAATTCAAACAGTCTTTATAGCAATGTACAATCTGCATATCGCCCTTGCCACAGTACTGAAACTACTCTTCTAAAAGTAGTTAATGACATTCTCTCTGCGTTGGATAGCGGAAAGCTTACAGTCCTCACCCTCCTTGATTTGTCTGCAGCATTTGACACAATAGATCATGATATATTACTTCACCGTCCCCAGCATGTATTTGGCATTCATGATACAGTCTTACTGTGGTTCAAGTCCTGCTTGGTCAACAGGACATAAATCGTATCTGCAAATGGAATACACTCCAGCCCAGTTGATCTATGTTGTGGTGTTCCACAGGGGTCTGTTTTTGGACCTGCTCTCTTCATTCTGTACACTCGGTCGCTCTCAAGTGTCATAGATCATCATCCAGTGTCTCACCCATAGTACGCTGATGATACCCATATATACAAATCTAGCCACCAAACTGAAGTTGATGCTACCATTCAAGGTGTAGAGAGGTGCATTTCTGATGTGAAATCATGGATGACATGTAACAAGCTGATGATGAATGATGATAAAACTGAGGCCATTCTGATCACAACACAAAGACTTTCTCATTCACATCCTTTACCTCAAACAATAAGCATCAGCAACACCAACGTTAAATTCACACAGTCAGTACGAAACCTATGTGTTACTCTGGACAGTACTCTCACATTGCACCAACATGTCATGAACATATGCAAGGCTGCATATCTTGAGCTGAGACGCATCAGCTCAATTTGCAAATATCTTTCAGTTGATGCCACTAAAACACTTGTGTGTTCATTAGTACTTTCAAGACTGGACTATTGTAACTTAATTCTGTCTAGTTCATCTCAATATCTGCTCCAGAAACTTCAAAAAGTTCAAAACACAGCTGCTCGGATCATGCTTAGAGTACCACGATCAGAGCACACCTCTTCGCTGTTCTGTACCCTATACTGGCTATCCATTCGATCCAGAATCAAACACAAAATTTGTTCTCTGTGCTACGTTTCACTGTCGGACTCTAGTCCAACATACCTATCCGACCTCACCCATGTGTACACACCAGCAAGATACTTATGCTCCTCGTCTGACAATCGTATAATCATTATTCCCACTATGAAAACAAAGTCATATGGACAGCGTTCTTTTGCATACCAGGGCCCAGCAACGTGGAATGAATTGCCCACTGAACTTAGACACAAAGACACAGTGATTACATTCAAGAGGTCTCTCAAAACTCACTTATTTCGACTGCAAGAACAAACTTAAAGACCTCATAATGTTTCCTACCTTAAATATTCTCAGCAAGTTTTTTTTTTTTTTTTTTTTAATGTTTTCTAATTTCATGGTGTTTGTTTTTGTAATCATATCATTATATGATTTTTATCTTATAGGTGTTGTCTAATGTTGTAAAGCGGTTAGAGCTTCTAAAGATTAGGCGCTATAGAAAGTCCTCATTATTAATGTTATTATTATTATTATTATTATTATTATTATTATTATTATTAACGGGAACGAATACATGGTTGATATGTTCAAAAATGAATGCTAGGGTAAACTTATCGAAAAATGTTCTAAGTTGTGGAAGGACCGCACAGCTGTGGCAAGAACATAAAAAGGCCAAAGGTGTTCAATATTTTCAATAGGTTATTGTAAAGAAAGATCTCAAACATAAACAGTACCTAGGATGTCTTCGATACCGAAGTGAATTAGCGCACACGACAAATATGTTCCGATCCAAGAAACATTGTATTCATGTGTACCAACGCACCAAAGTGAGTTTTTTCGCGCTCGATACCAAACGATGCATAATCACAATGGATCACCACTTACGCGCTTTGTGAACCAACTTACAATTTAAACTGGTTAGTCCATCAACTTATCAAAACAAGTCCTGGTGGGAGTTCCGTATTTGATGTAAAGACTTGCAATTCCTCTCGCACAAATGCATGGCTGGGAGGTTTTATCCCACCAGGTGATCATGGCTCCAATCGGTAACGTGTTGGTTGTATTAGAGTATCAATCAGTTCCGAAATCGTGGATTCGTCTACGGACCACCTTCCAACTCTCCAGGTGCATATAAATATCGAACAAAGCTTGTTTCCGAGTGGTTGTAGCGATCAAATCATTTTCTGGAGGGGGGGGGGGAGCTTTCGTAGCAGTCTGTTGTAAATATGCATTGGCAGTTTTTAATCCATTCGTGTGCGTGACTTCATTTTTAACCGTGCTATCACTAATGGAAGTTGTGCAACCTATTCCTGAGACCGCTCTGGCCTCATCAACAATTTGTGTGTGTACTGATGACCAAAGAACTAGTCTGCAAGATTACGATTGAGTCGTTCCTCAATAGCTTGGTCAGGATGTACACTGATATGTCCGACAGTACTCGCACATGGTTTTTGGCCAGCATCACAGTCACATATCCGAAAAATTCTTTGCCAGGATCCACTTGTAATAATCGTCCCATGTGAGCGGTCCTCGTGCATAAATACGTTCGGGTACGTTTGCCCCACTCTCGGCATCTTTTGATGTCAACGTTGCAGGTTCTTTGTATGTGCTAATCACATCGACAAAGATTAGAGCGTATTTATAGCTGCGCAATCGGCTTTGTCGATCGCGGAAACGATTATGTGGAAGGAATAATCTGCTTGATAAACCACATGACATTCGGACATCCAACCAACTACATGAAATCTTTTTGGATAACGGTCAATATATTTGCCAGACGGATTGTTTGACCACCGTGCTCATGCAGTTCCGTGAGTAACATTGGCTACACTGGGTAAGTATTCCACGGCAGATTCACCTCTACAATACCAACACGGGCTGTAGTATATTTTGGATAATGTCGGGCTCTTTGTCTCTGTTCAATTTAAAAATAATCATATGTGCCAGACCCGATCAAAAGCTTTTGATAGATGACAAAATACAATGGGAAAATGTTGTTTGTTCCAGAGACTTGCATGTATTACGGTACATTTCAAGACGTTGTAAAACAGTGGAGTGACCCGGAAGGAATCCTGATGTATAACTTTGAAAAGAGAGATTTTATGAGAATATTTATACATTTGTTTAAAAATGTATCTTTAAACTTTTTGGCGACACACCTAAGCCGAGATGTCGGTCTATAATTAGCTACCGTGTGTCAAACACCATTTTTAGGAATGGGAATAATATGCGCAGGTTTCCACTTATGTGGAAATTTGTTTTCCTTCAACGATCGATTAAAAGAATGTTTAGTGGTGATCCTGTTGTTTGAATTACGCCTTTGTGCATTATGTGACTTAGGCCATCATGCCTACCACAAATGAAGGCAAATTTGCTTGCTTCGCCCCTTTTTCGTATCATTTGTTTTTAATTGGGCAAATTGTAAGTTTTACAAGGAATATACAGAGTTGAGAATTCTGATATAATTTGGTTGTGAATATATCAGATGCAACATCGTGTTAGCAAAAGATCTGCCCTGTTAGCTCCTGTTATCAGAGGGTTGAATTTATTAAAACCAGTGTTGCTGTAAATCCAGACAGGGCCCTAATGGCATTAACTGTAATTTCTATATTAGGAGAATCATGGTCACTAAAGTTTCTGTCAATGTTTAAAATGTATGTCGGAAGCATAGCTATACCAATACTAACAAAGACTGGATCAAGCAAGGTCTTGGTAGTAGAAGTACCTCGTGTAGGATTTGTTATCACATTTAGTAGACAATATCGTGCCATTCAATTTGCAGAAATAGAAGGTATAAGTAAATCAGTACTATAGTAGCCCATAATAATAATCTTTTATACGTGTCACTACGATATTAATTAAAGTTTTACAACTTTACCAGAAATTGGTAGGTGAGTCGCTTGATCTGTCCCATACCCCGAAGGCTACTTTATGTGACGATTACTTAATCTGAACCCACATTAGTTCAATGTCATAACAGCCAGTTCGAATCATTCAGACGTTTGCAAATTAGCTTATCAGAAATGTATACTATGATGCCGTCTACGTGACGGGCTCTGTCTTTTCTGAAAGGTTACTTAAAACCATCGCGTTTTAAGCTAGCCATATGGCTGCTACAATTAAAATGTGTTTCAATAAAGCATACAATTCAAAAATCCTCAACTATGATTTCCAAGGAAATCAAGCTTTTGAAGCGCTAATTGACTTTAGATTAAAACATTCCTAGGGATTTTTGTGAATTCGTTCGAGGTCTTTCCGGTTTACATCATTGGTACATCAGGACATTTAAGACTATTGTCAAATCAGTATATTCAAGACTACTGGAATGGCAGGACATTCAGGATACTGAAATTAATTCGGAACATTCTAAATTCTTGTTCATTGTAATATGACATTTATGATTATTTGGATTTCAATTCACAATATTGTAGGTATCGTTTGAATTTTCATTCCGCCTCCACCGGAAAAAAATTCCTGCGAACGCATAAATCCAGGCTAATATTTCCGACATAAACAAATCCAAGCCAAACTCTAGATTTCATAGGATCATTGAAATTTACCAAAACAGGAAAAACGGTTCTACACATTTGCTTGGTGTGCAGTTTTATTTTCTGAAAATGACAAAGCTCAAGAAACATAACCTTTTATATAATGTAACATATTATAGAGATTAATTATCAGAATTATTATCTCGTGATGAGAAAGACAAGTACACAAGGGAATGAGACGACAAAAATAGGGCCTTATTTTATCTCTGCCTATGTTTGCAAATGTCATCACGACTTCTTGTGTATCAATTTTCCCAAGTCGAAATTAATACGTGAAATAGTAAGCCAAGTGACTTTAATTCTGAAACTTGCATAAAGTTTCAACTTTACTTGTGTCAGGGGAAAATTTGTATCTCCAATGTTTACCGTTTTCAAAAAAATGACCTATGTTAGTGTATGTAAGATACTCTAACGTTAGATTGCCATTAAAAACAAAAAACAAGCATAGAGAAAATATTACCGTACATCCAAACTAAACACTGGTATTAATAGTCATATGTTATACTTTTGTTTTAAATCACGAGTTCAGGATTTGAAAACGAATTGTAACACCTTTGCAATTTAACGGCCACAGTTCTTTTCCAACAGAGAAAGAGAAATAAATATTGTTAGTTCCGTGGTTTATTAAACTGGAGGTTCTCTCTCTCTCTCTCTCTCTCTCTCTCTCGTATCATTTTACGTCAAGATAACCGTCTCTCCGTTACAAAGAACAACATACGCATACCCATATTCAAAGACAGACACACATCCAAATGGGTTCATTAGAATGATTTATATTTAAATCATAATTGAATATGTTCCATTTTAAGATGTCCGTCTAAAACATGCCGTAGCTGAAACGATAACGCCAAATACAATGCTATGCTACATTAGTTTCAAATTACCGGCCAACAAATTTTACAATCTGTCTTTAGTTTGGCTAGAAGAAAAGTCTATTCGAGGTGTACTGTTTCCAAAACGTGCACAAACTAAAAACTTTACAGTAGAAGTAAATCTTAACTTGATTCCAAATTTTTAAGTTAGAAAACAAGTCCGTCTCAATGACGCAGTCTAAAAGAACCAGATTATGGGTATTGTTTTGTCACTGTATGGACTGAAACAAGAGCAAAATGCCCTGGTATTGTAAATGATTTCATTGATTTATTTGTATTATCATACTTCCTCATCTGCATTCAGACGGAGAGAGAGAGTTAGACCTCTTAACTTTATGCTGGGTTAGAATCAGCTCATAGTGGGCAAGTTCAGCTTAGTTATCTTTGATAGCTGAGAGAATAAACAATAGTCAGAGAGAATTATAAGCTAAAGTTTGGGACCTGTGTTCACTCGATAATATTTCAAACTCTAACGCTGGTGTCAGATAGCAACGAAAGGTTGTTTTGTCTGATATCCTGGCTGCGTGTAGAAATTAAATTCTTAAGACTCTATGGTGATGAATTAAGTAACATAAAGAAGCAAACCAAACAAGTTTTGTAAAACGTAACAAATAATTTAGTTATAAAAGTTACAAAACGAAAAGTTAAGAGGAACTCACAGTATTATGAACTGAATCCATAATAATCCTTAAAAGCAAATAGTGACATGTTCCATTATGACATGTTCCATATAAATTTCAGATCCACTAGCATATTAGTTCTCCAACAGTTCCTACGTGTCAAAATGACGTTGTCTAGAACCCTTTGAATGTATGACAATATTCCTAGAATGATAGTATAATCCAATGAGCACTTTGTAATTCCAACCAATATTGACAATAAATGTTTCCTCTTAAATAATCTTTAAATACGGCATCAAATAGGTCTGATAACTTCATTTAACAACAAGAACAAAAGAAATAACAATGATACAATTGTCCAACGACATGTACTTATATATAGGCATAAAAGGCAAAACATGTATTTTGTCCCTCCTTGTTACATGACAAATTGCAAATTTCCAACATTGTCAAACAACTCACATGGTCTAACCCATCCAATGGGAAATAATTTTTTTAAGAACGCACCTGACCGACCTGCCCAATGGGATACAACACGAAACTTGTCAACATATTTATTAATATTTTTATCATTAGAAACTGTAAACACGTACGTATTGATCATATGAAATTATTATTTTCTTAACTTCTTACAATTCAACCTATGCAGGTACGAAATTTCAGTTAAAGATAATCGTTACACGATACAGTCATAAATACAATTTACCAAAATTATATATATATATATATATATATATATATATATATATATATATATATATATATATATACTCAACACCTTATCTATAAATTAAATCTTTCTTTTTCCATAGTATTCAAACACACGAATTATAATAATAATTACATTTCAGAGGACCATATATAATGGATCTACAATTATGAACACAGAATAAAGCAGTATAGAACTTGTATACACGAAAAAGTGCATCTGCTATACAATTTTCTTGTCCCTTGATGTACCTAATGTCGACGTTGTATTCTTGCAACATCTCAACTAATTCTGACTTTAATTTTTAATTTTACTGATGAAAGTTCTACAGATTTAACTTATCAATTTTTCTATCTCATCAGTTTCAATGATCCTCGGACAGCATGTTCAAATCCTGGTTTAAAAGGTGTACAACATGTAAATTGACAAGACTTACAAGATCTACAATACTTGGAAACATTATTTTTAATTTCAGGAAAAAAAGAAAAGTAAGATCTCTTGATAAGTCTTACTAAATCCTAAATGACAAGCCAATGGTATTTCATGGGCGAAGTTAGGAATGTTCTCTTGATACGACTTACGAACAACAATTGTATAGCTCACCGACCGCTTGTCTCCAACGGGTACCTCGGGTGTTCGCCATTTTCTCATAAAGACTCCATTTTCACAAAATAGCACATTGTTACATATGCTGCTTCAGATTTGCTAATAGCTCTCTGAAACAAACAGGAGATTTCCTTAACTTTCCCTTGTTTGGCGACAACTGAACATTGTTTGTTAAATTCATTATAAATAAGATAATGCGTGGTTAAAAGAGGATCACAATCATGAATACCTTTTGATTGATCGATTTCAGGAATAGAAGTAACCTCATCAAAAGCCTGATCAAGAAATGCGTCAGCCAAATAGCATTCGTCATTCATAGATTTCATACTTGCGAAACAGATAACCAACAATTATTTAGAATTATTGCAGATTTACAGTTTTACAAGAATGACTATACCCTCATGATGAACAATGATAGCAACATAATTCGAACTTTGCAACATAAGGAGGGAATACATAGCAAATTTAATATAGATAAACACTTGAACGTGTCGGAAAGTTCACAAAATCTATATGCAATGAGTCAGCAAAAAGAAGAGCTATAATCATGAGGATCAAGGTTATGTTTAAACAATACATAGTCTAGCAGTATATGAAGTTCGTTGTTTTAGAATCAGCTGTAAGAATTATAAAATTTGAAACAGAAATCATTCACTCGCTTGAAATGATCAAAGAAGGCTTCAAATTGCTGAAAATAAAAATAGATGTTTCAGTCTTTCCTTGTTTTGGCTTAACAACCAGAAACAATATAACAAGCACACACATTATAATCAGGACGATTTTTGTCGTTTCTGTTTTATAAAAATGAACATTATTTAAAGAATATTTACTACGGTCATGGACAAATCTTGTTACATGTACACATTTCAGTCAACTGATGAAACATAATAAACTGGAGAAAAAAAAATCTGAGTTAACTAAACATCGCGCTAGCAGCGAGAAACAACATTCTCCTTTAAAGTGCGTATGTCATTTAATGGATCAATGGCATGCAGACGAATATGACATTGACACATTTTGACCTTTACAAATGTCTTTCAAACTTTAAGTGGGCATAAAAATCTGAAATGGAAAAGGAAAATGCTTTTGGGGCATATCATGAGAGGACGATAAGTGAAAAAACTACAATTTAATGATGGAATATGGCTGAAGATTATAAAAACTATTTTGTAACTAAAATAACACTCATTATAGATCATTATACATGATTCCATTTTAAGCAATTAAAGGTGAAAACAGTAGAACGTACAGAGCAATCTATTCCATTACCTGAGAATGTATGCATTTGGAATGTCTATTCTTTGGATGAAACAATTATAATTCTAAAAATACAAAACAATATTTTCAGGTGGCTAACTTCCTACCTTTAACAAGGAAATATTTAAAGTCATACGATCAGTATTAACACAATCATGAAAACTGCTACACTTCTCTCGAATTTCATTCGAAGAAGACACAGCAACCGTTCCAAAGTATACAATCGAGTATACCCAGGCAAAACCTTAATTACAGGTGAATCATATGGATAAAGTTTTCACTGACAAACAATTGCCACACAATTAATCAAAATCGGTTAATAAAAAAGTTTGTTACGCCACATGGACGGAATAAAATCCAGTAAACCTTTCAGAGTGTGGACAGGTAAAGAATTTGAAGATACAAGCTTTCCAGAACTCTCATTAAACATTCACAGTCTGCTCACACGGCAACTTGTACTACCCTTCCAATGTTTAAAACAAAAGGCATCAAGAATACAAAGCTTATTTGTTTCATTTATTGAATTATAATTTCAAACTGGATTGTCACTAGACGGTCTCTGACCTAGTCGTCTTTGAGTTTCTAAGCAAACTGAAATTTTCTATGCAATTTTCCTTATTCTGGAAGAGTCTTTTTTAAATGTAATTTTCCGAATTCTGGAAGAGACTATTTTCAATGATGGGATAGATATAATGCCTACACGTAAGTAGAAGGTAACTAGTTAGCAGCCTGACAAGTTTAAAATCTAAATTTACATAAAACAGCATTTCAGTTTTCACACCTTATATTGACTTTCTTTTTAAAAAAAAATATCCATTTAATGATTTGATACATAACTCTCCACTGAGGACGATTATACTAGGTGATGCTTGTTCTACTTTCCCAACAGTCATAGAGAAGAATGTTTTAATTCTTTTGGATTACCTCCTGAGGAAGAATAGATGCTGCATCGACTCAGTTAAATAACATGAGATTACACGGATTAGATTCCATTGTGTGTGGAAAGTACTGTGTGTATTTTCTTTATCAACACATTCATTTGACGAACTATTTAGCAGAATAATGGTAGACTATCCTGTCCCTATCCTATGCCATGTCATTCAGTCGATACGTGTTGACCAGTGCGTTCATTCAGTCGATACGTGCTGACCAGTGCGTTCATTCAGTCGATACGTGTTGACCAGTGCGTTCATTCAGTCGATACGTGTTGACCAGTGCGTTCATTCAGTCGATACGTGCTGACCAGTGCGTTCATTCAGTCGATACGTGTTGACCAGTGCGATCATTCAGTCGATACCTGTTTACCAGTGAGTTCACAAGATTTCCAGAGGTTTTTTCCTATGAGAAATATTGAAACTAAAGCATTGTAAAATCTTTGGTAAAATTTTATTTTTACGCTTATTGGCCTTGCCAGATCTGTCCAGCCTGATCAAGGATCACATTTTATGCCTGGAATTTATTGAAGAAGCCATGTATGAATAAGGCATCCAACTGGTTAAATCTTTTGCCCACCACCATGAAAGTTAAATGGCTTTGGAAAGATTTCCTCAAACTTTGAAGAATGTGATTTGGTCATTTTATTTTATTCAGGAAAGAACTAGGACGAGGAAATTCATTTGTTTTTGTTTGCTGTTAAGGAATCATTTCAGGACGCTTAAAAGGTTGGTCCTTTGAACTTATTTTGGACACACTGTCCGTGGTCTATTAAAGTTATTGAAAGACACGATTCCTTCAAATAAGGATTTAATAATCAGTCTTCTTGACTATGCCTCTGATTTCTAACATGAGTTGTCAAAGGCTTGTGAAGTAGGAAGAGCTGATCTTTACTTAATCAAACACAAAATTAAGGTTTGACAGAAATATGCAAGAAAACAGTTTTCACCCTGGTGATAAAGTGCTTGGTTTCTTGCCCATCCCTGAAAATCCTCTTCGGGCTAGGTATTATGGTCTCTGTACAACTGGTATGAAAGTAAATTACTTAATGTCATTAACAATCCTAAGAGGAGGAAACAGAAGCATAGTTCTGACATAAACATGTTAAAGGAGTATTTTGATAGACATAGCTCAGTTAATTACTATGTCAATTAAGCTGTGCATGTCTCAGATAGTGAGATTCATTTAATGTACCTTTCTCAAATAGTGAGAATTTAAACCACGAATTGCAGATTGTAGTGACTCTGGTTTAACCAAACTTCGAAATTCAGACCTTTTAAACAATCTGAACCAAAACATTCAAAACGACAATAACAGCAAGTAAATGAGCTAAAACGGCTATTACATGAAAAAGAGCATTTGTTTCTAAATGTTCTAACGCAACAATAATCTACCATAACTTTGATGCTGTCGATTCTACAACTGTGAAACATCATTCGTACAAGATGAATCCTCTCAAGCAGGAATATGTGCGAAAGGAAATTCAATATTTACTGGAGAATTCTTTCATAGAAGCAAGTAAAGTTACCTGGAGTACACAATGTATTTATGTGTCTAAATCATACAATACTTATCCTATGTGTACTGACTATACCAAGATCAACAGTGTCAATAAAACTGATTCATTTCAAATAATAATGACAACAATAATAATAATAATAATAATAATAATAATAATAATAATAATAGGGACTTTGTATAGCGCCTAATCTTTAGAAGCTCTAAGTGCTTTACAACATTAGACAACACCTATAAGATAAAAAATATATAAGGATATCATTACAAACACAAACACAAACACTATGAAATTAGAAAACATTAAAAAAACATAATGAGAATATTTAAGGTAGGAAACATTATTAGGTCTTTAAGTTTGTTCTTGCAGTCGAAATAAGTGAGTTTTGAGAGCATACTAGAATGTGATCACTGTGTCTTTGTGTCTAAATTCAGTGGGCAATTCATTCCACGTTGCTGGGCCCTGGTATGCAAAAGAACGCTGTCCATATGACTTTGTTTTCATAGTGGGAATAATGAGTATACGATTTTCAGAAGAGGAGCGTAAGTATCTTGCTGGTGTATACACATGGGTGAGGTCGGATAGGTATGTTGGACTGGAGTCCGTCAGTGAAACGTAGCACAGAGAACACATTATGTCTTTGATTCTGGATCGAATGGATAGCCAGTATAGGGTACAGAGCAGCGGGGAGGTGTGCTCTGATCGTGGTACTCTAAGTATGATCCGAGCAGCTGTGTTTTGAACTTTTTGATGTTTTTGGAGTAGATATTGAGATGAACCAGACAGAATTGAGTTACAATTGGCCAGTCTTGAAAGTACTAATGAACACACAAGTGTTTTAGTGGCATCAACTGAAAGATATTTGCGAACTGAGCTGATGCGTCTCAGCTCAAGATATGCAGCCATGCATATGTTCATGACATGTTGGTGCAATGTGAGGGAACGGTCCAGAGTAACACATAGGTTTCGTACTGACTGTGTGAATTTAATGTTGGTGTTGCTGATATTTATTGTTTGAGGTTAAGGATGTGAATGAGAAAGTCTTTGTGTTGTAATCAGAATGGCCTCAGTTTTATCATCATTCATCATCAGCTTGTTACATGTCATCCATGACTTCATATCAGAAATGCACCTCTCTACACCTTGGATGGTAGCATCAACGTCAGTTGGGTGGCTAGATTTGTATATTTGGGGTGTCATCAGCGTACAATTGGTGAGACACTGGATGATGATCTATGACACTTGAGAGCAACTGAGTGTATAGAATGAAGAGAACAGGTCCAAGAACAGACCCCTGTGGAACACCACAACATAGATTAGCTGGGCTGGAGTGTATTCCATTTGCAGACACAATTTGTGTCCTGTTGACCAAGTAGGACTTGGACCACAGTAAGACTGTATCATGAATGCCTAATAAATGCTGGAAACGGTGAAGTAATATATCATGGTCTGTTGTGTCAAATGCTGCAGATAACTCAAGGAGGGTGAGGTCTGTAATCTTTCCACTATCGAAGGCAGAGAGAATGTCATTAACTACCTTTAGAAGAGTAGTTTCAGTACTGTGGCAAGGGCGAGATGCAGATTGTACATTGCTAAAAAGACTGTTTGAATTCAGATGAGATACAAGCTGGGATAGAACAATCTTTTCTAAGATTTTTGATATGAATGGGAGATTATACACTGGGCGATAGTTCTTTAAATCGTTATGGTCTAGTGTTGGTTTCTTCAGCAGAGGCTTTACAATGGCAGTTTTGAAAAATGATGAGAATTCCCCTGATGAGAGAGAGGTATTAATAACATCAGTTAGTGAAGACTGGATCTAAGCACTCAAGCAGCAGTGATGTTGGAATTGGATCTAGTTCACATGACTTTGGTGCACTCTTCATCAGGATTGTACGTACGAAATCCATAGAGACAGGTTCAAATGCTGCTAATAGTTGCTGCTGAAATTCTGTATCCCAACTGTATGGTGACGACGAGTCAATTGAAATTGTGGTGTCAAGCTTATCTCTAATGGTTTGTACTTTGTCACGGAAGAAATTTGCAAACATGTCCGGAAGGTCGACTGGAGTGAAGGTAGTTGGAAGTGGTGTAGATTTGTTCCTTGACATTAGCTTGTTAGTAATCTCGAAGAGCTCTTTGCAGCTGAAACTTTCCATGATCTTAGTAGTGTAGTGGGCTGATTTCGCTGCATGGACTATATTTGTGACATTCTTCTTAGCTGCTTCATAGATTTGTTTATGAATAGTGAGTCTGGTGGAAAGGAAATTCCTTTCAGCTTTACGGCGGTCTGTTTTAGCAGTGCGAAGTTGGTCCCTAACACTGCTTTACCATGGAGAACACTTTTGAATTGATACGCTGCACTTGGCAGCTGGGTAACGGATTGCATCGACAAAATTGGAACTGCATAAATTGACACCAGATTTGACCTTTCAAAAGATTCTGGCAAACTCCAGTCTCGAAACGATGAAATAAAATAGTTGAATTTGCAATTCCAGGTTGTCTTAATCGTATAAACTGTTGCTATCTGGTACAGCACCATTCCAACATCTAACGAACATGTTAACATCCGGTCTAGATAAATGTGACGTGTACATCGATGACGCCATCACCTACAACGGCCGCTTGGCAGATAACTTGGAAACGATTCGGATTTTCTTCGATCGACCCATGGATATAGATATGACTATCAATTTATGTAAAGTGAGTTTCGCCATGCTTGAGTCACACTTTTAGAACATATAGTGGAACAAGGTCAAGTTAAACTGAAGAACTTAAGGTCAAGGGTATTTCTGATTTCTCAGTACCTGCTAGTATAATGCAACTGATGGCGATTTTCGGGTATGGCTCGATATTATCGGAAATTTTGATGGAATTTATCCATAATCGCCGAGCCTCTCACAAATTAGGTGGGTAAGAAATTCAAGTTTCTTTGGTCTGGCAAATGTTAGGAATCATTTCTCAAATTAAAGGACATGTATAAAAGTGCACCAGCTCTTTCAGCACCAAATTTAAAGCAATTTGTTAAATTGTCGTTTGATGCAAGTAATGTAGGGTTGGTTGGGTAATGATTCAATAAGATTAAAATGACCATGATCATCAAATATGCTTTTTTCTAAAACAATTAAACATGTACCAGAAAAATTATTTCACATATCAGAAGGAATGTTTACCATCGATATTGGCTTTCCAACTTTTTGAAGTGTGTTATGTATATCTATATTATATGTATTAATTTCATAATAATAATTTCTAAATTTCATTTAGGCAATGACATGTTAATCCTAGTGTAAACAGACGAAGATTACTAATTTAAATTTTTTGAAGTTATGAAGACGAACTTGCACATGAATGTGTAGCCAAAGTCTTTGTTTGAAGATAATCACGTGACCAACCTGGTTATTTCCTTATATATTAAAAGCTGTAGAAATTCCTTTAGATAATTCACACAGATCAGACCCAGACTCAAGCATCCCATAATAGCGTAATATTTGGAACTCCAATATTCAGTCAGAATGGTTTCAAATCAAGTATTAGCTATATCTGGAACACAAACGTCTGTCACATCAAACTGTTGTTTCTAAAAGTGGGAGTGAATATTTGAATCTTATGTCCTTCTAAATTAGTTTAGGATTTCTGTGATTTAACCGAATTATAATGGATTTGTCAAGAGTTTTGAAAATTTATACTATTCATTGTAAATTGTCGTGACAAAGGGATTAAGGAATTGTCCAATAGCCATATAATTCCAGTAGCATGTGGTGACAAAGGGGTTAACATTTGGTCCTGAGTTATAGGGTTTCAATATCATGTGGTGACTAATATTCGGCCCATATTTATGGTGTTTCAGTTTCATGTGGTGACAAAGGGATTAATATTCGGTCCATAGTTATGGTGTTTCAGTAAGCTGTGGCTGACCTACTTATAGTTACAGAATTCAATTAGTTCCAAAAGGTGAAAATCAGACACTGAATCACATCTGCCTGAGTTCTTAGTTAACTTAAAAAGAAGCCTACTCATTGACCTAAGTGACAGTTGATATCTATGTAAGTACGATTTAAACGGGACATTGGACGTATACATGTCGCAATACATACTGATATAAATATTGAGTTGACAAAAGGCATGTGGATGCGACCAACTTTGGAGCAATAACCGACGAATCCTTCTGACTGTGTAAGATGGCGACTACATACGAAATGAATGGGGAACAAACCAGTCAAATAGGTACCAGGATTAAATTGAGAGCATTTCTTACCATTTTTGGTGGATTGTTAATTCTACTCGCTCTAGGTGCACATCACACGTTTGGTAAGTTGCATTAAATACGGGTATAAGACAAGAACTTCCATCATAGATCTGGGACAGAATCACAACTAATATGATAACCATGACCCAAGAATTGTAACATATCAAACTCTGTTTATCTCAATTTCATTTTTATTATTATTAATGTTATTATTATTATTATTATTATTAGTTGTTGTTGTTGTTGTTGCTGTTGTTCTTGTTATCAAAATTAGGCATAATAAATAAAATTGTAAAATATAGAAAATATAACAATATAAAATATTATTGAAGTTGTTGTTATCTAAGTCAGTCATAATAAATGAAATTGCAAATATAAAAAAATGTAACAAAATGAAATATAACATTCTGATGTCATGGAAGAGATGGTGGCAGTAATCAATCGAAAACACAAGGTGTGTTAAATACAACATGACTTGATTAATAATTCAAGTGTTTGGGAGAAGCAATTGTGGAGCAGCTCATTTTTACCATTTCCGTTTAATGTATGACAATTATTTCATTTGTGTTCCTTTATTAAGTCTTCAAGACAAAAATGTGTACAGTTTAGAATATATTTCATGATCAGCTCATATGTAACTCTTCAATTTTTAGTATATTCGGATACAAATAAAACGCATTTATTATTTACTAATTAATATAGAACAGATAATTAAGATAAACTGATCAAATTTTAATCATTCTTATTAATTATATTCACAAAATTGAAGTGAAATCGACTTGGACCACACTTTTATAGAAGAAAACAGAAAAAACTACAAACACTTAAATTACATTTGAATAGGACTTGGGTATTTAGTTATTTAAACTTATGATAAAAGAATTAAACTTTTGTCCTGATAGAGTTTTTGACGTGTCCTCTTTTTCTGGTGTGATTCGTGAATGTTGTAGTGATTTTGAGGTGTCCTTTCTTTCTGGTGTGATTTGTGAATGTTGTAGTGATTTTGAAGTGTCCTTTTTTTCTGATGTAATTTACGAATGTTATAGAGATTCTGACGTGTCCTCTTTTTTCTGGTATTTTTCATAAATGTTATACAGATCTTGTCCTTCATATGTTTTTTTATTGATTTATACCTCTTATAATGCTAAGGACCTGTTTATAGTGTTATGTATATTTGATTTAATTTATATTTGATTTAATTGAATTATTTTTTATTTGTTTTAAAAATTTTTTTATTCCGTTACATGCTATTTAATGTAACTTTATTTACTGGACTTGACATTTTCCAGAAATTAGTTTGACCTGACTGTTTTTTTTTTCTTAAACACCTAATAATAGAAACCGTGTATCAAATGCTGGTCTAATTCCTGACCTTGATTCAGAATCAGTGAGAAATGAAGTAAACAACCTTTTTTATTCTTTCCCAGAGTAAAATCATTGGTTTTAGTCAGGGCCATACTGAGAATACGTGATGTTAGGCATGTAAAGAGTTTATACGTTGTTCTAGAAAGTGATCACGTGATCCTCATGCAGAAATCTGTTTTGCGTCTTAAATTAGTGCATAACCTTTTTTCTATAGAGAATTTAGTAAGTTGGGCTATAAACAATTAACAATTAAAGGTGTTTTGTTGTGACCACTTTGACTTGAAATTCTATTTTATGGAATCATTAATTCTTTTTCCTGGTAATGTTTAAGTGCTCATACAGAATTCTTGGACAAAGACATTTATGTAAATTTAATTCGGAATTCAAAGCTGGAATATTATTTTCTGTGGTTCAACAAGGAACTGTTGACTCATCAGGACAAAACTGACTATTGCATACGTCATCGTCCTCCATCTTGGATTTTTTATCAGTAGTCCAACTCAGATTCATTTAGGACTTTTTATTTCTAGGACTTCTATTTTTTAGTTCTTTGATTATTCTTGGATTATTTTTGGATTTGATTCGAAAAACCGTAAGTTCTTTTTCTCATTTTTACCCGTTTCTCTAGAGAAATATATTATTTGTTAAATTTTACAAAGCTTGTTGTCTTCACTCTTTTTTTGTTGCTGTTTAAAAGATCATAAAACATAACAATGGATTTATACCTCTTAGAATGCCGAGGATGTGCTTATATATGTATACCTCTTAGAATGCTAAAGATTTATTTATAGATGTATGCCTCTTAGAATGCTAAAGATTTGTATATAGATGTATGCCTCTTAGAAAGATAAGATTGTGTTTATAGATTTATACCCCTTAGAATGCTGAAGATGTGTTTATATACTTTTTGTTATTGTTGTTTTTTATATGACATACAATATAAATGGACGACATGTACGACTTAGTTACTCAAAGTAAATCTAATAAAAAACAATCACTTCCTTATATCAACTCACACCATATAAATATTTATCTACCGTGTAGAAGTAAGTAGTGATAGATGTTAGTAGGTCGTAGTATAAAATGGGGACATATTTAAACGAAGCTATTATATATTAATCTACGTATTAACCTAAGGTCAACATCCCTGCAAATATCATTTCATCGTGGAGGTGAAATCAGATATATACATTTGATTTTAGCAGAGGTCACGCTATCTTTCGTCAACAGCAGATATGCATGAATGGATACATGCATACATACATTGATACCTACCTATCTACCTGACTGAGACCACACATACATACATACATTCATACATACATACATACATGCATACATATATACATATGTACGTACATACATATGTACGTACATACGCACGCACGCAACATACGTACGCACGCACGTACGAAACATACGCACGCACACACACATACATACATACTTACACACACACATACATACATACATACATACATTCATGTTGTAACAATTCTATTGTCTTTAACTATGTAACAGAAAAGAAGTTAAACAACACTTTAAGTAAAATTCTACAGTATTGTGAATTAAATTCCAAATAATCTGAAATGTCCTTTCACTAATCCAAAGATATAGAATGTTCTTCATGAATTCCAACTGTATCGAATGTGTGTCACAGTGATATAATCAAGAATGTCTTTAAATAGGACCTCAATAATTCCCATATAGTGTTTAAGTCAAAAAGTTAATAAGCATATTTTTCTTCTAATGAATAATCAAATGATTCCACTCAGATTATACCTGAACACAGCTCTAAACTCAGGTCATAGATTTCCAAAGACGGATATTAAACAATAATACATAACTGTTTACCAAACTACTTTATGTGGAAATACCCAATTAACGTACGATGCCATACATTGCTCTGGAATTCGCTAGATGTGAGTCAGTTCTAATCGAAAATTCCATCAAATTATAAACAAGTTCGCTTTCCAGAACCTTCGAAGCTAGTAGACAAGGTTGGGACCTGAATTCAATTTTTTTTAAATATCTTTAAAATCGTGACAAACGTCAGGTATGCAAAATCTCTTCCCTTAATCACGGAAAAAAGTCAAGGACGCAATATAAATCTTCTTGATAGTCTTTCGAGCCGAGGAAGATAAGTTGTACGATCTCATCGACGGTGGACGCGCATGTGGCTCCGGAGTCCAAAGTCTGATGCACACAATCGGTTGCAGGTGGGACATGGGACACCGATGGTCGGGGGTGGCTGGGATACAGCTCTGTGACGTCTCTCACCAGCTGAAACAAGACGTTGGCGGCGGTCAACCTCGAAGTTGGAACAGGCTTCTCTAGTCAGGGCTCGCCAGTGGATTCTGTCTGAGGCAGCGAGCTCGAGCTGGTGGGTTTGAAAGCCTGTCCATTTGATGTGCGTCTTGAGATTGTCTTTGTACCTCTTGCGAGGGCGGCCTTGGTTTCGGTTGCCCTGGGCTAGCTTGCCAAAGAACAGCTGCTCTGGGATTCTGTTTTGATCTATGCGGATGACATGGCCAGTCCAACGAAGCTGGGCCTGGATTAGTTTTGCTTCAGTGCTTGTTGTCTTGGCTTTGTCAAGGACATCCTGGTTGGTGATTTGGTCCTGATACTTGATCAGCATGATGGATCAAAGGCAGAGCTGGTGGAGCTGTTCCAACTGACTGATATGCCTTTGGTAGACAGTCCACGTTTCACAGCCATACAAGAACGACGTGAGGACAACTGCATTGTACACCTTAATCTTTGTTGATATGCGTATGTCCTTGTGCTGCAAGACCTTGGTTCGGAGTAGTCCGAGTGCTTGACTGCCTTTTTGGATCCTCGCAGTGATCTCTTTGTACAGGGAGCCATCACTGGATATTGTGCTGCCAAGGTATTTGAAACTGTCCAAATTCTTCAGCTTCGTGTCGCCAATGGTGACGCAGAGTTGTGAAGGGACAGTATTTGGGGCGGGCTGGAAGAGGACGTCTGTCTTTCCTAGGATACTTGTGAGTCCAAATAGGTTGGAAGCTTAAGAAAACCTGTCCACGATTGCCTGTAGGGGAGTCTCTTCATGGGCCATGAGGGCACAGTCGTCTGCAAAGAGTGTTTCACTAATGAGTCTTTCTAGCGTCTTGGTTTTTGCAGCTAGGCGATGAAGATCAAACACTGATCCATCCCGGCGATATCTAATGTGGGTACCAAGGTAAAGGTCACTGTTCGTATGGAGCAGTACCTGTGTGAAGAAAAGGTTGAAGAGTTCCTGAGCGAGTACACAGCCCTGTTTGACACCGTTAGATATGGGGAATTTCTCAGAGGGTTCACCGTCTGAGAGAATCACCTCAGTCATGTCATCGTGGAAGAGTCGGATCAGGTTGGTAAACTTCTGAGGACAACCAAGCTTCTTGAGTACTACCCACGGCGCGTCTCTGTTGATTGTATCAAAAGTCTTTGTCAGGTCCACGAAGACGGCATAAAAATTCATTTTCTGCTAAAGGCACTTCTCTTGGACTTGTCTCACTGCGAAGATCATATCAACGGTGCTGCGATCTGGACGAAAACCACACTGAGATTCGGGGAGGTTGTTTTCTGACACTGTCGCAATATGCCTGTGTAGAATGATGCGAGCAAGTATTTTGCCAGCTATGGAGAGCAAGGAGATGCCTCTGTAGTTAAGGAACGTTTGCCTTTATTCTTATAGCGGGTCACATTTGATGCGTCGTGGAGGTCGTCTGGCATCTTCTCTTCCGTACAGATGCTGATTAGCTCATCGCGAAATTCCTCCAGAGTCTGTTCACTGAGAGTCTTGTACACCTCCGCTGGGATACCATCCTTTCCAGGAGCCCTGTCACAGTTCATTTGTTTAATGGCTGTCCTCAACTCCTCTATCGTTGGCTGAACATCCAGTTGTTCGTGGGTTGGCTGTTGGGTTATTTGGTCAGGAACATATCGGCTGACCGATGAGGGCAGGTTTAGGAGCTGACTAAAGTGTTCTTTCCATCTGTCCTGAATGTCAGCTTTGTTCTTTATTAGTGTAATACCATCTGTAGCAAGCAAGGGGGCAGAGCCAGACTTTGAAGAGCTGCAGATTAATTTGATAGCGTTGTAGAACTCTTTGGGATTGTTAGTGTCGGCGTAGCGTTGCACTTGATCAGCTTTCCTTTCCCACCAATGGTCATACATCTTGCGGATTTCTTTCTGAGCCTCAGCTTGATAGGATTTGAAACGGTCATTTTTGGGGATGGAGTTGGTGTCATTCTGCCAGTCCACGAATGCTTTATTCTTTCTGGGAAATAGATCTTCAATGGCATCATTGTTCTCGTCGAACCAGTCTTGATGGGTTCACTTCTTGGGGCCCAGAGTTGACATAGCTGTTTCTCTTAATATGTCCCTGAGCTTGTTCCATTTTTCGGAGGAATTTCTGCGTATCGGTCCGTTGGTGGACAGCTTTCTGCGAATTGAGCTTGGTGGAAGGCTGCTGAAGTTTGACAATGTTGAAGGCTGTGCGCAAAAGCTTAGGACGCCATGGGTGATGTGGGGGAATGCGCAGCTTTAGGGTAGTTCGTTTAAGTCTGTGGTCTCTCCAGCATTCCGCTCCTCGCATGGCCTTGGTGATGATGACATCCTGGGCATCGCGCTGGCGGACTACGACATAGTCGATTAAGTGCCATTGGCGAGATCTGGGGTGCATGCAGGTGTTCTTGTGTTTGTTCACCATTCTGAACATTGAGTTTGTGATTAGGAGGACAAATTCTGCGCCTTTGTTGATCATGCCGACACCGTGCTTGCCAAGCACACCTTTCCATCGACCATAATCGCAGCTTACACGGGTGTTGAAGTCCCACAGTAGTATGATCTTGTCGTCGGCTGGAACTGAGCTAAGTACAGAGCTGAGGTCCGTATATAACTGCTCAATGGTTCACGCTGGGCTCGAGAATGTAAGGGCTAAGGGGCTGATAATTGCTGCGTGGAGTTTGTGGCTGATAGGTAGTCGCAATTTCATTAGCCTCATATCGATACCAACAGGCAGGTCTGGAAGCTGCTTCAGAAGACTTGATTTGATAACCAGGTCGACTCCGTGGATCCTGTCCTCGTTTTGTGCTTTTCCTTTCTAGAAGATCACGTAGCCACTTGCTAGCTCAGTCAGAGAACCCTTCTCTGCAAACCTGGTTTCACTCAAGGCTGCAATGTCGATATTGTATCGTGAAAGCTCCTTAGCAACTATTGCTGTTCTCCTGTGAGGTCTTGCTACGTTCTCTTTGTCAGTGAGAGTGCGGATGTTCCATGCTCTAATAAGAATATTTTTTCTTTGATAGTTTCGGCCGAAGATATGGATGATCCTGCCAGCCGCAGAAAGCTGGCCAGAATTTGAAGGTCAGGCTATTTGTAAGCCACCTTTTCTAGGCCCTTCCCTATGCGGGGTGAACAGCGCTGTCCTGAAAAGGTCCTCTCAGTCACCCTGGATACTGCCGAACTGTTCTGCTGCCCTGGGTACAGAGCAGAGCGATCACTTGTCCAAGGGCCACCTACGTGCAGGTCTCTGATTACAACTCCCAGTGGTCATCTCTCACCAGTCGCCCATCGCCGTAAGACTTTAGTATGTGCAGGTGAGGAACGACGAGTGTGATGATGAGGATGAATGATAGGTAAACAACATAACCTGTGCGTGAAGAAATTAAAGTGAAACATCCTCTGCACAGAGACAGCCTCACTCTCTCGGCCTTGGTAGTTGGAACTCAGTGGTACGAAGATTCGTTACGGCTGAGGACTACGTCGGCTGCATTGGATGGCCATGACGTTTTCAGTGCCTTGTCATGTCCTGCGCTCTCCACAAAGCGTTTGCAGATTCGTTGGATTACTCAGGTGATCTCTTCCGCCCAGTCTGTCGAAGCTGGCTTTGCATGCAATGATAGGCAAGCTCCTAAGTCACCGAGGGTTTGAAGCCCGTCGGCTATACTCAACCTGATTTAGCCGGCCGTTGCCCGTGGCGTAGCCGCTGCGCATGATACAGCTGCTTGGAGCCACAGGTGAGAGCTGAGCGCCTGGTGGGAACCAAAGATGGACGAGCTACTCCCGAAGGAGCACAACGTGCCCCCCACCAGAGGTACTACCTCTCCAAGAGCACCCAGAGCACCACAATATAAATAATACATTTATAACATACATATATGCAACGAAGAAGACAGACATATACACGTGGGGAATTATGTGCAGAATAGACTGAGAACCAAATTATATGCTACCAAGGCTTTTAAGGCAATTAAAATTGTGTTTATATCAAACAATAGTTTGTCTACAAAAGTCTAATTAACTTTAAACGAAATCTTTAGTTATAAGCGATGATGACTGCATATATTTGTGTCTAAGCTGATACCATACATTTTTAGCTTATACTGTATGAAGGAAATAAGACTATTTGAAATTACTGGCATCTAATAATGTCGATAAGAACGTTACTCTCTTGTGAAAATTTATCTGTACCCTCCTACATATTAAATATATTATATATTTCAACATTATGAATTTGCTTTATCAGCATGTGAGCGCTTAGAATGCATAGTCATCAAATGAAATAACGACTTGAGAGACAAACAATGACGTTCAGCAGACTTCATTACGAGAGTCTTTCTAAATTATTCTATCCTCTATAGCGGACTTCACCATTTTGTTGAGCAGAGTACAAGCTGCTGTTGCGCCCTACTGTCTTGTTTAAACTCATGAATAAATGAAATAGCGTGATTTTATCAAATATTTCTCTTTGCAGGAAACATGATGCCGTACTTAATATCGTATTTGAAATACCGTGCCGGAGAGCCCAATATCAGTAACGTGGATAGCCTTTGGTTCACTGCAACCGGTCCACCTCTGCAAGTGGTCGCCTTTGTGCTGGGCGGAATTCTGTATCGGAAGTACGGAGCACGCATTACGGCTGCTATAGGTGCTGTGTTTTATTGGTATGTACCACCAAAATCAAATAGACTGGAAAAACTGGTATGACTTCGTAATTAAATCAGATCAGTTGAAAGATCATACATTGAGATCTACCAGGCATATATTGTAGCTGTTGAATAAAGATGCACTGTTAGTTCTATATGATTCGCAGCCAAGATCGACGAGTTGATTGGTTGTTTCTAAATGTACTTTAAACACTAGTTTTGCTTTATCATTTAAACTAAATTGCAGCTTTATCCAAATGACTATACAGAGGCATGCAACCCTGGATAGCCTTGGCGGGAATTGACTCAACAACTTTTGATTACGAGTCAAGCGCCCCACAAACTTAGCTATAATGGCTTCATTTGATTGGACCGGAAAATGTGGGTAGTTGCCTGTCGTGGCGTCTGAGTGACATAGGATCTTTTTATGTGTCGAATGCGTATCTATTAATATCTGATTCTATCTAGGTACCTATCTCATTACAACCTTTTATGGAAAGTTACAGTCGTACTTGGTTGTAAGTAACTCAGATGGACGTGCTTTCAAATTATTCATGAATGATGGATTTTGCGAGCAATACTTATATCTAAAATATTCTTTGCTTCCAAATCATAATATTTCCTGACAAAAGTAGAAAAGGGAATACTTTTTCCGCATTCTCGACTGCATTTCATGCACGAAATAAATCATTAAAGTGAAGGGATAAAGGTTAAGAATAATGATCGTGTCTACAATTTGTTAATTTGATTTAGTGAAGTAAATTAATGAGTTTAACATTTCAGAATTTCCGTTTTGTTGAATGAATTGTTTTTAACTCATTTGGTTGGCCTTTGCTTGCTCTAAGTATCATGAAATACTTTATCAAAATTCATATGCATACTTCAATGTTGATTTCATGTCACAAGTATGTAAGTTGATCTATTATCAGTGTCCAACTGTGTAGGCTTGTTCCAGTTATCGTAAATGTTACGACTGTTACTATTATTACAAGATCCCCGCTTTATCTATAGCCAATAGAATTTCACTTCAAGCAACTTGAAGAAGAATTACATAAGCGTAGTTATGGCTGCTCTTACACAATACTAAATTAAAACATTAATTACTTTGTTAGCATTGCTGATACATTATAATGTACACATACTTGTTGCAAACGCAAGGTGTACAGTATTAGATGTCACAGTTTCTTATCATAAACTGTTACGGAAGTGGTTTGGTTTTATGTTGATGTAGGAATTTGTTCTTTTGCTCAGTGATATCTGTATAATAAGCTTAAACTTGCATTTTAATTTTTTTTCTAGCGGAGCCACTTTTCTAACGTATTTCACTGTCCAGAAATCCTTTATTGCCTTGACATTCACACAATCAGTCCTGAGTGCATTTGGATCAGCGATTGCTTATGGGACGCCGCTTGCGGCTGCAATGCAGGTAAGAGAGACTTAAGAATGCATGACAAATGTAAATCCAAAGGCAAGTCTAACAAACTTGGACCATTCCAATTGATGTAAATCACAAGTCTAACATGACTAGACAATTCCATTTGCTGTGACGTATACTATCTTGTGACATCAACTAAATTATGGGATTTGCATGCTGTGATTGTGTGCACGTGTGGGAATTGTACAACTTATACAATCTGAGTTACAATCTAATATTTTTGTATAAACCAATCACCAAGGTCTTTGGCTTTAGAGTTTTGTATAAACAAGTTGCAAATACCTTTTGCTCGAACATTTAATATAAATAATCGCAAAGGACTTTAGATTTTGGTTTTTGTAGGAACTAATAAAAATGAGCATTAGCTTGATAGTTTTGTATAAACTATCACACATCTAGGTTAATTATCCATCTTAGGATGAGCGAGTTTAAAAGAAAGTTTAACATAAAAATTCAGAAGGTAAAACAAAATTTCGGATGTCCCGAGAAATTCAAACTCGCGACCTCTTGTTCGGCTGGGATACACAGAATGACAATTACAATCCATACATTTTGTTCTGCTATCAGAACATAATCTCTTTGCCTTAGTTTATTAGTAGTGAGGTGTGAAATAAGTATAAAAAAAGAAGAAAGTTTCAACATAAAAAGTAGAAAAAATAAAAAAATAGAATGAGCGGGTTCTAAAAGAAAGTTTGAACATAAAAATAAAAAAGTAAAAAAAATGGGGGGCCGCCGAGAATTTCGAACACGCTACCTCTTGTTTGGTAGTCGGGACAGACAGAATTATAAATGTGAGAAATCAGATGTCTGTATAATAATAATAATAATAATGAGGACTTTGTATAGCGCCTAATCTTTCGAAGCTCTAAGCACTTTACAACATTAGAAAACACCTATAACATATAAAACATATATAATGATATGATTAAAAAAACTAACACCATGAAATTAGAAAACATAAATAACATGCTGAATTATTTAAGGTAGGAAACATTATTAGGGTTTTAAGTTTGTTCTTGCAGTCGAAATAAGTGAGTTTTAAGAGCACACTTGAACGGGATTATTGTGTATTTGTGTCTAAGTTCAGTGGGCAATTCATTCCACTTTGCTGGGCCCTGGTATGCAAAAGAACGCTGTCCATATGACTTTGTTTTCAAAGTAGGAATAATGAGTATACGATCTTCAGAAGAGGAGCGTAAGTATCTTGCTGGTGTGTATACATGGGTCAGGTCGGATAGGTATGTTGGACTGGAGTCCGTCAGTGAAACGTAGCACAGATAACACATTTTGTGTTTGATTCTGGATCGAATGGATCGCCAGTGTACGGTACAGAGCAGCGGGGAGGTGTGCTCTGATCGTGGTACTCTAAGTATGATCCGAGCAGCTGTGTTTTGAACTTTTTGAAGTTTCAGGAGTAGACATTGAGATGAACCAGACAGAATTGAGTTACAATAGTCCAGTCTTGAAAGTACTAATGAACACACAAGTGTTTTAGTGGCATCAACTGAAAGATATTTGCGAATTGAGCTGATGCGTCTCAGCTCAAGATATGCAGCCTTGCATATGTTCGTGACATGTTGGTGCAATGTGAGGGAACGGTCCAGAGTAACACCTAGGTTTCGTACTGACTGTGTGAATTTAATGTTGGTGTTGCTGATATTTATTATTTGAGATAAAGGATGTGAATGAGAAAGTCTTTGTGTTGTTAATCAGAATGGCCTCAGTTTCATCATCATTCATCATCAGCTTGTTACAAGTCATCCATGACTTCACATCAGAAATGCACCTCTCTACACCTTGGATGGTTGCATCAACTTCACTTGGGTGGCTAGATTTGTGTATTTGGGTGTCATCAGCGTATAATTGGTGAGACACTGGATGATGATCTATGACACTTAAGAGCGGCTGAGTGTATATAATGAAGAGAACAGATTCATATTAGCCCTTCTTGTTGTTAGGGAAGTAGCATGTGTTAGAAATGTATCAATTGGATGTCCAGAACTGTGGCGTCGAAATGTGTCTATCGAAGGGTATGAGATCATGCCAAAACACGTACTGGGATATACAACAGGTAGAACTGTCAAATATTTGGAGAGTACTTGAAGGGAGGCATTAAACTCCTATCATGGAAACAAGTAAATTAAACCAAAATACCGACAATATGGGCACATATACTTCAAACTCGATTCTAGCAATTCGTTAGTCAATTATTTAATACACTGATAATATATATGCTGTATATGTTCTAAATACAAGGACCTAGTACAATGCTCTAGACATGCAGTATATATTCGAAATACCAGGACCGAGTACAATTCTCTCGACATGATGTACAGTCCGGATTAAACCCCGTGGAATTCCATTGGCAGTCGAAATCTTGCACACACAACCCCCTTCGCAAATTATCTCCTAATATGTTTAATCAATATTTCTTTTATCCGTTGTCGCGGGGCCTCTAGGCCGGTGCTTGATCTGCCTATTTGGTAATCCGGCATTGATGATGTATATGTTCTAAATACGAGGACCGAGTGCATTACCCTAGCCATGATGTATATGTTCTAAATACGAGGACCGAGTACAATACTCTACTGTATATGTTCTAAATACGAAGACAGAGTATAATTTTCTGCACATGCTGTATAGGTTCTAAATACGAGGACCGAGTAAAGTTGTTGTTGTTGTAAGGTTTAACGCAATTTTTCAGCACACGATAAGCTTGGCGGCCAGTATTAATAGTGGAGGAAGAAACAGGGAAAACCCCAGAAAGAACCCACGAACCCACGACAAGCTACCGGAAAACTTTCTCACATACCCACATTGGCCGAATCCGAGACTCGAACCCACACAGACAGAGTTGAGATGGCAGTGATCCATAACGGAAAGCGCTTTAGACCACTTGGCCACTCGGGGCCCTCCGAGTAAAGTACTCTAGCCATGCTGTATATGTTCTAAAGAGGACAGAGTACAATACTCTACTGTATATGTTCTAAATACGAGGACCGAGTATAATTTTCTGTACAAGCTGTATATGTTCTAAATACGAGGACCGAGTACAGTACTCTAGCCATGCTGTATATGTTCTAAATACGAGGACCGAATACAATACTCTACTGTATATGTTCTAAATACGAAGACCGAATATAATTTTCTGTACATGCTGTATATGTTCTAAAGAGGACTGAGTACATTACCCTAGCTATGCTGTATATGTTTTAAATACGAGGACCGAGTACAGTTCTCTGCACAAGCTGTATATGTTCTAAAAACGAGGACCGAATACATTACTCTAGCCATGCTGTATTATGTTCTAAATACGAGGACCGAGTACAATTCTCTAGAAATGCTGTACATGTTATAAATACGAGGACCGAGTACAATTCTCTATACATGCTGTATATGTTATAAATGCAAAGACCGAGTATAATTCTCTGTACAAGCTGTATATGTTCTATAGCAGTACGTGATAAGGGGTTGTGGTGAAGTGATAGATTATTAAGTCTACACATGATGTTATCTCATCTATTTATACTGAATATACTCGTATGCCAGAGGTAAATTCTAGGCAGACACGCACACTTACAAGATCTAATGACATTTATAATTCAAGTTTTTTAAAACCCTTATTGGCTATTTCTTCATACAGATTATTGGGAAAGGTGCATTGTTGCAAATGAATGATACGTATATATTAATGATAACTGCCCTCCCGGCCTATTTTACCTCTGAATATGTACGTAGAGTAGATTCCCACTCCCCTCCCCTCCCATTACACACACACACACACACTCACCCACCCACACACACACACAATAAATTTTCTACAGAGCAATTTTTGTCCTCGGGAAAAATTACTTGAGAGTTTACTTTCCCCCGGGGGAAAGTCCCTCTTGGATTATTTTTCTTTAGAATTTCTCCAAAGGTAGAATTTCCGCTATGGCATTCATAACCTCACCCACCGCCCCAAATATGTTCTTGAAATGTATCTGATCTAAAAAATAGTCTTCATTATATATATATATATATATATATATATATATATATATATATATATATATATATATATATGGAATTGATACGTCGTTAGATGAATCAAAACATCTTTGAAGAAGTAGATAATGATCACAGATACCCTCAATGTATATGCCACAATAGCTGTTTAGCTAGATTGAAGAAAAAGATTTTCATCGGTTTTCTTAAATGTTATAACAATCATAATCTGATTGGTCTAATCCAGATATACAGAGGTGAGATGGCAGTGATCCGTAACGGTCTCGGCCACACGGGTCCCCCGAATTAATATGTAACATTCACCAACAGAATTTAAAAGAATTCTTTCTATTTAACAACACTTCAAAATTCACCAAACCGCTCAACCTGACAGAAGTGACAAACGTTGTTGACTATCACATCCTGGCGGAAGTGAAAATGTCGTTGACTATCGCATCCTACAAAAGAAGTGACATAAGTCATTAAACCGCGAACCTGATATAAGAAGTGAAAATAGAGTCGAACAAGGGACATATCGTTATAAAAAGAAATTAAAGTTTGCAACATTATGACATTGATGCCTATTCATTATCTCACAAAATGTGGTCTGAGATAATATTTATTAGTTATGATCTAGCCTCTTGCATCTTTTATCCCCTCACCATTCGAAAGATCCATTTTGAGTTTGTTTTGTGAGGGGTTAATAAGATGTAATTTGCTGCTTACAGAAATCCGAACCAGTGTTCGATTATTCTGCATAATCTGCCGATATATCAATGATGCCAAGCCATAGACTGCAATAGTATTACTTTTTTAATTGAATACGTAACATTTTCATGCAGAAATTAGGCGATTTCTTTCAATTTCACAACATCTGAAAAATCCTCAAATCTCAGTCAATGTTAAAAGTAAAGTGTCCAATGTGTACAACTATTGGCATCATGTTTTTAATGTTAAATGTAGAAGTGTCCAATGAGTAAATCTATTAGCATAATGTTTTCAATGTTGACAGCGGAAGTGCCCACAGAGTACAACTATTGGCATAATGTATTCAATATTACTGGTAGAGGTGTCCCAATAGAGCAACTATTGGCATAATGCTTTCAATGTTGCAAGTACACGTGTCCAAAGGGTACAACTATAGGCATACTGTTTTCAATGTTACTAAGAAAAGTGTCCAAAAAGTACAGCTATTGGCATGATGTTTTCCATGCTGCTAGTAGAAATGTCCAAAGAGTACAACTATTAGCATGATGTTTTCCATGTTGCTAGTAGAAATGTCCAAAGAGTACAACTATTAGCATGATGTTTTCAATGTTGCTAGTATAAGTGTCACAGAGTACAACTATCGGCATAATGTTTTCAAGCATGACAGTAGAAGTGTCCAAAGAGCACAACTATTAGTATGATGTTTTCAATGTTGCTAGTAGAAGTGTCCAATGAGTAAAATTATTGGCATAATGTTTCAATAATGAAAGTAGAAGTGTCCAAAGAGTACAAGTATTGGCGTAATTTGTTCAATAATGAAAGTAGATGTGTCCAATGAATACAACTATTGGCATAATGTTTTCAATAATGAAAGTAGAAGTGACCAATGAGTACAAATATTGAAATAATGTTTTCGTTGTTGCTAGTACAAGTCTTCAGAGAGTACAATTATTGGCATAATGTTTTCAATAATGAAAGTAGAGGTGACCAGTAAATACAACTATTGGCATAATGAGTTCAATATTGACAGCAGAAGTGTCAAAAGGGTATAACTATTGGCATGTTCTTTTTAATGTTGACAGCGGAAGTGTCCAATGAGTACAACTATTGGCATAATTGTTTCTAAGGAACTTATACCTTGGAACATAATACACCAGAGCATTCGTACATTTGAGACCTACAACTGTAAAAATATTTTGATTATTGAAAATCATCTATTGTAATGAAAACATTTTCCAAGTAATTAAAACTGTCACGAATTACTCATTCATTACCTGTGTAAAAACATTTGTCGCAATCACGCAATTTATTCCCTTTTCTGAAAAGTATTACTTTTGTCCTTTGTAGCATTTATTTCAAGAGCATTCGAATGCAATATTAAACAAACTGTCATAGGAACAATGGTGACCAAAGGTAACGTTTGTACATATATGCACGTAAAAATGACTCTAGAATATGAATATTAGTGAAAGAATCATGTGTTCAGTGGAACGCTGGTCAGTTTTATTAGACAGGACAAAAATGGCTATTGACTATTTTATCCCCGTCGAGACGAAACCGTTTTCATGGTCGTTTTCCTCTGGAAAAAAACGTGGTTCACAGAGGGGTGGATGTTTCAGGGGCAAAACTGAGTACAACAATATTTCCGGGGTGGGAGTTTGGACTTTGCTATCCGACGCCGGAAAACGGTTATAATGCATAGGCAGCTCCCAAAATTGAGCATTCTTCCTATGGTAGAAAATCTCTCCTACAGCAAAGCTTCCCGCCTCTTAGAGCCATTATTGTCCGTAATATGCAAACGTGAGTCATATTCGCTGGAAAGCTGAGTTCGTTAGTTGTTTTCAAAATATATTCACAGTGGTTTCCAAAACGGTCCGGACTGGCTGGCGGAATCATTCTGGCTGGTTTTGGGGGCTCAGCCAGTATATTTAACCAGGTCATTACTTTCTACATCAACCCAGATAACCTGTCACCCGATGTTAAGGAGGGAACTGAAAGGCGAGTATATGTAAATAGATTATATGAAGCTCTGATTTAAAATACAGTATATAATGTCATGAAACTCCAATTTAAAACACTGCATTTTATTAAGACCGCTCCGATTGCCCATTGGTTAGAGCTTCCGCCTCGGATGCGGGAGGTTGTGGTTCGAACAGAGGACGAGTCATACCAAAGATTTATAAATAAAAAACTGGTACTTACAGCTGCCTCACTTGGCGCTCAACAGTAAGAGATTAGGATTAGGACTGGTCGGCTTGATGTCAGGATAATGTGACTGGGTGGGACATCATGTTACATGTCTGCAGCATGATGCCCCAGTGGTAGACATCACAATAAACTGCCACACTGCAGACATCGTAGCGATATGACTGAAAAATATTAAAGTTGCGTTAAAAGTCCAAATCACACACACATACACACACATTTTTTTATTTTAAGAAACTTCGTTTTAAAAGACACTACACATTTTCATGGGGCCCCGAGTGGCCGAGTGGTCTAAAGCCCTCTCCGTTACGGATCACTGCCATCTCGCCTCTGTCTGCGTGGGTTCGAGTCTCGGATTCGGCTAATGTGGGTATGTGAGAAAGCTTGCCAGTAGCTTCTCGTGGGTCGGTGATTCTTTCCGGGGTTTTCCCGGGTTCTTCCTCCAGACGTGTGTTTGTCCATTCCTTTGTTTTAACTCAGTAGCTACTCTCACTGAACTACAATTGTCACATGACAAGGGTTATAATTTACACAACTTCATTTTTCCTAATGTACAGTGTTTACTGAGGTGTTCTTGACTGTGAAAAGGTAACGTGATAGAAACCTGACAATATTGTGCAAATATTGAATATATTGTTCAAAGATTAATCCCAGGTATTATTTTTAACGTCTTTCATAAGTAATTTCTAATGCTTTTCAACAGTTGAATCACACAATACCATTTTAATTCAAGCGCTTAATTTTGCATCTAAACAGGAAACTTTGCATTTAACTCTTCATTCCAAATATCCACAATTAACTTCGCAGTAGAAAATGAATGCAGACAACTGTGACTCTCTCAAGTGACATAGCTGTTATTTTATATTTTTCTTCCTCTGATGCCGTTCTAGTAAATCCCAGGAAACGTAACATGTCCTTTTTCCATATTTCTAAATCATCAATTTACAAACAAATTCTATTCTAGTAATTGTGGTCTCTGAAGTTTCAGTCTTATTGACAGTTACAAGCATCCGTTATTTACTAGAATCACGGCTAAATAACTTATGAGCGTTATGTTAAGTGAAGAAAATTTGGTTATCAAGTAAGAGCTGAATTCTGGCTAGTATGAGCCACTTTTGACCATAAAATCCCTCAATGGAAACTTATGTTAAGTCAAGCACAAGAGAAAGGACGTGCTATAAAAATGTGTTGTATTAGTTATAACAGTTATGAATGTTTGCAATGAATATGTCTAACGAAAAAAAAGGAAGTTTGAATCACAAATATGAAATGAAGAATGCCTTTAAATTAATGCAAAAATTAGATATAATCACTCACAAAGATAGCATAAAGCCCTTTGCAATTTATCTACACTGTCAGCATTTTGGTAAACTTTATTCATAAAAGCAAGGTATGTGTATTTAATCCTATACTGATATGATTGTTGTATTTGCATCGAATAAAGCAAAAGTAATTATCGTCCATATTTCATAACCATAATATTATTGTCTAACAAAAGGACGTTTCAAAGTTTATCTTACAGGTTTTATGTGACGTCCTATTGTTTATCTCTTGTCGAATAAGGTATTTTTCAGACGGCGCCTTACTGAACCGCGTACCCACCTGTTATTTAGTCCTCGGCGGGACTTGCGCAGCCTTGCAAATAATTGGAGTCTTTTTGCTATTTTCACCAAAATCGTCGGACACAAATAAGGTATTTCATGTACAATAAAAAGATGATTGTATGGACAAGGCAAGAAATTTTATATAAATTTTTTTAAGAATAAAAATGATTTTGGAGTTTACGTCCACGTACTCCTCGAGGAAATTTTTGCTCTTAAATAAAGTCAAATTATTGTAACATATTCCATGCAATGTATAGCACTCAGTATGTCAATAAACCTTATCCAACAAGATGTACAAAAAAGAGAATCTTCTGTATAATGGTTTCGGTATGTTTAACTGTATCGAATACTAAATTTTACGATCAGTGTATATTTTCTTAATTATTTAATTGGCCCATTCGCTCGGACCTATCCTCAAAACTGGACATCAGTCATTCTTACAACGGTAACTTCATTCACGTAACGGATACTCTGAATACAGCTTTGGAAGCTCCCCACTTAAATGTAGTGATAGGTTGGTAGTTCAGTTCTGGCGTTGTGCATGATGGGTGGAGTGTACAATATTATCTGTAATTTCTTCAGAGATGGCGGATGACTGTTATCTGGGTTCTCGCGACAACTGTAAGTGTAATGCAGTAGTTCGCGAAACTGAGTTATGGCTGCAACTGTCAATCCACTATTCTCATTGTGGGTGCAAAAATACCAATTCGGGGACCATCGAAGTGACTGGCGCTTGTGAGGCACAGTAACACTTATTTCTGCTTTGTTTTTGCTTTTTTGGGGTTGCTTTTTTCTTCAGACAACAGAGGTGTTTGGGTTTTAAGTATCAGTTATGAAAATGAAGTTAAGTATGTCACAAACTGTTTTGCTGGAACATCTGAAGTGAGCTAAATTGCTTTTTAAGTTGCTTACACCAAAGAAACGAGACAGTGTATTTTGTCCAAAAAATGAATGTGTTATCATAAAATAAAGAGCGCCAATCACATCATAAGGTCCCCGGCTTTGATGTCCTTGAGGTCATGCAGAGGAACCAGTTTTAACTTGTAAAGTATAGTGCAAACATTAATTCAGTAAATTTTGCCAAGTTTGTGTAAAATACCGTACATTTGTTTTGACACGTCTCCGAAGAAGAATAAAGCTTAAACAATTATGGGTTGTTCTAGCCGTTATGCATCGTTACCGTGCAATTTGTTCGTTGTGCTGTATACGTTCAAATTATGACCCAAACAGTACCTTAGACTGTGCTCTTCCTTCTATGCAGTCTGAGATTGTTATTAGAATGGTGAAGGAGAAAGACACCAACTCTGAAGAAGAAACTACACCTGAAAATAAAGATTGGGACACATCGTTTAGGGACAATGCAAGTGACAAAGACGAAACGAAGACCGATCCCATAAATGGCGATGTGTCAGGGAAGGACAGTAGTATAAGAAACCATATCCATTCTTCTCAAACAAAATCAATCGTAGTAGCTGAAAAAAGAGACACAAGAAATGACACTCTGTCTTTAGAGGGAAATATACATACCCAAAATACTGTTCTTCAGTTGGTCAAACACATGGTGACATCTAGAAACTACTATATTCTTTTCATCATCCTCTTCTGTGTGGGCTACGGTAATTTGACGATGTCTACCTTATACAAGGTACGTTATAATTATTACGTACATACTAGTAGTTTTAGTCTTTTGTATTAACAAATTGTCGCAGTTGATACTAATAAATCACCACTCTTTGAAGCGAAGTCGCAAATGAATTAATAATCGAATCATTTATTTCTTTGCAATGTCTCAAGCATGATGATCCCTCGCTCTGTTAACACATTAACCCCTAGCGACGAGTAACGTGGCAGGAAGTGGTAGCCTACTGCAGAGCTCTGTAGCGTCATGGTCATGCATGATACATTAAAGTGGGTGGTATTATAGAAAGGTAGACACATGTAGCTCTACAATGATACCAGTAATCTGGAATTTCTAATCGCACTACAAAATACAGAGGGAAAAACCTCATTTTTAGACCCGATTTTTTTCTACCCAAATTTGGTCTCAGATCTAAGACAAACCGGTATGAACTGCAAACAGACAGATGAACCTTTACAAAAAGTAGGATAAGATGGCCATTTGGAATAAAGAGTGGTCTCGATACAAAAATAATGGCTCCGTTTAGCAAAACAAAAAACAAACAAAACACTCTAACTTTTAGCATTCTGCTCATGTGCGAGCCAAATAGCCAATGATAATAGATGTTTCTAACACAACTAGGCAATATGTTCTTGAAAGATCACCTGGGATTTTAATGTTTTCGGATCTATTCAGAAATAACTTTCAAAATGTTTTTCCTACTAGAATTTCAGGAGAAAATGACAAAAACCTCCAGGGGTTAATGTGTTAAGACTGAGCTTCATGTCGATGAACAAAGTTGTATCTAAAATTTAAATGAAGAGATCAGTTTTAATGTATTCGGCTTGCATCTGATATTGTATGTAATAGATTCTAAGACATTTATTATGTTTCTTACGAAGATGGAACTTTGAACTTATAACCAGTTTGCGATAACACGCTGTGGTCGGAACACCACTGAAAGAAAGGTCTATATCAACATTTGAACGAGATACAATTCAAAATTTTAGAATTAAATTTCAGAAAGGCCGTTTAAAATCATGAAAATATTTAACTCATTAGGACTAGAAAAAATATTTTCAGTTGAATGTATATCTATCTATCTATCTATCTATCTATATATCTATATATATATATATATATATATATATATATATATATATATAGAGAGAGAGAGAGAGAGAGAGAGAGAGAGAGAGAGAGAGAGAGAGAGAGAGAGAAAGACAGACAGACAGTATTATCGCTCACCGTATGTATTTTTGACGTAGGAAAGAAATTCACTTTAGGAAATCGTAGAACATTGCCTTTATATTTCTTTCTTTCTTGTAATTTTTTGTTTGGGGTTGGGTGGGTAGGCGTACGGGCAGACATTCATCCTTGACGATCATTTCCTGGCCTTAGTTGGGTCGCTATCATCTGTACTTAACTGTGCTGGTAGACCGTTTTGGGGAGCCATTATGGACCGTTTCGGATTCAAAGTGAGTACTTTCCCTTAGATTCTTCCATGTCTTGTATGTGTACCTGTCCATCTGGCCATATCTACCTATGTACCTATCTCCCTATCTGTCTGACTGACTGTATATATCCTGTATCCTTATCGTTCCAGTTCATAACATAAATTTGTTTACTCTTCATCTATTGATAAAATGCTGTGAAATTTTGACCTTTGTCCAGGTTGCCATTCAGTACATCACGACAGGGACGGCATGTCTACTATTGACAATTTTGGCCTCGGAGTGGGTAGGAAAGCCACTCTTTCTAATTTGGGTGTGTGCCATAAACTTCTGCGTGTGCGGGACTTTCAGCACTTTTCCAGCCGTTGTGTCCAAACTCTACGGGGTTTCTAACCTTAGCATCACCTACGGCTTCATAAGAATAGCTACGGTAGGTTCTAGAAACTTATACTTTGCTTTAAAATTCCAACTTTCTCTGTATATTCTATATGTTAAAACTCCTCGTCTAGTAATAAATCAATGTAATATTTTTTAACTTTAAAATAAAAGTATAATACATAGAGAGTGCCGCAGTCACGATAATGGTTGTAGTGACTTTGCAGCTCCCATACGATGGGGAAGTCTTCAATCAAATGATAACGCTTTCATGCCAATAACAGTAAGCTAAGTGCCTTATCCAAGAACACACGGAGTCGGCCAACCCGGGCTGGCCTGGGCAGGTTTCAAATTGGCTACTCTTGAATTACGAGTCGGACGCTCTAATCAATTGAACTATCAAATGACGTCATGGAACAGTTCTGCTTAAGGGCACTTACGAGTTTCTATGTCTGTTCAAAAGGACTATTCTTTTTTGACTTAGATTAATAATTGTTTTATGTTTTTGTACAGTTTTGTTACAAGAACTTTGCATTCTTTGTCTGAATTGTTCTAAAAAAAATCATTTGCTGCCTGTGTACTCATCCAGAGGCATTCATGAGAAATAGGAAATTTAAAACAGGAAGCAAATGTTCGTTTATTCGAACCATTACGCTGGCACAAGACTTCACAATAACAACTAAATATTACCAAAATTTGAAATGAGAAAAGACTTAGATAAACGAGCGTACATTTGATCACTGGGTATTGATCCGTAACGGCAGGCTAAACCCTACATTTACTAAAAGACAAAGTCATACACAAATGCAAACATGCAGAAACACGTTTGTTTGGCAAATAGGATTAGCATCTCTCATAGCTAGAGATTTATTTCTCTAAGTTACAAAGGAAAAACGTTCTTTTCCACAGTATCCTCCTCCTAGGCAAATGTCAATGACACGAGCTAATCACATCTGACCGTGTGAATTATCAATTTTGACGATATTGCGTTTGTTACCAGGAATATTACGTCCACCAATAACACTTTGAGGCATCCGCGACATCTGTTTGAAACGTTGGTCATGTGAAGAGTGGTATTTTTATCGGTGATCCTAAACTCGTCACTGGATTGTTGGACATGCTGATGTGTTGATGTTTTTTGATGACATAGGAAGATGTTAATTCTGCCGGTGTATTTATATTCAATCCAGACAGGAGACATCAAACTTCCATGATCGACAGAGATTTTCAAACGATCGTTAAAATTAGCTTGGCATTTTCCTTTTCATGTTTCTATCAATGGATCGCACAAATCTATATTGAAATCCGCCGCTTTCTCCGATGGCAGTTCATACTTGAACTATTTAAATTTTACCGTGTACGAATCAGCAGTGGCTATACATTTTCTGGAAATCATTTTTGGGGTATCTAGAATGTGAAATCCAATATTTTATAGTAAAATGTTTCTTTGAGAGTAATTACTCAATAACGTAATAACTTAGGAGAACTACTGCTACGTTGCAAATCCAGTTAGCTACTACTTTTAGCGAAAGGGAGCTTAAAGATGTCTGCCAACCTACGTGACGATCGGACGGAGTGATATTCCTTGAGGTAAAATGATTGGCGGCAAAACCTCTGAAACTGTCAGTTGCTACTGGAGAGTAAGGCACACTGTCTATGGACGTAACTGCGCCGAGGCTTGGATGGTGTAGGTGTATTATGATTAGGTGAGTATTCTCGAAGAAATATATTTTACTAGGAAAATTTGGTTTCTTCTTTAACTACGTTACTCAATCATAATATCTTATGAGAACTGGCAAGAAATGGAGGGAGTTAAATTTCCTTACCCCAGAAATACCTTAGAGGTCCCCTAAGGTATGTGAGACAGGTTCTTGGTAACCCGACTGGAGGTGACTCCATCTGTGGAGGAGCGGCTTCAAATAGGGACACAATTTCTCTCCAAATATGTAGCATGAGTCATGAAACCGCGTATTAAGAATATGTCAATGTACGTGGAAGGTTCGCATGTTCAGCTACAGATATAGGTCCCACCAGATCGAATTGGGCCCTTTGGGATGACAGATCTTGGAGATGAAAACTTAGAGAATCTGGACTCTATCCCACGGCTTGAACGTGGTCGGTTAAAGAAGGGTTCCGGTCGAATGATATGCTTGTGGTAACCGCTCTAACCTCATGAGATGAAAAGCGTAATACGTTCATTCGAGCTGGGATTACTTCTGAATGCAGAGCAAATAACCACTGAATCCAGGAGGCGATTGCCTATATTGATATATCCTCCTGTTCTTTCTTGAGAGGTAACAATAGACGTGATCTTCCTCGACGCAGCGGCTCTGTTCTATTAAGGTACCAAGTCAAAGCCCGAAACGGGTCTTGTATGTGGCCTTGAACTGATGTGTCCAGACCAGTCAGAGATTTCATGACGAATGTCTGGTTTCCCGTGAAAGGCAGACTGTTCTTGGCGATTAAAGAGGATGATTCATGTGTCAGACCCGTCCTGTAGGAACTGTGTGTAATTTGGGTCTGTTGAAAGGGCATGTATTCGCTAATTCTGCCCGCCGTCGCTATTGCCATGAGAAAGCAAGTTTTGTATGAAAGGTACGCCAGAGATGCCCTTGAGAGTGGTTTAAAAGGTATCTTGTTCAGCCAGGTTAATGCCCAAGATAGGTTCCATTTTTGGCAAAGGGCCAATGTTTTTGGCCGTGTATACCCAAAGCTGGGATCAGTACTTTTTATCCCCTCGTCCGTGATGACGAAAGGTGTTAGCGATCGCAGAGCGGTAACCTTTTATCATTCTCCTCGATGCTAACTTTCTCTGTTTCAAGAGTCAGATGAAATTGGTTATTTGCGGTGTGGACAGTATGTCTTCGTTTGTGTGCCACTGGGTTAAAACCTGCCATATGCTTTCATAGTGGAGGGTTACCTTGCTAGGACTAGGGCAATTCTCTCCACGACTGGTCGTTAGACTGGTTTATTTCTGAGGGTGTGTTGAATATGATCCAGACGTGCAGATTCAGTAGTTCTTGGTAGGTGTGTGTGTGTTTTGAATTTTTAACGTAGCTTTAACAATTTTTTAGTCATATTGATACGATGTCTGCAGTGTGGCATTTTAAAGTGATGTCTAGCACTGGGGCATCATGTCGCAGACATGGAGCATGATGTCCCACCCAGTCATATTACAAAAGTCGTTATAGTCTCATGGCTTCTTTTTCTGGCTCGGATGTGGAATGGTGTTGTCGTTTCATCTTGATTCCACAATTTACTTTGACTTAGTTGCATACATACTCTCTCTATATGAGTATGTATTCATTCAGTTCTCAGACTGTTAAGATGGAAGAGTCACAACAGATAGCCTTTCCAGTCAGAAAGTAATACCGAGCCATTCCAATGTGGTCTTTAGATAAGACTACAGACTATTTAATCAAATTCAAGTCAAGATACTTGCTATATCCCTCATGATAAAGGACACATGGCTCCATAATATCTACAACGTCTACAATGAAAGGAATGACGAGAAAAAGAGAGACTAAGATAAAGTGACATTTTAAGAATGTCAGGAACAAATACATTGATTTTCATAGTATCATAAGATTTTTATTAATATTGTATGCTTGACTTTTCCGCGTTTGAAGGTAGAGTTTTTGCATATCTGATTTTGTCACACTGTAAAGATGTTTACTTGGATTTGTCTTTATGGATTTTACCATGAGAAATTATTTTTTCTTAGGTCACGTGAACTTAGCATATATAGAACGTGGTACACAATGATTCAGTCCTGTTTAATATCAGTTTTTGTGAACCGATGATCCGAGCATATATTTGAGTTCAGTTATAGTTTTAGAGGAATTACTGTATTATATTTTTGTATTGGAATTACAAAGTGCTCGTACATGTTTTGAACTAAATATTTTGGCATTACTAATGACTCATTCCGGATCATATGAGTTTGGCACATCAAGACATTAAAACTTATTGGATTTCATTGGGAAAGTAACTGGTCCACAAAGAGGAAATAGGAATCAGACTAGTATTTACCTGGGTGGAGTTCTCATACATGTCCAAGGAATCGCTGTAAGACTTTCTGGTATCCCTAGACACAGTCTTTGTTAAAAGAGATATTGTTGTAGCATCAAGAATAAGCATTAATTAGGAGATGTTGCCACCGATAGAACCATCCAAATCTCAAATCATGCCAACACGAAAATCAACGCAGAAATAAAATCAATCGGACAACAACCTAATCCCGGTCCAACAATTATACCACACCCAAGCAATCCGTTTGACCAGTATCTCTTATAGTCTTCACAAAAACATAATTGCACTATGCACAGAACAGTGTTAAGCCATCAGATTACCTATATGGCAACCAAGAAACAAATTAGCCTTTGGCAATGGAACTGCAAGGGAATCAGTAAAACAATATTCCTGAATTAAGAATCAATCTCATCAACGAAATCCATATACTACATATTATATGTCTGCAAGAAACTTGCTCGAACTCGGGCACAGAGTATATCCATAAAACTCCGAGGCTAATTGCCCAGATTCATTCGAACAGATTTAGTGGTAACAAGGGAGGTGGCCTTGCAACCTTCGTCAGTGCCCCTGTACCCAATGCGGTAGCAGTAAACCCGAGAACACCACCCATCCCCTACGAAACAGTCGAATACCAATCGATCATAATTCACATGGGAAGAACAAAAATATCAATCTACAACTTCTATGAGCAATGCGGAGAAAATTCAAAGGAATTTAGACACTTACCTAAATAGGGTAGGGACAGCAGGTAATAATGTCATCTTATGTGGAGATTTTAATACGCACACCCAACCGTGGGGTGGATATCACCACGACATATGAGGAAGAAGTATCAAAAGCTAATTTAGTATTACTGAACGAGAGAACATACACTAGAACCTAGAAAATGGTACTAGATCAGCTTTAGATTTAACACTGTGCACGCCAAAGTAGCAGAAATAGCAGAATGGGAAATGTACCAAAAAGGTACCTTAGAAAGCGATAACGTCCTGATTAAAACAGGTATCCATATATTAACTCATATTAACAGTACTTACCAGATGGCGATATGACAAGGCCGATTCAGGTGCATTTACAAGTATTTATAAGGGAATGAGAAGGCGGTTGTATGACGAAAACAGACTGACTTTTAATAACAATATCACTGCAATACTGTCCTCAATGGCTCTCAGCATTCCGTAGCATGGGGGAGAACCTCAGCACAATTGCTCACTTGCTAGAATGACGAATGAAAATAGCTATTACGGAAGAAAAAAAACTTTAAATAGATACAAACATTCAAAGTTAGCATTAGATTTCACAACTTATGAAGAAATGAAAAAACTTACCGAAAACGTTATCCTAGCCGAAAAACAGAAAACTTGGTCTGCACATTCCTGAACATTAAAGCAAATACGAAACAGGTCTGGGATAAAATGAAATCTATCAAGGCGAAACCAGCTAAAACCATTATAAAAATGCCTGGAGCAATTACTAATCAGGAAAAAGAAACCAAACTGGCCGCCCACTTTTCACAGATGAGCAGTAACATGAATCAATCCATCAACTTCCAGTACCATTGATAACAATGGAAACGAACTTCCCACATTTGTTCACCGAGCATGGAAATGCCAACAGCCCTCGTAACGTCGACTTCACCATCCACGACTGGAAAAGAGCATACAAGGACAATTTACATCACATGAGAAAGACAAACTAAGCTACGAAATATATAAAGATATCTCAGAAAACATAGAAAGGGCCGTATTACATCTAATCATCGTCATCTGTAGAACAAGAGAAATCCCAAACGCATGGAAACAAGCTATTATCATCACTATAAACAACCCAGGCAAAGACACAGCAGATTATTTCATACAGACCTATTCGCTAACAAACACAATTTGTAAAAGTATGGAAATTATGAGACTGTGTAACAAATTTATTTTTATTCCTGGACAGTTTTTGTTCCTGGGTAGTAATTGTAATTTCCTAATTGCTTATGCCTCAAAAGTATAGAAATAGGCAATTATTCCCTACAAACTTTGCTTTCGTGAACAGGACAGTGATATTTTGAAATTTACCTATTTTCATGAACATTCCAGATAGATTTAGTGCTGCGAAAATTTGGAGTATCTTCTAGAAATTTCTTGAACATTTCAGCAGTATAAGTTGTAGTATAAATAGAGGGGCCTTAAACCCACCAGTTCAGTTTAGTTCCAGCAGCCTAAGTGGATACATATCTGCATTTTTCTGAGATGGCATGAAGAAGCTCCAAGCATCCGGCAGACGCTATGTCTGAGGCCAATTTATCAAGGCAAGAGCGAAAACGTACTCCATGGAATCATCTGCTAAGATGTGTGAAGCCTACAAAGCATATTTCGGTATGCCTGTCGGGGATCAAGACAAACCTTGGGCACCTCATTTCTCTTGAGAGCACTGAAAAATGCTGATAGGTCAGATGGAAAATGTTGCTCTTAATTGTATGTTATAAGTTTTTAATTTTAAATTGTTTTACAATTTTCAATGTTATTAAAAAATGTATCATATATGAAAATGTTGCGAGAATCTCTTACACATTAGTCATGGGTGAAATAAATGTATTTTTGTTGGATGGTACAGTGGGGAAAAGAGAGCCATGAAGTTCGCTATCCCACAAATTTGGCGGGAACCCACTGACCACTCCAGCAGCTGATACTTCTGCATGGTGGACCCTTCCAAACGTCCGACTGGCAAGAATGCACCTACTATCACGTACCCGGACCTTCCTTCATCCATCGCCACGGTGCCACACTGCCATGAGATCACCGTACTCATTCCTCCGGAGAGAGAGCAGCCGTCTTTAGAAGAGAGCAGCAAGTCAGAGAGCGAGGCAGACGTTGTAGATAAATTTGACAATTTTAGAGGTGGAGCTTAGGAGAGAAACACATACTACCCTAACCAAAACGACCTCAACAACTTGATTAGAGATCTTGGTCTCACCAAGTCCAATGCCGAGCTTTAGACGTATAGTCTTAAGCAGTGGAACTTGTTGGATGAAAGTGTGCAAGTCGCAGATCAGAGGAAGTGTCACCAAGCTTTTTCCAGCTTCTTCACCCGTCAAGATGGGTTATGAGGACTTAGTTCTCTGTAGGGAGAATAAAAACAATAGAAACCAGCCTTAAAGCAATAGCAGCACTAGCACGTACCCATACGTTTTGAAGCCAGGTTCTAATAACGTTGATGGGATTACTAAAGAAAAATCAGAAACCAGCCTTAAAACAATAGCAGCACCCAGCACCTACCCAGACCTTTTGAAGCCAGGTTTTAATAAGGTCGATGGGATTTTATGAACAGTTTCGTATCAGAGATTAGAATCCTAGGTAACATGTAACCCTTCAGAATACACATGTACCCAAACACCAACATTTTCCCCTCTTTTTGTATGCCCCTTTGTGCACATTTCGCGCATACACAAAGCAGGACCAAGGCATAGGGCAGGTAGAACATGTCGCCCGAGGGACAGAACGACTAGGTGTTTGTCACTAGTACATGGCGTTGCCGTGCGCGCATCGAACCCATCCTAGGTCGAGAAGGAACTCCGTGTTTGTCATATACTGGCCTTGAAACAAGATACAAATCATTTTAGATCAAATTAGTTGACAAAAGAATAGGCCGCCCAGTTCATACAATATAAGATGGTTAATCCCAATGTCATCAGGCAACCCACACAAGGCGCAATATAAAATCCAATTTAATGTAAATAAAATAAACCATGGCTGCTATTAAATTGGCCCAGAATTTATCATAATATGAAGGGGTTAAAACCCAAAGGCATCATTCCCGGCCGCTTATGTGTCTCCACATATTTACTTTTTGGCAACGTGGGGAGCAAAATACACCCTCGGATCTCTTATTTCTTTGGACGGTGGAACGTGCCTCTCCTGCCTCCTTTCCTCCCTTGCCTCGGCCGGACGTGAGAATCAAGAGGTGTGCAGTACATTCCTTCCCACTTGATAAATTAAATACCCTTAAATTAAATACCCTACGGTATAGGTACCTGCCGATCGCGTATGCCTGAAGGAGCAAATGCGAATTAAAACCCCTTGTTGGCTGGAACCCTTTGCTGACCTTTCCCGTCTTTACAGCGCCCATAGATTCTTAACGAGGGGCACGCAGACAACGTCGACTGGGGGCTTGTTAGCATTTCAGCTGTGACAAACCAGCAAATAAAAGCCAACTACCCGTGCTTGCACGATGGACTGGTGTCGTCAATGGTTGTTATAATTAAGACACCTGAAGATCAATTAATAAGCATGAGATGCATGCAAAAACGCGTACGAGAGCGCGGCTTTTTTCCCTCCCGTACGATAAATGAAGAATCCAGTGGTGCTCTTATTCACCACTCACACAAGTCCTAATGGCCACAAGCGAGTCTAATCAATGATCAGTCAGTAGGTCCGTCAAGCCAACCATTCTTTACTCGTCAACAACTAAAATGAGTAGCATGACAACATTTAACGATGCTCTGATTTTTAACGTAGCTTTAACAATTTTCAGTCATATCGCTACAATGTCTGCAGTGTGGCAGTGTAAAGTGATGTCTAGCACTGGAGCATCATGCCGCAGACATGTAGCATGATGTCCCACCCAGTCACATTATCCTGACATCAGGCCGGCCAGTCTTAACACTAACCTCTTAATGCTGAGCGCCTAGCGAGGCAGCTGTTAGTACCATTTTTTGAAGTCTTTGGTATGACTCAGCCGGGATTTGAACCCACGACCTTCCGCGGACGCTCTAACCACTGGGCCACCGGAGCAGTCCATTTTACTTGTAAATGCTCCATAACTTATTTTACTTATAATTTTAGGACACAATCAAATATGATTATAGTTATTGAAAACAGAAGACCTTTTAAACGACTTTGAACAACTCAAAAGGTGAATGTATGTCATTACCAAAAATTGAAACTAAGTCAGCCACATTCATGGCTTCATGGGTCTCTTGTTATCAACGGTCAGCCTTACATCATAAATTTTAATCTTTAATACTTTTGTTCTCAATTTGCATTTATCAAATTTCCAGTTTTAATCCTCTTGTCAGGTTTTGACCGGAATTATTTCCGCTGTTGTTGAAACATCTCTGAAAGATAAAATAGGCTGGCATGGAGTGTTTCTCCTTGGAGGATCAGTTACTTCAATTGGTAATCTCTCTCTCTCTCTTTATATATATATATATATATATATATATATATATATATATATATATATATATATATATATATATATATATATATATATATATATATATATATATACTCTTACACTGTTTGGGGCTGTGTTTTATCATTAAATATATTTTTATGTTTTAATGTTTTATCTGGATTACTTACATGCTTTAAATAATGATACACGGTAGTTGTATTCTCAATTATTTTGTTTTGTTTTGAAACTTACAATTAATTTTTAACGAAATGGGTCAGTGAATGTCATGAAATTCACAGATTACTTTCATTCATTACTTTCAGGATTTGTAGCTTCCCTTTTCTGCCAGGATGAAAACCGGTAAAACAAACCAAAAGGAATAGTGGTTCACGTTATAAAGAAGAAACTGAAGATGAAAAAATGAATAAAATATGGAATTACGTTACATCAATTATCTTGGTATATATTTGATGCAAGAAAATGCTTTCGAACTGATTTGAGAACATTATATATATATGTGTGTGTGTGTGTGTGTGTGTGTGTGTGTGTGTGTGTGTGTAGCATATACGCTGTATCAATTATATACCACGAGATGTATAAATGTTTCATTAAAAGGAAAGGAGGGTTGCTTATAAATGTATTTTATTTATATCACATACAAATACATATATTTGCCTTTGAACGGAGTTCAGATTTACTACAGACAACTATGTATTGACTGAGTGAATGAACTCACATTGCTGCCGATTGTTTCCGCTACAAAATGTAGTTATATGTCTTTTGTGGCTATTCACAATCACCTTTACATATTGATAAGTTGATTGTTATCTTGTTTGAGCTTCTATTTTTTACTTTGATTAAATCAATATAATGCATAATTATGATTTAAAGATGAAAGATGATTTTAATGTAGAAAGTAGAGCACTACAAATACATGGTTGGCTACACCATTCACATGAACGCTCAGCCATTTACGTAGCGGCGCATGGAAATTAATGTTGAATATAAACTAAGCCAACTGACAAACAAACAAAAGGTATTTCTAAGTCATTATTCTGCTTTAATCATAGTACTACCGACCATAAATCTCTCTCTCTCTCTCTCTCTCTCTCATCCTTTGGTCGGTTTGATTTAACTGTTACCATCATTTATAAGTCCAGAGACATCGTTGGATGATATAAGCGAAAATCCTCTACGCTCGTCTTTTCATAGATTTTCGCCCTATCTTGCTACGATGATCCAGAGAGAGAGAGAGAGAGAAAAGGTGGGGGACGGTCTTTGGACATTTTCATATTTAATTATGAATAATCGAATTTTCGAATATTATAACAGGTTTAAGAAACAAAACCACAACAACAAAACATTAAATACATCACAGTATGTGTACCACATGAATTAAGTGTATAATGTCGACAGAGTTTACAACTTTGCATCATTGATTATATAAACACTGTCGATAAATCCCAACGAAAATGAACACATACCGTTACGACGAATCATATTCTTGTAGGTTACGTGGTGTAGGTTAGGCTAAGGGTTTTCGTCCATCCTAAATTCTTTTTCTCTCTCACTTCTGATTTATGTGTATTTTTTTCCGTTATGCATGAGAGGGGGAGGGGAAACAGAGAGCAGAAAGGATTACGATGAAATTGTGTAACATATTAAATTCATTTAGAAAACGGGGATTATCAATACCTTGTATCGTTATTTTCATACGTCACTAATGATCAATGTGTGGAAATTCATCATTGACAGAGAATCAACAGCAAACGGTTGCGAAAATAAGCGTATTATATACTAAAAGTATTGGTATATCAAAGTGCTTTATACCAAGACTTTAAAAGTCATGAAATAAATACGTATTTTGTGTGGTTTATATATATATATATATATATATATATATATATATATATATATATATATAGAGAGAGAGAGAGAGAGAGAGAGAGAGAGAGAGAGAGAGAGATGTAATAAGAAATTATAACTAAATAATCTTTTTAAATATAAACAAATTGTCAAACATATGACAATATTGAAGTAAAATTATAAATGATTTGTGATTATATATAAGCATTTGTTCTTTTGGTTATAGCACTTTACCTTGAACGATGAGATTAATTAATTTAGAGATCGATGAATATATTTGTTTGAAATTATTTTACTTTATATTTGCCGGTAGATATGCTGTAGGGAAATCTATCCATTTTAATGAAATATAAAATTTACAAGTGCAGTACATAATATAGACTTATCAGGAGATTAGCTGGCACTGCGATTTGGATTTAATCTTTATACTTAGCAAATGATTACATACGAATAAATATATATATTGGTTTGTTGCGCGGCAACGTTTGCTTGAAATATCTCACAAGATTGTGGACTCAGAATATTTCATTTTACATGAGTGACTGTTTTGTTGAATTTATATTCCAAATAGGAAAGTTGGAGGAAAAGGGATGGGGCAGGAGAGATGTGGTGTGTTTGGGTCGCAAGTGTTATTGCTGGTATTTCATAACGATAGACGGACAGATGCGCGGGTTGAGGAAAACAATGCCACCTAAAAACGATATATGGCTCAAGGAAATGTAGGGACCGTAATGGGGTTCCCTCGCAAGTATATTAAACGAGTCCTGTGCGAGTCCACGGTTAATGAAAAGCCAGTCGCCGATTATGCTGGACCAGCAAGCTTTGAAGTACATGTCTACGTCCAACTGTTTGACAAGGTCTAGGTGCTCCAGATTGAATTAGCAAATGGCATTGAGTCCGTCGAATTCGTTCTGGCTGATCTGCTGATCAGTATCTACGTTCTGGTCCCGGCCCATGAAGTTCGGATCTGCGTTAGGAGTAGGCCACATTGCTTTTTGCAAAGTGCAGAAGGATTGGAACCGTGTGGCAATTCAGGTACAGGTACAATGTCCTGGTGCGAAAGCTAGTCGATCACCATACTGTTCATTCAAAGACTAGACAGCTGAGAAGATATGCTGGTGTGCAGAGAAGCCCTGATGGCGCTTTGATGGGAATCTGTGATCGTGTCCTGGAAGGGTAGGAACTCTGCTTTCCACCCATGGAGTTAAACATGTCGCTTTCCAGTGTTTCCACTGATCAGTGACACGGTGAGCTTGGCACCGAAGACGAACTTGTGCACGTTCCAGCAGAAGTTAAAGATGTAACTGAGTGGGGTGATGCATGTCCAGTTGCTCTTTGCGCTATTTGAAGCCCATATTTGAATTGGCGTTGATAGAGACCAATGCTCAAAAATGCTCAAAGGGTGGCAGAGTCTTCTCCGGACACGGAGTTGCAACGACTATTGTATTTTACGGAGAATGTCTGCCCTGCGCTACAGCGGATTCGTCGCAGTAGCTGATCAAGCCAAAAATGGTCGTTGGGCGACACCGTCGTGGTCTTGGCTGGTCTTCACCTGGTGATTGTCTGTAGGTAGCGGGCTATCAGACAGACGCATAATTCCACTGTTAACGGCCGCAATATGTTCGCCAGAGCGCAGTCAGAACCGTCCGCCTTTGAAATCTGACCAACAACCTCGTGATAAGCAACAGCGGGGAGGTTATAAAAGGTGTCCTGTTCCAGTAGGTATATCCGACCTTTTGTATTGAATCACGGGTCTCATACGAGTAATACGCAGACCGCACATGATTCGGCCGCCCAGCATGCGCACCATGTTGAGGGCAACGTCCTGAAAGTCCTGAAGGATGTCATTGTGTATATTGTTCCTGGTTTATAGACATAATCACAAATCTCTAATGACAAGTACATGCGTCAATCAATATCGTTGGCGTAAAACAGCATCCAAAGCTGGCTTCGTTGATATATTTGATGGGGTTGCTACCCGTTATGTAGGTCTTAGTGTGAGTTTCTTGTCGACTATCAAGTTATTCAATGTTATCCAGGCTAAATGACGTACCCCATGGTGCAGCCCCAGTTCGTGTTTTACCCACTTTCATCTTGGATTTCTCAATCTCAGCCGATCTGCTTGTTATAACTGCCATCGAGGTCAGATTCTTATACATGTACATCAAGTTTGTTCATAGACGTTCTGACTGGCCTCCAACGCTCTTAAAAATAACTCCGTTTTTGCAGCGCCGCAACTTCAAAATCTTCTTCCACACATTTCTTTTGTTCTGGAGGTGCACACTGGTTGGTCAGTCTAGAGTTGGTGTATGTACAATACGTCGTCATTTCTTGTGCGGCTTAAAATGGTGGTGTAATTCTTTTGTCCTTCCTAACTTACTAACATATAACATTTTGACGGCTCAGACTACGTCATGTCTTTCACAAGATATCCGTCACTGGTCGCGTACGGCAATGTTATCTTCTTCCGGACGGCTAGGTGAATAATATGCCATAGACTGAAACAAGCTTGATTGTTAAAGCACACATACTAACTACGTTTCCGCCAAAAGGCTGAACTAATCCGAGACCGCCTTGCCGTACGTTGGTCCTGTAGCACGGACTCCTGGCCGCATGCGTCGTGGGCAGCTTCAAAAGATAACCTTTATGAGTGTAGCCAAGGTAGCAATATGCGGAAGTGACATTGCAGCTGGCCTCGGACATATACACCAGGGCTGCCTTGCATTAAGTATCCCGAGGCACTCATCATGCACGTTGAAACCACGTGTCAAAGCCACTGTCTGACGTATTCGTGCAGTAAGGATATTCGTGACCGGCAAAAGTCCGACGTAGCCCAGATCCACCATCTAACGGCCATCAGGGGGCCAGCTATTGGTTACCGGCTCAGCCGCTTTCGCAATACTACAGCAACAGGGTTTACTTGAAAAGAGTGACAGAAGGCTGGAAGTAGCCACCCTCCCCGGTCCCGATAGACAATGACAAAGATTGGTTAAACGAGCCCTGAAAGAACGGTTGTTTCGGCCCCAGTAAAGCTTGGAACTATTAATTTACGAAACAGTGGGATGCGGTGTTCAACATGAAATGAGATAAATGATGCCCGCTGTGGTGTCTGCCATGAACAGATTGGTGATCAGTCTTACTGGCGCAAGGCCATGCGACACAATTATTGACTCCGCCCCCCCCCCCCTCCTCCAGACTTAGGCAACTGCAAGGAAAGTCCCTCCGGCCACCTGTTACTTCATCCTTAATTTCTTATATCTCAAGAAAGTGTCTATAACCACTACAAACTGTTCGTGGGCCTTCATTTATGTTTGGACCTGCCCACCTGAACTGGTTTTATGTGTCACCCATACAAAATTGAATACTGGTAATACTTTACGACAAACGGTATATTTGTTTAACAAGAAATAGTAATGTATTTTTTTCCGGTAGTCATTTTAACATACATCACAATCGTCTTTCAATACGATGAATAAATGAGGGGTCGATTACAAACCGAAATTACGCGACAATTTAAAACTGGATACAGCGTCTGCTATCGAGCTGAAATGCAAGCTTGCTTAAAATAGACATAAATTTACGTTTAAATGGAGAAATAAAAAATAAACGAACATCCTTATAAATAAATTCACAATCGTTAAAATAGTTTGCTTTAAAGTGTGATATAGATAAACATATAACATATGTTGTGCTGTAGACCCCTAGTGATAAGACAAGCACATAACACATATTGTAATGTAGACCCCTAGCGATACAGATAAACATATAACACATGATGCAATGTAGACCCCTAGCGATACAGACAACCATATAACACATGCTGTAATGTAGACCCCTAGTGATACAGACAAGCATATAACACATGTTGTAATGTAGACCCCTAGCGATACAAGCATATAACACATGCTGTAATGTAGACCCCTAGTGATACAGACAAGCATATAACACATGTTGTAATGTAGACCTCTAGCGATACAGACAAGCATACAACACACGTAAGGCAGACCCCTAGTGATACAGACAAGCATATAACACATGCTGTAATGTAGACCCCTAGTGATACAAACATATAACACATGTTGTAATGTAGACCCCTAGCGATACAGACAACCATATAACACATGCTGTAATGTAGACTTCTAGTGATACAGACAAGCATATAACACATGTTGTAATGTAGACCCCTAGTGATACAGACAAGCATATAACACATGCTGTAATGTAGACCCCTAGTGATACAAACATATAACACATGTTGTAATGTAGACCCCTAGCGATACAGACAACCATATAACACATGCTGTAATGTAGACTCCTAGTGATACAGACAAGCATATAACACATGTTGTAATGTAGACCCCTAGCGATACAAGCATATAACACATGTTGTAATGTAGACCCCCAGCGATACAGACAACCATATAACACATGTTGTAATGTAGACCCCTAGTGATACAGACAAGCATATAACACATGTTGTAATGTAGACCTCTAGCGATACAGACAAGCATACAACACACGTAAGGCAGACCCCTAGTGATACAGACAAGCATATAACACATGCTGTAATGTAGACCCCTAGTGATACAAACATATAACACATGTTGCAATGTAGACCCCTAGTGATACAGACAAGCATATAACACATGTTGTAATGTAGACCCCTAGCGATACAAGCATATAACACATGCTGTAATGTAGACTTCTAGTGATACAGACAAGCATATAACACATGTTGTAATGTAGACCCCTAGCGATACAGACAAGCATACAACACACGTAAGGCAGACCCCTAGTGATACAGACAAGCATATAACACATGCTGTAATGTAGACCCCTAGTGAGACAAACATATAACACATGTTGTAATGTAGACCCCTAGCGATACAGACAACCATATAACACATGTTGTAATGTAGACCCCTAGCGAGACATACAAGCATATAACACATGTTGTAATGTAGACCCCCAGCGATACAGACAACCATATTACACATGTTGTAATGTAGACACCTAGCGATACAGACAAGTATATAACACATGTAATGTAGACCCCTAGCGATACAGACAAGCATATAACACATGTAATGCAGACCCCTAGTGATACAGACAAGCATATAACATATATTGTGATGTAGACCCCTAATGATACAGAAAAACATATAACATATGTTGTAATGTAGACCCCTAGCAATATAGACAAGCATGTAACACATGTAACGTAGACCCCTAGTGACAGAGACAAGCATGTAACACATGTAATGTAGACCCCTAGTGCTACAGACAAACAAAAAGCACATGTTGCAATGCAGACCCCTAGCGATACAGAAAACCACATAACACATGTAACGTAGACCCCTAGCGATACAGACAAGCATATAACACATGGTGCAATGTAAACCCCAAGCGATACAGACAACCATATAACACATTTTGTAATGTAGACCCCTAGAGATACAGATAACCATATAACACATGTTGTAATGTAGACCCCTAGCGATACAGACAAGCATATAACACATGGTGCAATGTAGACCCCAAGCGATGTAGACAACCATATAACACATTTTGTAATGTAGACCCTTAGCGAAACAGACAAGCATATAACACGTGTTGTAATGTAGACCCCTGGTGATACAGACAACCATATAACACCTGTTGTTATGTAGACCCCAGGCGATACAGACAAGCATATAACACATGTTGCAATGTAGACCCCTAGCGATACAGGCAAGCGTATAACACGTGTTGTAATATAGACTCCTAGTGATACAGACAACCATATAACACATGTAACGTAGACCCCTAGTCATACAGAAAACCATATAACACATGTTGTAATACAGACCCCGAGCGATACAGACAAGCATATAATACATGCTGTAACATAGACCCCTAGCGGTACAGACAAGCATATAACACATGTGGCAATGTAGACCCCTAGTGATACAGGCAAGCAAATAACACGTGTTGTAATGTAGACTCCTAGTGATACAGACAACTATATAACACATATTGTAACACAGACCCCTAGCGATACAGACAAACATATAACACATGTTGTAATGTAGACCCGTAGTGATACAAAAAACATGTGACACATGTCTAGCAGACATCTAGTGATACAGACAAGAATATAAAACATGTCAAGCAGACGCAGAATGTGTACGATAATTAAGTACTAGATACCAAAGAGAAGCAAAACATGCCAAAAACATTTGTCATCATTAATGTTGTTGACACTTATGAAAAAGACGGTGTATGAATCCAAAAATGAATTTGCTTAGTAACATTAAAAGCGACCATCACATCAAGAGGTCCCTCGTGTTACGCTTCTATGCTCTTAAATTAATTAATAGAAAAGAGAGAAAACCAACAAGTTTTGTAAGCTCCAACAAATAATTTATTTATTTCCCTTCTTATGTATATATATATACATATATATATATATATATATATATATATATATATATATATATATATATATATATATATATATATATATATATGTTTTCTATAACTTCTTGCATGTGATTTTATTTATTTTTCATATTTTTTTTATTCATGGTCGCTAACTGTATAGAATATTTTTGTTATAGCTTGTATGTAATTTGGCTCTGTTGAAAATACAAATCACGTTGAAACTATAAATAGTTGTTTACATACGTGTTTATATTTAGCAATAATGATCGTAATAATAAGACTTTAAATGGCGCATATGGCGTAGTTTCTCAGTGACTGATGGGATACGAAAGTTTTGAGAAGAATCTGAGGCATCCCTATTGATTGTGTGAGGTCATGTGAATATAGTACGTCGTGACTTAGTACTTCGTAAATCAAAAGTTTATGTTGTCATATGCGGTCCATTTCGAAAAACAGTCGCAATTTACAGTGTATATAAGGAGAAAATTAAGCATTCAGTTTCATTCAGATTTCAGATGTCATTCACTCTTTTTCGGTTCCTGTTATATATCTGCAGATTTATTTTATGTTGTACTTAGCTATTTTTCGAGAGGAAAATCTTTTATTTTTACTGTTCAGTGGTGACAGAAGGTGCACATTATTTGGACTCTAATATCGTTCTGGATCTATTATAAATTATTCAAAAGAATTCTGGACAACGCCATCTTTACAAGGTCACGGTTCTTGGAGGACCAGTACATTTCCGGTATTGAAATTATGGGACATTTCATTTGTTTAGGACTTTCAAAGACTTTTATAAGGACAAATTTTGATTCACTTCATTGTACTGGTTGTTCCTCTCACATTCTTTTTTATTTACCACTTTAATAATTAAATTGTTGAGTCTTTCAAAACTTGCTGGTTTTGCTTTTTTTCTGGTGCTAAAGTTGGTGAACATAGATGTAACACTCTAGAATACAGAGTGAAATTTAAAAACAAATAACAGCGTTGTAAATTAAATCCCAAATAGTCCAAAACGTTCAATCAGCAGTCCCAAGGAATACAGTTCTAATTAAAATTCCGTGGCGTTCCAAAAACAGCTTTAACTTTGAAAGTTTTGATGTGTCTGTAGCGTCCTGTGACGTGGAGCCGTGCCAACGGTCTTTTGATGAATCACAGTAATATAATCCAAGATGCCCATTTTGTAATTAACTATAATTCCAAATTAATGTTTTGTTCAAGAATATTACTGAACAGCACTTTATATTTTAGGTGAGTAATAATTTGAATAAAGAATTCCACAAAAATCCAATGCTTAACACAACAATAAGAATGATTCTGCAAAAAATGATAAAGCAAGAATTATTAGTTTCTGAAGTCAACAAGATTATAAAAAAAATACGACACAAGAGTAAAACCAGGTTGGGGGTCACAAGTTTATTTCTAGAAAATTCTAAGTTATCAATAAGATAAAGTAGGTTACTAAACTTATAATAAAGGATATGGTAAGCATCAGGTAGTCAAATTTTTATGGGGTAGAACAATATCCTAAACTAGATCCAAACAAACATGTTTACCTCTATCGATAATACTCTGAATATTTAATTCACACGCAGATAAATATTAACTATGTATTTTCTTTAAAAAAATAAATTAACTTGATTTTGGACAAGGTCAAATACTTAATACAATTATACATAACGTATATAATCATGGAGAATATACAACACAAATTTTAAATATATTCAAAACTTGCTTTGATGTGTTTGTGGTCATGGAGACAGACGGTTCGTAATTTGTAAGGTATGGGGAAAATCTTAAGAGACCCATTTTACAGAGTTCTTGTGAATATTAGGTAAAATAAATCCGAGTGGCTCAACCCGTTAATCATAATTATCTTTTGTTCTGTGGGTTATATTCTTTCCTATTATGAACCGATACAGCATTTTTCCTCCATGTAGACTGATGATATTCTCAGAATCGACAAGACGAAAAACACCAGCTCTGAAGAACTAAGGAATGAAAACAAAGATGGTGGCGCATCTTATTATTTGAATATTACAAGTGAGAATGTGTGGGGATCCGGTATGAAAAAAAAATCTATAATCTCATAAATGGCGTAGCGTCCATCAAGGATATTAATGAGTCCCAGATAACATCCATCAGAGCAGTTGATTAAGTAAGCAGAAATTTAACACCATATCTTCAGGAAGAAACAATCATGCAGAGACGACGAATCTTCCGCTGATCAAATAGATGTTGACGGTCAGGAATTGCTATATTCTTTCCATAATCCGATTCGTTGTGTGTTATGGTAATTTGGCGCTATCTGCAAGATACATTACGAGTAAATCTACATAGTTTTAGCCATTAATAATGATAAATTGTCATTGATGACGCTGAGTTATCTCCACCACTCTTTGTGTGGGTTGGGCAATGTGTAAAGGATGCCAACGAATTAAAAAAAAGGCCTATTTCTTGCTTTGGTAATTACTGAACTTGGAAATGGATCTAGTACGCCAAAGATACAACGTCAGCCTGCTACAATTATTTTCCAAGGCCTGTGAAATTTAAGATAATAATTATTGCCATTTGTTCCTCACTTATTCCTACCTTTGCTATGTCCCGTGTTCTCATCCTTCTTATAATTATTAAACACTCTTTGAAAAGTAAAACACATACAGAAGTTTTTCACCTGATGTGACCGGAGCACTGCTGCGGTCTGATGATGGGAACTGATCATATCGGAACGCTGCATCGATCTGATAAATGAACCCGATCGTATCGGAACACTGCAGCGATCTGATAAATGGACCAGATCATATCGGAACACTACAGCGATCTGATAAACGGACCCGATCGTATCGGAACACTACAGCGATCTGATAAATGGACCCGATCGTATCGGAACACTACATCGATCTGATAGATGAACCCGATCGTATCGGAACACTACAGCGATCTAATAAACGGACCCGATCGTATCGGAACACTACAGCGATCTGATAAATGGACCCGATCGTATCAGAACACTACAGCGATCTGATGATTGGTTAAATCTTGCAAAGCTGCATATACTGACCGTATGAAGAAAATCAGAAAGAATAAGTGATGTCGGAGATTGTGGTTCGAATTCGGGACTTGGCGAGTCACACCGAGATATCATTGTTGTTGCTGTAGGGTTTAACGCCATGTTTCTGCACAAGATAGGTTATACCTTGCGGCCAGTTTAAATGGTGGAGGAAGAAGCCGAGGAAATCCCAGAAAGAAACACCGACCCAAGAGAAGCTACTGGCAAGCTTTCTCACGTACCCACATTGGCCGAACCCGAGACTAGAACCCACGCAGACAGAGATGAATAAACTTGGCCACTCGGCCACTCGGCCCCATCAATATATCATACTCATACATATCTACAAAGAAAGACTGAATGGTGGCCACAGAAATTAAATATTCAAATGATTATTTCTTTTCTTCGAAACAACGATGTGATGGTCACTACCTACTTTGAATCCGATGCGTTTTCTGCTTGAACAAAGCCGTATCTCTTTCCTGACTGTAGTTCACATATATAATCTATTTAGTTGTCTTATGCAATATCATGCAATAAAGTTCATGACACTTACTGCATTCCGTATAAAGATGTTACTTTGAAGTTATCAGCCCCTTTGCGGTCACAACATGCCAGTATGGAGGTGTTAAGACAAAGAAATCGTACAAACATTTGGACTTAAATATCTTTTAAAAATCGAACATAGAATACAACATAAACAGCCCAAATTAAAACTATCTTTTCCTTTGCATCTTATTAAAAAAAATATGTTTTGTGTCGGGATAGTATTAATGCTTTAATGAACGTTAGCTTAATACGAATTTTTTATTATCCCTACCAGGACAGTTGTAATTAGATTATATTCCTATATTACGAACATTTTTCATCCCTACCAGGCCAGTTGTAATTAGATTCTATCCCTATAATACGAATATATTTTACCCCTACCAGACCAGTTATAATTAGATACTTGTCCTATAATGCGAACATATTTTATACCTACCAGGCCAGATGTAATTAGACACTATTCCTATAATACGAACACATTTTATCCCTGCCAGCTAAGTTGTAATTAGATTATATTCCTAATATACGAACATATTTTATCCGTACCAGGCCAGTTGTAACTAGATTCTATTCCTATATTACGAAACATATTTTGTTCCTACCAGGCCAGTTTGAATTAGATTATATTCCTATAAAACGAACCTATTTTATCCCTTCCAGGCCAGTTGTAATTATGTTCTATTCCTATAATACGAACATATTTTATCCCTACCAGGCCAGTTCTAATTAGATTCTATTCCTATAATACGAACTTTATTTATCCGTGCCAGGCCAGTTGTAATAATATACTATTCCTAGAATACAAACATATTTTATCCCTACCAGGCCAGTTGTAATTATATACTATTCCTATAATACGAACATATTTTATCCGTGCCAGGCCAGTTGTTATTATATAATATTCCTATAACACAAACATATTTTATCCGTGCCAAGCCAGGTGTAATCAGATTATATTCCTATAATATGAACTATGATCACAATTACAACTCTTTGTTACATGATGAAAATTGCATGCAATTCTTTTACAGAAGCAGGATAAACACACCACGTTAAATTTTCAGGTAAGAAATCTCCATCTCCTTTGGTGAACTACTATCGTGTTTTGTTGTGAAGTGCATTACCATTCACCATTTCTGTGTTTTAAAAATCAAAGGAAGTGAAAAAGATTCTAGCACTGATGAAAGGCAGTCGAATTTCTTTTTATATTAACCTCGGATAATATAAACTAATTATCACAGAATAAAGAGTTCGTATTAATTGGCGTAGACTGAATGTGAGTGTGCATACATGTGTGTGTGTGAGTGCGTGCGTACATGTGTGTATATGTTAGTGCGCGTGTACACGTGTGTGTATGTGAGTGTGTGCGTACATGTGTGTGTGTGAGTGTGTGAGTGCGTGCGTACATGTGTGTGTATGTGAGTGTCTGTGTACATGGGTGTATATGAGCGCGTTCGTACAAGTGTGTGTCTGTGAATACTGTTGAGACACATGTCTGTGCAAAGGTTCCTTCTTTCACTAATCGAAGTCATAGTAGTAATCAGCTTAGTGATTAGTGACCTGAAATCGTTAGATATCAGTACTAGTTTCACGTTGACTTGTATTCTGAGCATGGGGATAGTAATTACTTTAAGAAATCACAAACACGATGCCTTGTTTTTATTTCTTTGTTTGCTTGCTTCAGTTTTGTTTGCTAAAGATGTGGTATTTTATTTTGTTTCTTTGTTTGTTTCAAGCTGTTATTATTTCGTTTCGTTTGTTTGCTATTTTTGTTGTTGTTGGTCATGCGTGCGAGCAGCCATCGTTGATGCCATTTCCTAGTTCCAGATGGGTTGCCATCATTTAGGTTTAACCATTATGAAATTGTTTGGGTCTCAAGTGCGTATTTTTCCTTCGTCGGTCCACGCACGCGTCCACACCAGTAAATTGAGCTATCAATGTTGTTGTATGCCCATGTATTATCGGTCTTTCTCTTTATTTGTGTAATGTCTGTTCATTGTTCATATACATACATACATACATACATACATACATACATACATACCTTCCTACCTACCTACCTACCTACATACATACATACATACATACATACATACATACAGGTGTAACACTCAGCAAATATGTGAAGCAAACTAAATTTTGTGACTGTGAACAAGGAAGACAACTCTTTGAGTCATATCTAAAAGCTCTTAACTTTTGTCCAGGTCACCATTCAGTGCATCTTATCAAGGGCGCAAAGTCTCCTAATTATATTTGTCTGTCGACAGAGCTAGTGGTGAAGGTCTCTCGTTCTAACCTGGTTGTGTGTCATGTACGTCTCGCTGTGTGTGCGGCACTTAGAGCAATACCTATATTCCAATATCGGCATCTTCTATAGCTTACTATGATTAGTTTCCGGAAACTTTAGAAAAGTGTATTACATCTCCACATTTTATAAATATTAAAGTTTTATATATGTGGCAATTAGCCCATACAAGTTTATTATAAAGATATAAAACTGAGAGAGAGAGAGAGAGAGAGAGAGAGAGAGAGAGAGAGAGAGAAAGACTCCCAAGCTGAGGCAATGCATGTACTGACATGGATACTCTTTGAGAAAGCACTAACAAATAGAAGAACAATATCACATGACGTCGTAAAAATATTTTCTAAAAGGGCACGTATTCTTTCTTGTCCTGTGCAAAAGAATCCTTTTGCCTTGCTTAGAATAATAATTTGATTGATGCATTTCATATTTTGTGAAGCTGTTTTACAAAACTTTATCTTCCTTTGCCTTCTTTGATTACACTGTTCTGAAATGCATTTTTTATCCACCGGACCCACTATGCTAGTACAAGTCGGTACCATAACAGCTAACTAATATTATAACATGAATTGAACAAAGCCTAACACAAGCGAACTTAGCTTCGGTCATAGATTTACTAATTACGTATTGCAAGTACTAACGAGACGATGTAAGGTCTAGTGAAGGAACAATGCTTACAAAAACAGAAACAATATGGTGTTACGTCATGAACGTATTTGGCATTAGGATACAGGCGTTCGCTACCTTTGCTAACGATGAGACTTTACGCTGCTTAGAATATTAACCTTCTTTCGTTTCAATCTCCTGAAAATTGTATTTCCTGCTGATGTACAAGGCAAATCAAGAAACACCTGATACAGAAAACAATAAGCAAACGTTTGTCAGTCTGACCATGCGCCTCAACGAAAAGTAGCACTCTGTGGACTAGGAGTGATCTTATTAAGCATTATAGGGAAAAATGCAATGAGCTATATTTAACAAGGCAGTGTAATACAATGAACAGTTTAATGTAATATAGTGGACAAATAGTGGACACTACTGACAAGTGTAGTGTAATAAGGGACAAAATAGTGCACTATACTGACCAGTGTAATTTAATATAGTGGACGAGATAGTGAAGTATAATGAACAGTGTAGAGTAATATAGTTGACAAGGTATTGCATTATTGTTTGCAACTTAGTTTCTACAAGAATCAAGATAGTGCACAAACACCCGTAATAAATGCATTCAGTGGCTGAAAGTGTCTAAGCATTTCTTGATATGCTGTTAAAGTACTTGACCTTGTTGGCAGAGTTAGAGTGATTTAAAAATGATTATTCGACTTTCCCTCTGCTTCTTAATTGCGTATTATATGTTTATGCAAGTGATGATTTTCTGAAAATTTCTAGCATAAACATCATTCTTAGAGGAGACAAAGAGTTGTGTTCAATTCAGCTGAGTAGATTTAATTTCTTTACTTTAATTATTCGTCGAAATTACAAGGTTATCAGATTTTGTGATTTAGTAGCTCTTTTGGAATTTCAGGGAATTCATTTATAGATAGTTTCGATTATATCATTGCGACTCATCAAGACTATTGGCACATCAGCAAAATAGACTGGACTTCATTCGGAACACCGCCGGAACTAATTTTGGAATACTCGATACTTTGGATTTATTAGAGAACATTAGGACTAATTAGGATTTCGTTCCCCATAATGTGAGTTATTTTTAATTTTTAATTTTATATTTGAGGGAAATCAATTATATTTTACATTTTACAAAACTTGTTGATTTTTATTTTTTCTGTTATTTAGTATCAGACCATAAGGCTCTAACAGTATATAAGGTTGAAGAATTGGACAATTAATTCAGTCCTATTTTCCTATGTTACTGTTTTAATATCTGTCTGCAGATGTGTTCGTGTTTGATATAGTTTGAGAGGAATAACTCATTTGAACTATTCATTGGACTTTCAAAGTGCTCATTGTTTCTGGACTAAAGCAAGTTTTCGGGATTATTGTGAATTCATTCAAGGAGTTTTGGTCAATGCCAACGACAACTGTGTGTACACCGAGAACAACAACAAACATTAAATTTTCCCGAGCACAACATGGTAACAAATATTTATTTTGTGGAACGTAAGCTTGAAAGTAATATTATATAGTTAGGTTATGTTTTCGGGGCATTTCTACGGTACAACCTGTTTTCAACAATGCACCGTATTTTCTCTATAGGGCACTGCCATGTTAACTACGCTTGTGATTGTGACTGCACCTCTTGTTTAAATGTTTACTACTAGAAGTGCATGTTGTGTAGGGTTAAAATATAGTGTTCTAAAAGTGCACTTTGTGCAAGGTTTAAATTTTGTGTTCTAGAAATCACTTTGTGAGAGAATTAAATATTGTGTACTAGAGATGCACTTTATGTGGGGTTTAAATAGTGTGAACTAGAGATGCACTTTATGTGGGGTTTAAACATTGTGTACGAGAGATGCACTTTATGTGGGGTTTAAATAATGTGAACTAGAGATGCGCTTTATATTGGGTTTAAAAATTGTGTACTAGAGATGCACTTTATGTGGGGTTTAAATATTGTTTGCTAGAGGTGCACTTTACACGGAGTTTTAGTATAGTGCACTATAAGTGCACTTTGTGAAGTGTTATGTATAACATATTGTGTGTTATTTTTTATGATTATATATTAAAGGTCATTTTGAAACGAGATATTAGATAGATAATTTTGTCCATTGTGGGTTTACACTTTGGGATGAGGTCATTTTCTTTGATAAACATGAAGGTGTAGAAGTAATCTTGCTGAAGAATTTGATGTTATTTGACTTCAGTGCATGGGTTTCCCCCTACAAAAGTCTGGCTCACCTGATTTCTGATTGATTAGCTGTTATACGACGCAATCTGGTAGACAAGTAGAATATTCTAGAAATGATTATTCGACCCTCATTCTGGTTCTGAATTTGAGTCTTAACTTTTCATATAATAGACGATTACCTAAGAATTAGTTATTCCGATATTAGATATCAATGGATTCATTTAGTTGTGTTCAGCTGAGAGGATTTGATTTATTGATTTCAATTATGCATTAGATTTGCAAGGTTGAGAGGATTTGAATTATTGATTTCAATTATGCATTGGAATTGCAAGGTTATCATAACCTTCAAGATTGCGTTGTTGTGTTGGAATTACTATAAATTTATTTAGAGACATTTTGGATTAAATCATTATGATACATCATGGTACTAAACACACTAAATTATTCCATACTATTGGCACGTTAGTATAATAGTTTTGAAAATTTGGAACACCACTGGAACTTATTTGGACTTGTGATAGAATGTTTAGGACCAGTTAGGAATTGTTTCATCACACTGTATGCTATTATTAATTTTTAACATTGTATTTTAGGAAATAAAATTATTTGTAGAATGGTTACAAAACGTGTTTGTTCTCACTCTTTTCTGATACTTAGTTTAATACCATATACTCGAAACAGCGAGGGTTTGAATGTTATATACCAGAAGTGCGCTTTGTGTTGGTTTTAAATTTTATATGCTAGAAGTGCACTTTGTGTAGGGTTTAAATATTGTGTGCTAGAAAAGTACTTCTAAAGTGTTTAAATATAGTGCACTACAAGTTCACTTTGTGTAAGGTAGGCGAACGTGTATTTGAAATATTTAAAGTCCTTTTGTTTGATAAATCAAAACATATCTGGAAAATGCTGCTTTTTAAAAATATTCTTATTTATTTCGCTCACCTTGAATTTAGTAACCAGAACAAAAGAGAACAAAACCTTTATTAATGAAAAATAAATCTCAGGCCACACTTATGTGGCATATGAGAAGACAGCAAATGCTACAATATAGTAACATATAGAGATACATATCGCATCATAGGTCAACATTTGCAATCATAGCACAACTAAACATTCGGACGTCTGTGTCATTTAGCACATACATGTAACAAATTCGGTGGCTTTCAGTTTGAAAGCATTTGCTGATATTAATTCAGTATCCTGATAGTCACGAAGGGCTGCTATCATTGGCCTGTGTCTCACTCTAGCGGAAGGGCTGGTGGTAATTTTGTCGGTGTCTTTGTTCATTTTCTCTGCCGTTTTCCAATACGTTGAGCCCTGCGGATGCATATAGCGTCTGAGTCAAGTCCTAATTTGCCGCCGAGAACATCATGCACTACATCCAAGCAGTCCTCGTTTATGGACTTTGGTAACCCCCAAATATCAGAAGGTTCCGTCATTTTCATGCTTCAAGATCAATCGATTTCTAAGCCTAAGCCAATGCTTTGATTTTGTCTCAGTTTATGTCGGCCATATCACAGCGGCACGTGCAACATGCTCCACTGGGGAAATCAGTTCGGCAGCAGTTTCGTATTCTTATAAATAAACAAAAATTGATTCTAATTTATGGTCAATGCTAAGAGTCTTAAAATAGCCAAGAGAAATATTGTTTACACTTGAAATTGGCTTACCGTGATCGGTCAATTGACTCTTCTAGTCGTTAATTATTGAAATGAATAGGATTGGGCTCAGAACACTGCCCTGATAGGGTTCCATTTTTGAATTCACGTATCTTTGACTATTTGTCGCCCACTTTTGTTATGATTTTTTGACCCGTTATAAATTGGTTATCCATTAGTGGATGCAGTCCGTAAAATAGTAGTGGTTTGAGTTCGCAATTAATCCCTTAATCCGAATTAGATCGTAAGCTTTGTCAAGGTATAGAAAAATTCGTTATAGTTTTGAATTTATGGCCCATTTGATGCTTGATTCCAAGCGGATGCGTTGATTAAATCTGGATTGACAGTTGTGGAATCCGCTTTGATTTTGGGATAACAGATTTTAACTTTAAAAGTGGTACTTCAGTTTGTTGTTGATCAGTTTCTATGATTTTGCAGATGTTAGTGGTTACGAATTTATGTCTGCTGAGTTTCCGATCGGTCTAACAATAGTCCGTCTCCAGTCATTTGAAATGTCCACATATCACCAGATCTTATTGAGCAGATCCAAATTTACCAGTTAGGTTGTTTCTGAGAAATCTTTTATGAATGTTATACCATAGTGCTTCCTCTCCAGGTGAGGTGGGCTGATGGGGGGGGGGGGGGCGCCTTTTTCATTCTTCGATGGTGAAATCTATATTTAAACGGTTTGAGTGGTTGCCCCTATTCTGTGAATTTCTGACATAAGAGTGATTGCCCTTATTCTGTGAATTTCTGACATAAGAGTGGTTGCCCCTATTCTGTGAATTTCTGACATAAGAGATTTCAGGACTTTAAAAAAATGCAGACGATGCAGGATTTATCAGATTTCAGAACAAAAGTAATCACCAGATGATTTACAACAATAAGACTGTATGTACCGGTAATTAGACTCTGTTCTCTCTTTAAATTTATTTACATTTCCAGGAAAATTCCTACACCGTTTTAGGTCTGTCATATCGTAAAATCTGTAAGATTTTGCTATTATTAAGATGTGAATATTTATATTCAGTTTAATTTAAATTTAATGTCCATGCTTATTAGTGATGATATTGCATTCCTTGCATACATGTACTGTATTCCATACATGCATGCGAGTCTAGGATTCGGCTAATGTGGGTATGTGAGAAAGCTTGCCAGTAGCTTCTCGTGGGTCGGTGGTTCTTTCCGGGGTTTTCCCGGGTTCTTCCTCCACCATTAATACTGGCCGCCATGTATAGCCTATCGTGTGCTGAAAAATGGCGTTAAACCCTACTACAACAATAACAACAACCATACATGCATGCATTGTTTTCCTTCATACATGTATTAATTCCTTCCATAAATTATTGTATTCTTTACTTGTACTGTATTCCATACGTGAGTGTATTGTATTGCTTCCATACGTGTATTGTATTCATTGCATATGTGTATTGTATTCCTTGCATAGATGTGTAGTATTGCTTGCATAAGTGTATTGTTTTCCTTGCATATATGTATTTTATTCCTAGAATACTGTATTGTATTCCTTACTTGCATGTATTGTGTCCCTTACATACATGTATTGTATTCCTAGCATGTATTGTATTCATTGCATACGTATATTGTATCTATACATGCTTGTATTATTTTCTATACATGCATGTAATGTATTCCTTGCATACATGTGTTGAATTCCTTGTAAGTATTATTGTATTCTCTACTTATATTGTTTTCCATACATGCGTATATTGTTTTCCATACATGCGTGTATTGTATTCCTTGCATACATGTATTGTGTTCCTTACGTACTTGTACTATATTCCTTAGATACATGTATTGTATTCCTTGCATATATGTATTGCATTCCTTATATATATGTATTGTATTTATTTCAGGCATATATTGTATTCCTTACGTGAATATATTGTATTCCTTATTTGTATGAATTGTATTTCATACATGCGTGTATCGTATTTCTTACATGCGTGTATTGTATTCCTTACGTGAATGTATTGTATTACTTGCATACATGTATCGTATCCCATGCATACGTGTTTTGTATTCCTTACTTACATGTATTGTATTCCTTACTTACGTGTATTGTATTCCTTGCATACCTATACTGTAATCCTTGCATAGATGTATTGTACCCCTTACTTGCATGTAATGTATTACTCACATGCATGTAATGTATTACTCACATGCATGTAATGTATTCCTCACATGCATGTATTGTATTACATGTATTGTATTCCTTACAAGCGTGTATGGTATTCCTAGCATACATGTATTGAATTCCTTACATGTATGTATTGTATTCCTTGCATATATTGTATTCCTAGCATACATGCATTGCTTTTCTTGATAGGTGTGTTGTATTCTTTGAATAAGTGTATTGTATTCCTTACATGCATATATATATATATATATATATATATATATATATATATATATATATATTATTCCTTACATATGTATATTGTATTCCTTGCATACGTATATTGTATTCCTTGCATGATGTATTGTATTCCTTGCATACATGTATTGTATTCCTTACGTATATGTATTGCATTCATTGCATACCAGTATTGCATACTTTCCTTGAATACGTGTATTGTATTCCTTGGATGCATGTATTGTAATCCTTGCATACATATGTAATAGTCCTTGCAGACGTGCATTGCATTCTTTGGATACATGTATAGTATTACTTGCATACTTGTGTAGTATTCCTTGCATAAGTGTATTGTATTCCGTGGACACATATATTGTTTTCATTGCTTACATGTACTGTATTCCTTGTATACGTGTATTGTATTCCATCATGCATGTATTGTATTTCTCGCATACATGTATTGCATTCCTTACATGCATTATTGTATTCCTTACTTGTATTCCATGCATGCGTGTGTTGTATTACTAACATACGTATATTGTATTCTTTGCGAACACTATATTCCTTACATTCATTTATTGTATTCTTTGTATACATTGTATTGTATTACTTGCATACATGAATTGTATTCCTTACATACATGTATTGTATTCTTTATATACCTGTATTGTATTCCTTTCGTATCTGTACTATATTCCGTACAGACATGCACTGTATACCTTTCATACATATATTGTATTCCTTACGTGAATGTATTGTATTCCTTATACGCATTCATTGTATTTCTTACTTGCGCATATTGGATACCTTTTAGGCGAATATTGTATTCCATGCATAAGTGTATTGTATTCCTAGATACATACATTGTATTCCTTGTATGCTAGCCTTATATTCCTTACTTGCATGTATTGTAGTTCCTACACACGTGTATTGTACTCCTTGCATACGTGTATTGTATTCCTAGATACATGTATTGTATTCCTTACTTATATATATTGTATTCCTTACATGTGTTTATTGTATTCCTTGCATCCATGTACTGTATTCCATGGATGCATGTATTATATTCCTTGCATAAGTGTATTTTATTCCTTGCATCCGATTGTTGAACTCCTTGCATGCCTTATTGTATTCCTTTCATAGATGTAATGCATTCCTTTCTTGCATTATTGTATTCTTTACATGCATGTCTTATATTCCTTACAAGCATGTATTGTATTCCTTGAATACATGTGTTGTATTCCTTACATGCTTATATTGTATTCCTTGCATATATGTATTGATATCCTTAAATGCTAGTATTATATTTCTTGCATACATGTATTGAATGTCTTACATGCATGCATTTTTTCTTTACATACACGTAATGTATTTCTTACAAACATGCATTGCTAATATCAAGTTATTTCAGGCCAGTATATGGATTTATTCGGTGCATTTCTATTCTTCTACAAAGACACAAAATTAGAAATAGATTGGAAAGACAAAAGCATGAATTACGTGGGAAAAAATGGATTTGTCCTTGAGTTATCTGCCGAATCTTTTGTATACATACATACATATGTATATATATATATATATATATATATATATATATATATATATATATATATATATATATATATATATATATATATATATATATATATATATATATATACATGTGTGTGTATGCACACATGTATGTGATCAGGTAATTATTATTATGCAAATATATAGATATATCTGTAGGTGTATCTATAGGTAGGCATAAGTAGACAAAATATTGAATACGCAACGTTTTGTAATGGCTGACATTGCTTTGAAAAACGTGCATTTTATTAACATAGTTTAGATAATGTTCTGCGTGATAAAGCAGGATGAGCAAATTAATTTTTGCACCGTGTCTCCATTTTGTTGCTATGAATTTTCCTTCTTCTGACTGTGTTTCTTTTCTTGGACTTAAGATCATTTTCTCTGAGTCTCTTTTTTCCTGTAATCTTTGTGAAAACGTTATTAAGTCTTGAAATACTTCTTTTGCAGCAAACAAAAGATGGTTTTTGTTGTTGTTTTTTATTTACCTGTTTTTCATGTTTCCATTTATATTTCTGTCTTTCCGCTTCAGATCCTTTTCATCGCCTTTGCGTGTCATTAATGGCATCGTGTATTATCTTGTAGAGCAAGCAATCGACACATTTTGTTTGCCTTTTAAAGTTGTTTCTTAAAATATAGCACTGCCTTTTTAATATTCACTTTCGAAAGGCTTGGTGCTTTGTTACTAAGTAGGTCAATTTGTTTTGCAAATGAAAGGTTATCAGGTATAATTTCAAAGGCAATGCTAGCAAATTCAAACTATAAAAAGTATGTACTTAAGACAGCCTCTTACTGAAGGTGTAAAATTCTACTGCTATTACCCAATGGAGGAAAGCATACCACTCGACCAATATGAATGTGAATGCAAAATATTACATTGCGTGTTTCTTCATAACTGCACAAGAAGTACAGACTGGCAAGAGGACTACCGTATAGGCAGGCACCAGTAACTGACTGCCAGATTCAGTCCATTCTGGCCAAACACTACGTCATTGTCTGTATCAAAAACATCACTTGCTGTTCTTTCTTTTTTATAATTATATGTTCCCAACCTTACGTTTGAACTGCAGTTAAACGTCATTGAAAGAAGGAAATGGCTGTGAAAGTGTTTCCTTTTTTGCAGTTAAACGTCATTGAAAGAAGGAAATGGCTGTGAAAGTGTTTCCATTTTTGCAGATAATCAATCAAAGACATGTAAAGCCTGTTGCAATCAGCTATCGCTGTATCAGTTAATAGAACTGTAGTAACATTTCATTCTTGTTATATATATATATATATATATATATATATATATATATATATATATATATATATATATATATATATATATATATATACGCACACACAATCCATGTTGCCCTCCTAGAATACAAGGGACAAATTCCCTTCATGCTCATGTTACCCACAGATAACCCACAAACACTGGCCAATTATGAACTCTTGTAGACCGTTTAAATTGGTCTTCCTATTCATGTCATTTATTGCTCTTCGTGGATCTCAGACCTTGCAAGATCTGCTATCAAAAACAAATTGAAAATCGAAGCCTTTTTGGAAACAAAGATGCAAGACGTGCCAACACATGATGGAACCAAACAACCAAAGCGCAGCCACAGGTAAAAGGAGTATTATTCACAACATACTAACACACGCAACACCGAAAATATGTTCTACCTCATCACATGCAACACCCAAAATGCGTTCCACGTCATCACAGCCAACAACGAAATTGTGTTCTGTCTCATCACGGGCAATACAGAAAATGTGTTCCACCTCATCACATGGACCACGAAAAATGTTTTATGCCTCATCACATGCAAGGCACTGATTTTACTGTTTGAGATATGTATTTTGACGTAGAAAGTTACAAATAGTGTCTATTTAAAAGGCTTTTTCAATAACTATAAGTGACTATTTCTATAATATGATGGGTGTCATTAATTGGATGTATATATTTGGTTATTGACGTTTTATACATGCCATATTGGTTTATTTGTAGCTGGCGGAATTGCATCGTAGCTAGCAAATAGACAACATAACCACATAGGGCGACTTCGTAGGAAAAGAAGCAACCATAGTTGGCAACAAGAGATCATTCTTGGAAAGAAAGAAATTTAGTTGGCAATTGCTCAACGGGGCAACATTGTTGACAACAGAGCAACATAGCTGAAAATAGGGCAACATGGTTGATAATAGGGCAACATTGTTCGCTGCAAAACACAGTATTTGGCAACGGAGCAACACATTGGCCTGACCGGAAAGGGGACCGAGATGCCTAAAAGTTCCGTATAAGGATTTCCATTTTGAACTTTGCATTTAGAATATTGAACTGTAAATCTGAATGTTGTCATTGCATATATTTGCATGAACCACACGCATTTGTTTTAATTAATACCATGTTTCTAGTATTTCGAGTACGTAACTCATTATTTTATATTTGCATATGACAGCGTCAATATTATATCATTTGTTGATGTTTTGCAAGCATTCATGTGAGAATCTAGTTTTATATTGTATTAATATCATGGTGTCTATGGCAGTATTATAGTGGGGCACATTAGCATCAATGGAAATCTCAGTCAGATAGATCGTGGGCACGATTAGCGTCAAGACTTTTACTGACCCCCTGGGCACATTTAGGGTCAAGGGAAATCGAACATGGGGAATATTGGGTCTGTATAGCGTCAAGGGGAGTTTGGGGTGTTGTATAGGGATATATAGAATCAATGTTGGGGTTTGGACCGAGACAAGACAATCCCAGTCAAGGGTTTATATTATTTGTCTCTCTACGAGGCTTGCCCGAGTGGGGAGACATATAATATAAACCCGCGACTGGGATTTCCTTGTCTCTGTCCAAACCCCAACGTAGATGTTTTTCTCACCCAATACTTTCCTTTAAAGTAAAAAGAATTCTTCACTAGTGATCACGTACAATGTTTACATGCAGCGCATGAACATAAATATGTTCATGATGGCTGTGGTGTGACCGTTGCGTCCGAAGTACACAGTTTATACGCCTGAGCAAAGAAAAAAAACAACATAAAACCTAGCATAATAATGAGGTATTATCACATTTAATATATGGATGTTATATAAAATTGACAATGAATAATTAATATTTATTACAAGCAACTGTTTTATTTTCATCAGTTACGATTTTGAAAAGTTATATAATACGATATCGGCTACTCAGCTCTACTGTAGTTATACTTAGTACAAGCTGTAACGAGGAGTAACATCTTTCTTTAGATTATTCATGGGTAGTTAGAGATATGTGTCACTATCGTATATAACTATTCTTTTCTTTGGAGGAGGTGAAAATGTGTGTGACATACTTGTATTGTCCTTAATATTGATTGTAAACTTACCCCTGTGTATAATAGACCCCACAAAAACGGACTCTAGCGGATAACCATGTGCTAAACTTTCAAGTTCACGGATTCTTTGAACATTTATTTTCTCTCCTGGAAATATGGAAAGTGCTACAGTGAAATTTGCTTATGGAGTAATGTATTGACAGATAAATAATTCCTTCTGGCTGGTAAGTGCATTATTTGTCATTAAATAGTGTAGGTATAGTTTTGATTCAACCGGGGCACAATGGTGATGCTTAACAAAATTAGAATAAAACATGTTTTATATAACACTTTTATGGCTGTTACTACGTTTTCCGTAGTTGTTAAGAGAGTTGGGAGGCTATGAAGTGCATATGTCTATAGTCTATGTGCATGGTTCAGTATTTTCTGTTATAGTTCATTCCACACAGCAATGAGAATTTTATCCTTTCTGTAGCACTATCATTTTTCAAGTCAGCGTCATTAAATGTAGCTAACAGTATAGAATTTGTTTCACACAAAGTATTTAAAACTAGTCAGGTAGCTTTAGCTAAATTTAATGACGCTGACCTGAAAAATGTACTGAGCTAGGCCTGCATATAGATAAAATTGACCATGCTGTGTGGAACGAAATAGCATAATACCAAAAAGTTCGACATCGTATGCGTTTGTGTCTTTGTCTCTCTCGAAATGTTTTCATGGTGTGTTCTCAAAGATAGATTTGCCTTAAGTTATTGTGTTTTTGCTATAGATTTGTTACTGTTGTTGTTGTTGTTTGATTTTAGTACAACTACGTCAGGCAGAGCAGAAGACAACAAGCGTTTCTTTTTTTAAAAGTAGTTCTGAGCGCATGGACACCTTGACTGAGACGACTGGTCTGAGATGACTAGACTGAGATAAGAAAAGTAAGGTCAGCAAAACAGCTAGATTTCTCTGTCGCATCAGTGAGAAAATAGGAATGGAACAGGTGAGGTGACGTCACGGTACTGGACATTGCTAACATTTTGACAAAGGGCTGGCTTCCACTGGATCAAACACTGGTAGTAAAAAATGCTAGAACTGGATAGACATAGACATAGACAAAGAAAGATACACACACATAAACACACACGTCTTGTTCTTCTAATTTCTCCTTTTCCTCCACCATCTTCTTAGTTTTGTTATTGATGTTGTCTTCTTCTTTTTCATTTGTCCCTCCTCCTGTTTTTCCTTCTCCTCTTCCTCTTTCTTCCTCTTCTCATTCTTCTCTTCCTTTTCTATCATTTCATTCCATCCCCTCATTCTCATTCTATCGTCTTCATCCTCCTTCTTCTCTTTTTCTTCTTTAATTATTTCCTTTAAGATATCCTTCATTTTCTTAGATTATTGATTTCCGTCTTGACCCGATGGGGACTGTAAAAATAAAAGTCGTCATCCAGTTTGACTAACATTTCTTCAATCATTGCCAAATTATCCAGAACGTTTTGCAGCTTCTTCATTTTACCAAGGTGGTTACTTGCCATCTTGGTTTATTCAATATTGAATGGCGCGAATGACAAACGCTCGACTTTATATTTGTCAAGCACGGACGTGAAGGAAGACATTCCTTACACTCACTACACATATTATCTTCTATCCAAGCAGAAGATAAGAAAAACTATTATATACCATCTACAAACCCCAAATATACTATCCACACACGGGAAGAGGAACAAAAACTAAACTATACTATCCACACAACGTACGCGAACGCATACAAACTCCAGACATACTATCCACATACGGGAAGGAGAAAAAACAAACACAATATCTACTATCCGAAAAATGTACGCGAACACATACAAACACAATATCTAACTTCCACGCAAACGTACGCTAACGCACTCACACACACACACACACACACACACATAGCCTTCTGCATAATCTTCTTACGTAATGCCATGGCTGGCGTTGGTCCCCAACTGTCCGGTGGCTTCGTACAGGGATAAGTACGACCTCAAGTAATTCATCTTTGCGCTAAAGTCAGCTCGAAGGGTCTGGTACACAAGGTCATGCTATTACGACTGACTTTGATCTTGGACACGTCGTAGTGCTGAAACTCGAAAGGATTTTGATTGTGTGCTTTGTTGACGGCTGCACTGCTCACGATACCAACGATTAATCGCTTGGGTAACTGTCCTTGGAACAGATGATCTTTGATTTTGGTTCGGAGTTCAGAGGCAATGGTGAATGTGTTCATTTTCACTCGTAGTATCGGATAATTGGTGGTCGTTCTGCTCAAAGTGTGACTGATGTCGTTTCCCATTTTAGATAACAGTTCCACGCGTCGCACGTAGAGTCTGGCTTCCTCAATATAGATTTTGTAACTGGTATCACCAGCCATCAAATGGAAAGCGGTACTGTCGCGGTTCAGTCTTAGGCGAACTTCCACGCCGGTCAGCAAATTCTACTCTTGTAACCACATGTCCAAAAGCAAGCGGTCCGTCAGTTCTAATCTTCAGCTTCCGGCAATTTTCTTTTGACGTGCGCTGAATCCCTTATTGGTGCAATCTTTATCTGCCACCTTATCGAACTTGCCCGCTGTGTCAGGTTTCCATACAACGCAAGCATCCAGATGGGAGTTTGTGGCTTCTTTTCCGTACGTAAGATATTTTCTAGGTATGCTCAATAAGGGTCAGTATCCATGCTGATGCTGACCCGTTTGCTATTCAAGTACAAATCTACCTCGCTGAACAAGGAATTAATGAAATTGTTGACGGTAGTTACTGCCTCAGTGGCCTCCAGATCGCTACCATCCGTTTCGTTCACTTTGATTTTCAAATACAAGTAACTACTGTTCAGATAAGTATAATCTTCGGGCTGTCCTTTGATTTCAAACACGATAGGATCTGAGGCCTTCTAAGAGGTGATGGGATGAAATTCGACCCATTGGGATTCTTGTATTGTCATCATGTTGGGCGCCATAGCAAACAGATCCAGTTTTGACTTGGAACAAGCGCAGGAATCTCAGTGCGTCATATCTTTCCTTCTTTCTTTCTTACTCTCTTTGATTTTGTTAATAATCAAAAACGTCCAAGTCTCGGGTAGTTCTTCTTTTCCTAGTCTTGTTAGCTTTATGAGTATGAAGTCCTCTGGAGGGTGTCTTCTGCCTTGTCCTTGCTGTGGCGTCAGGAAAGCAGGAATACCTGACTCAGCAGAGTCCAGGGCATTTATAAGAATTTCTCGCCGACCCAAAATCTCTTTAACCGTTAGAAGCAAGACATTTTTGCCTGCTCTCAAGAAAGCTTCCTTAGGGTTTTCATTGTCGATGATGACAGCTTGGATAAATTCTTTACCGTGCGTTAATGCGGCATCTTTCAAGGTGTTCAATCCTCGTGTCACCATCGGTTTTAAAACAGGGGCCACCGAACAAAAGGCCGATTTCAACATATCTTCTAAAACGTGTCCTCGCTGTCGAGCTACCCTTAGATACACTAGATACATGACTTACAACTCGTTTTAGAATCGTTTTCGAAAATGGAGTTTCACCGTGACTTTTCCTTTAGAGAATGGAATATTTTGTCCCAGATCTCTTTTTTATAGCAATGTTGACAATGTATACATACGACTTACTGACGAACAAATAGTGAGAATGTACAAATTCGCGTTGAACATGATAGGTGTTTCCACCTTCCTCGTCCGTGACCGTGGTAGAATAAACTGTGAAAGGAATTACTCAGAGTAGCGGTAGAAAGGTTTGTCCAACCACGTTGTGCTCTGCCACACTGGTGTACACAAACATCAAATTGAGTCCCTCGTTCAGTTTTACAGGGGATACAAAAGCCTTGTAAAACTCCATATTGCTGTTTATCTTCGGGCTCAGATTCTGTGCTAACATCTGTTAATGTCCACCCAAAATTTCAAACAAAACTATCATTAACCCTGATGGACAACGTTTCTCTATCCTAAAATCTCATCAATAGGCGACGAGCCACTTTATGTTACTCAGTCTTAACACTGTTTTGGCTCTGTTTAGGGCTGTGCCAAACGCTGCCTCGAACCTGTCAGCAACTGTGTCCACCAAATGTTCATCGCTAAAATAATAGCCTGACGAAAATTTACAGTATAGGTGCTTAATAATGGTTTGCTTGATGAATATGTGTCACCTGAAAACACGATTTTATTCATCTCTTCTTGCAATTGGACGTTCAGGATTTCGACCTGTAAAGTGTTTTGAGATTCAGTGATGTTTTTGATTTATGTCGGGTAAATCATTTCAACAAAAGCCACTTTCCAATGGGCTTCTTGATCTCATTGGATGGCCTGAGGTAATTTGACCGTGTAACTACACAAAGTATTGTTGTGAAATACCTATTTTAAACTGTCACTGGGTAAAGTTACAGAGTTCTGCTGATGTCCGAGGGGTCACTCGAAGTCAGAGGAGTGTCTAAGAGAGGATTGCTGTTGTGGTTATTGTTGGAGTGGTGACTGATGTTGGACACAAGACACCCGTTGTTCCCGTTCGAGGAGTATTTCAGGGAAAGATTGGGGTCAAGTAACCGATGCAACTGCTCATTAAAATGGTAAGCAATTGTTTGTCTCCTAGTTGCAAACTTAAATTGGCAAAGACAGCACCGATGACGCAATATACTACAATGATTTGGCAGAAAAAGCGTTTTAGGCACACGTTCTCCACACTCTTGTTTTTGTAGATCTTGCAGAGAAAAACTGGGTGAAGGAGTGGTCACTGTCTCATTGGTACCTGAGGTTGTATTGAAGGGCGTAATGGTCACTTATTTATAGTCGATGACTTTCGAATCGTCGATCCAAGAATCAAAACTGGGAGGATATCCTTTCCAACGTACTTTGGCTTCTTTGACACGTCGTTTTCCAATTTTTCTGGTTCTCCGTTTGAGAATGCTTTTGATGTCGTACACTTCGTCTTCCTTTTTGATCACGTGTTGTAAACTTGGGCAGGTTATACGTTCCTTTTAACACTTCCCCGTTCATGTCTTCCACTTTATGGACGGCAGGATGGCGGTCACTCACTTGTCCATTGACACGAAACAATTCATTGGTCAAGTTGGGTAAGTAACCTTTGTCAAAAGTGCGTTTGATTTTGCCAATGCGCACCCGAACTCCTGCTACCAACAATTCCACCTTTCTTTGGGACAGCCACCGTATGGGACGTACCAAACAGGCGCTCAAAAACAGTCACTTCGTTGTCGGGGGCCACTTCTAGGGGAACACATCCGATTTTCCGATGGTAAGATTGGTTGTTAGCTAGGACCAGGTGCGGTAAGACGTCGATGTACTTGAGAGTGTGTTGATGCGTAAATTATTTCCAGATGCGTTCTTTCAAAGTCCGCTGAAAACATTCCTCGATCCTGGATTTAGTTTCGGAATTCTCAGTGGTGAACACAAGAATGTCGCGTTTTTTAATTCGTTTTGGAAAGCTTGGTCGGTTTGCCATCGAAGACACCCATTTTGTTTTAACACCAGTTTGAGAGCTCGCACTAACTCAGTTATCGATTTGGAAGTCAATGACACAACCCAGGCAAATTAGGAAGCGACGTCTATGACACAAGACAAATATGTGTAGCCACGATTGTAGGTGGCCAAATGAGAGACATCGGCTAAATCGGCTTGCCATTGAAGATCGATGCCCTCCACTCTGATTCGACTTCTGAAAACTTTCGTCGACTGGGCTTGTGTAAAGTGTACGTGGCTTGTTCCTGTAGCTACCGTTGCACTTGAGGTAAACGGAGACTTTTCAGACGGGTTTTGGCAGCACGATACAATTTCTGAACTCCGTATCCCGCTGGATGGGCTGGATCGTAGTAAATACTGGCTAACACCGTCTCCCTTTTTTAATAAATCACCTACTCTTCGCTGATGATACTTTTGATTGGGCGAAATGGTTGGTTTAGAAATGGTTTTACCTGTCCGAAGTGCCACGGAAGTAGAAGTAGAGGGTAGTGGTGGTGGTGGTGGTAATGGGATGGCTCTGGTTGTTTTCACTTCTGGTTTCCCTTCTTTCTTTTTCACTTTTGTCGAAGGAGGAGCGGACATCATATTTTTAACCCAATATTTAAGTTCTTATTGTTGAGGGGTTGGGGAAGGGGTCAACAAGAACGTGTAATCTTATTAGGGATGGGAGCTGCTAGAGGTGTTTGAAAGACTTCTCTTGCCTCTTGTTCCTCAGGCATTAGTGGCGCTTCGACTGTCTTGACCGCTGCGGGTGGCGGTGGTTGTCATTTACTTTTCATATGGGTCTTAAAATCGTTCAGATTTGGCAGAGCTGTTTCGTCTGAAGCTTTCTGTTGAAAGAGTTGCAGTCGTTGCAACAGTTGACCGTACCTTTGCGATTTCAACGATTGCAATTCGTGTTGTAACTGAGGTGTTCTCTGACGAGTGGCATTGATTTCGCAACCTCCAGGTTTGAAACGCACATCATCGCTTTCCATGGGAGGTATAGTGGTAGTAGTCATAGCAAAGTTCCCATGATGCTCTGGTGAAGTAGTCATAGCAAAGTTCACATGATGTGATACTGAATCGCTGAGGTCACAGCGTACGGCATCCATGCAATCGCAAGGCACAGCATCGCACTCGAGTTTTCTCTCGCTTGATATTTGCTTGGCAATGGTAGTCACAATGAAGTATCGGTCTTGGAAGTTTTCCCCTTTATATGATGGCCAATATCGGCGTGTCCGTACGGTAATGTAAAGTGTTTGGGAAGCCGTATTCGCTTCTGGTACACGATTTTATACACTTTTTCCAATGGTCGAATGAGAGTTTGGTGTGTGGGTAAAAGTACAATCGTGTGCAGCTCATAGGTGGTCGCTCTAAAATGTCAATCGTCTCCAGACTGCAAAGCTTCTTTCAGCATACCAAAGTACACCACTCGACTGGTGCGATAATTGAGAGTCAATCCTTTCACTTTACATTCGGTGTGCACTTCTCCGTGTTTGTCCCGGTATTCGTAGCCGTAATTTTGGACCGCCACTAGCTAAACTTAGAATCATGTAAGGAAAACTAATATTATACTCCGTTTGTACCTAAAAGGCCAATTATAGTTGAACCTATGGAAGTTATTCATATTACCATTTGCTATGTCCTCTGAAACCAGTTTGAGCTGTCATACTATGGTGGTATAATATCTTTATACAGTGTTCAATCATCGAAGCATAAACAATAAAGTTAAATTTCCCTTATCCCCAAAGAGCAACATTAATGTTAAACCGAAAGACAAATAAACTTAAAATTCCCATATTCGTAGAGCGCCAATTTTCAAACTGGCTGCCTTAATGTTCATTGTCAATGTCCTCAGTGTCAGTTTTGTCCCGAGGGTACCAGGCTGGACTACTGATATCGAAGGCAATGGCGTTTATCCAAGCATTGTGTTGAAAAAGGCAACTGTTGTCATGTCTTGTCTTGCTTGTGAGAACGTCTATACAAAACAGTTATATAAGCATAATGCCCTTGTGATGACTTGAATAGGTATCTCTTTACATTTACACTGTACGTCCAGATTGCGTATATTCCTCCTCAGACATGTTTATCAGAGGCCATTGAGAGCTATGCAAATGTTGATATTTGTAACAGAGCCATGCTAAGGTAAATAGTTATATTATATCAAAGAATTTTTCTTATATTTCCAACAAAATGAAAACTTCTTGCGCAGTGTGAATCATTTTCCGTTCGACTCATGAAAGAGCAATGACTACTACTACTACTACTACTACTAATAATAATAATAATAATAATAGCAATACTACTACTACTACTACTACTACTACTAATAATAATAATAATAATAATAGTATTATTAATATTAATAATAATAATAAAGAGAAGAAAGAGAAGAAAACGATAGAAAAGAAGACGTAAAGAAGAAGATAATGAAGATGATGATGAAGATGATGATGAAGAAGGAGGAGGTTGTATTGTGTTGTTTATTGATTGGTTTGTTTATGTTGTTTTGTGTGGGGTTTTATTTATTTTATTTTTTTATTTATTTTTTTAACGTAGAAGAAGAAGGGGCCGATAATTGGTATTCTTCTGGTGTCATTTATTCCTCAGAACTTAAACACTTAATCTAGCTGGTACAATTTCTAATTCTGAATAATAAATGTGGCTGCAATGCTTAAAACATTTGGTTTAGTATATGGTACTGCGAAATCATTAGTATATATTCTTTGTACATAAAATGTATACAGTATGCACAAACTTTGGCAAGTTACCCTATGGTTCAAGAAAAGTTGCATTTAAAGTGCAAATGCAACAAACTTGAAGATAATAATGACTCTCTGACCATCCGTGATGTAATTCAACTAAACGTTGCTGGTGGTGTTTAAAGAATGTTAAACCCTTTATTAGGACCGGCCTTATGCTGATTGAACCGATTCGGCCCAATCGGGCCCCGCGCTCACTGGGTCCCCGTGCGTTAGTAAACATATTTTTAAAAAAATTCGGTTTAATATCATATAAAACTTGTTTTAAAGTTTACTTTCAAATGCCGTGCTCACGGGGGGGGGGGGGGGGGGTGCAGCGCGTACATCGCGGGGGGGGGGGGGGGGGCCAAAATGATCCAAATCGGCCTGGTGCTAAATCCGCAACTGCCCATTATTATTATCATTATTATTATTATTATTATTATTATTATTATTATTATTATTAATCTATTTATGCTTAATTGGAACAACAAAGGTATCATTAACTCTTCCCGCAGCGTTTTCATTTGAATGCTGTTCGCGTACCACCAGTATTAAATCAATATTACAACCGTTGTAAATTGTTTGCAAAGGAAACTCAAACGACAGTATGAGGAAACTGAAATATGGTTGGCAGCGACGGAACGTAGCATGATCTGGGGCCTGAAATTCATCTCACACTAACACTTCTGCAATTTTACAAATTAAATGCACGCATCTTTGTTTTATTTTAAAAAGCTCGCTCCTGAAAATGGACGCTTTCTGTGCAATTACGTTATTTTAATAAGACATTACTATTACAACGGAAAGAACTTGAATATCATCTTTCAAGTGCAATTACTGACAACGGGAACCAACCCCAATTATTTTAAATAATTGCATAGTGCACCGGATTTAGATATGATGAAATGAGATTGTCCTGAATAATTCTAGCATTTAGATATCACGTATTATTAAATCAAAGATATTTTGCTTTGGCGACAATAACACATTTAAGAAGAATTAGACGGTATTTGCGTACTTATTTGAAAGGCTGCATCGTACATTCATTCCAGAGGTTTCAATATTAAGGACGTTTAATCGAGAAATATCGGACTAACTGTTTAAAATAAGACTCTTTGATTGTCATGATCAAGACATGTATCATTGTATTTGTTCTTTTTCCATAATGTAACTCATAGCATTTTGCTGTATAGCTCATATGATAGTAATACTCATTTCAAATGAAATTTATGCATGCAGTCAAACTTCAATTTTTGGCTAGGCTTGGCGATCTAAACTAATTGAAATTATTCGACTAGTTTCATTAATTTCGTTTACAATTAGCACAACGGAAGAAACATTTCTATCACATAACGACATTTTTTTCATTTTATATTAACAAAACCGCATGATAGTGTAATGAATTACTGAAATACCTTTTAATGCCTAAATCATTATACATTTGCCTTATAAAACATTATATCATTTGAATGCCTCTGTCATAATATGTAATTTTCCTTACAAAGCGTCTTGATATCATTTGAATGTCTCGGTCATTACCCATTTTCCTTACAAATAGTTGTATCATTTGAATGTCTCGGCCATTACCATTAGCCTTACAAAGTGTTGTATCATCTGAATGCCTCGGTCGTTACGCATTTTACTTACAAATCGTCATGATATCATTCGAATGCTTCGGTCATTAGGCATTTACTTTAAAAAAAAAAGTTTTTTTATATCATTTTTGCATCATTAAATGTTTACTTGTTTGATATGGAACATTTATGATATCTGTATATAAACATATAAAAGGATGTAGTCATGTAAGAAAAATTCTTTCATGTTCAGTATTTGATAGCATAACAGTGGTGTTATTATATTTAATACTTATCTATTTTTTAAACCCCTTGTTATAAGCATTTTGTTCCGCTCACAAATAGACAAACTTACTTATGCACTATCATACATGGAGTGAAAGAAGATAAAAGGTTTGAGTGCTTACACATATTCACAAAACTGGGATTCTAAAAACATTAAATACGATGTAGAGTAAGTTAATGCCTGTTCCTGCTTGGTTGCTTGTTCCTATATTCACCACTTTTAACGTCTGTAGAAAGATGCGTGTGTATGTGCGTACCACCCAAGCTCCTTTGTCTTCTTTCACTCCAGGTGTGATAGTATTTAAGTATCGTTGTGTATTGTATCTCCTTTATGATCAACATGTTATAATTATGTTTGTCAAGGTATTTGCACTTCTATCTGATGGGTAGTTTTAGAAAAGGATTTACCATCTTGTCCTCAGAGAACACAAATCATGTAATGCCAATTATACGCTTTCGTTGTGAGAGTCCCAAATCATACGATGCCAATTATCTCATTGTCATTCTGCGAGTCCCAAATATTGTAATGCCAATTATCTCACTTGTTGTGACAGTCTCAGATCATTTAATGTCAATTATCACGCTTTTGTTGTGAGAGTTCCTAAATTATGTAATGCCCATTATCTCGCTTGTTGTGACAGTCTCAGATCATGTAATGCCAATTATCACGCTGTTGTTGTGAGAGTTCCTATATATTGTAATGCCAATTATCTCACTTTTTCCTCTTCTAGGGAATGCAACTTTAAACTTTATTTTATTCTAGATAAAATGTGTAAACAAATACACAAAACGGAACCCGGTTTTCGTCCGAGTAGGGGGAATGAGCGAGTTTAATGCGGTGTAAGGGATATGTCAAACTTGGACTTATTCATACCCATATCAACGAGTTCTTTTCGTTGCTTAGGATAAAACACGCAGCTTTGTGCTTAATACAAGCCCCATTTTTGCGTTTAAACATAGTTTTATCACAAATGTGTAAATGGAATAGAAAACAAATTCGTATTTTACGTCACTTTAGATCGGTGCATCTGAGGATATCGATCTGAGCGAAGAAACCTAACTAGTTGCAGACGGGTGTGCCATTAGAGGAACACGGATTCAATATCAGAATCGAACGGCCGAAAACAACTATTTAAGAATAACTATGTAATAAATAAAACTCGTACCGCTACTTCATATGTAAACAATCATGGGCACACCTTTAGTGCTGTTTTTGCACTGAAATCTGCAATATTTCCATGACTATTTTTCAGTTCTAGGTAGATATTAGTGATGATGTGCGTACGTCCGATTCCATGCGAAATTCCTTCTTATTATTAATGGTCTCTCCTTACGTTTGTCTTGCCGGTATTGTTCAAAAATGGCGTATTTGTACATTAAACAATACAGCCCTCTATTATGCCTTACGACCAACATCCTTTCGACCTTCTTCATTTTGTGTTTGTGTGTCAGCTCTCACGAAAGATTTAACTGATTAAGGTGGTCTGTTACCTGTTGAATTATATTTAGTTGATTAAAATGGTCTGTTACATGTTGAAGTATATTTAATTGACTGAGGTGGTCTGTTGCCTGTTGAAGTATATTTAGTTGATTAAAATGGTCTGTTACCTGTTGAAGTATATTTAATTGACTGAGGTGGTCTGTTGCCTGTTGAAGTATATTTAGTTGATTAAAATGGTCTGTTACCTGTTGAAGTATATTTAATTGACTGAGGTGGTCTGTTGCCTGTTGAAGTATATTTAGTTGATTAAAATGGTCTGTTACCTGTTGAAGTATATTTAATTGACTGAGGTGGTCTGTTGCCTGTTGAAGTATATTTAGTTGATTAAAATGGTCTGTTACCTGTTGAAGTATATTTAATTGACTGAGGTGGTCTGTTGTCTGTTGAAGTATATTTAGTTGATTAAAATGGTCTGTTACCTGTTGAAGTATATTTAATTGACTGAGGTGGTCTGTTACCTGTTGAATTATATTTAGTTGATTAAAATGGTCTGTTACCTGTTGAAGTATATTTAATTGACTGAGGTGGTCTGTTAGTATTTAAATTTGTATATTCTGAAGAGAAAACAGTATGACTAAAGAGACACAAATATGTACGTGGACTATCAGAACGAAGCTTTGACGCAAATTAATATATAATACTAAGATATGAAGAAAACACAATATCGGTTTGAGACTGGCCTCAAAAGAACAACAACAATAATCAATTCTTTAAATGGATTAGTTTATTCACTAAAATCTTTGAAACATGCTGCGCTTATTTGCCGTTTTATAATTAACTCCGCTATATATAACTGTATGTGGGAAAATCCATGTTCATGATGTAAAATTCCAAGCTAACAAAGAAAAATGATGTAATATAAATTTACTTGTAATTTTGGTTTAAACCAAGTAATGCATCACAAATTATACGCCAGTTTAATATTCTAAATACTAAGGGTATATGCTATTCCAGAACTGTACGATTGCATTCAGTTTGATAACCAGTTTCTGGCATCCGATATTGTACCACTGCGTTTAATCTGAGAATCAGTTTCCAGTATTGAATCACTGTATTCAATTTGATAATCAGTTTGTATTGTACGATTTGTAATCAAGTTAATAATCAGTTTCTGTTTCCAGCACTGTACGATTGTATTCAATTTGCTTACCAGTTTCTGCCTTTCTGTATCATTGTTTTAAATTTAATAACCATTTTCTAGATTCCAGTATTGTATGCTGTATTCAGTTTGATATTCAATTTTGGCTTCCAGCACTGTACCACTGTATTCAATTTGATAATCAGTTTCCCGCTACCAGCACCGTACCATTGCATTGAATTTGATAATCTACTTCTGGCTTCCAGTATTGTACGATTGCATTCAATTTCATAGACAGTTTCTGGCTTCCAACACTGTACCATTACATTCAATTTGATAATTACTATCAGGCTGTTCAGAACCGTACAAATAAAGAAACATACAGTATTATTAATAACTATATTGGTAATGTTTTACAAAGAATTTGAATTAGCAAGATAGAGTCATGGCTTTATTTCAAGATGGATTATACATTCCCAAGATAAGAAGAGCGCAACCAGTTGTATTTACAAAAGTTATTGGAGAACAAATGTGTTTCCTCAAAACATTAATGTCCACAAAGTGTTATTATCTACTTTGGAAAGTGTTTCATTGAAACCGATATATTCTCGATTGACATCAGTAAAAATAAAATCTTCTTCCACTCCCACGGTTACCTCTCTTCGTGAATAGATTTCGATCTATATAAAATAAAAAAAATGAGGAAACTGAAGGGAGTTTAAAAGATAAAAATATATATTACATCTTGAAATATGCATATTAAGCCTTCGAATGTGTGTGTGTGTGTGTGTGTGTGTGTGTGTGTGTGTGTGTGCACGTGCGCAGTGTAAATTGGACTGACTAGAAAAATTACGAGTACAACGTTAGTGGAATACGATTTACAGTCATGGATTTTTGATCGCATTTATGAATTCTCTGGAACACCCAGTATAACCACGTATCTTTTATTTTCAGATATTTAGAACCAGCCAGTTTCTTCAAATTCCAACGGTTATCAACAACGGCTAAAGCCCAGTTCATTGAAGAACTATATATATATATATATATATATATATATATATATATATATATATATATATATATATATATATATATATATATATATATATATATATATATATGATTCTGTTAAAATTCAGTGGTTAAATATACACCATTTAAAAACGATTTCTAAAACAATATAACCATTTATGTCGATATTTGTTCTCAGCGTTAATTTCCAGCTTGTGTGTTATGCTTCCTCACTGCAGCATTTGGCACACAATGAACCTGCACATTGTTTTCTTAACTACACCTAACGTATTCGATCATTTAATCGCTATCGATATTTGAAGCTTAAATGTGTCATGATAACGCCTGCTATTATTTACTTAAAATGTTTCAAAAATACATGAAAATCAACAGTTTAGATAGTTTTGCCTATTCCACCGATATGGTATAAGCAATATTAGGCTTGCATGAAATTAGAGTCAAACAGTTTGGAGTCGGAAAGTCTGAATGCGACAAAAAACTTTGATATTTCAGTGATAACGAAGATGAAGGTGAGACTGCTTTGTAAAAGGTCGATAATTACAGCCATATTTTTGTACCAAATATCAGCTAGATTCGAACCATCATCAGAAAACATATTCCACATGGCATGGCAATGCCTTCCAATAACTTGCACTGAACATTAAGTCGTCTCATAAAATGTAATAAATTTGTGTAGATCCATTAGGAGAAAGTCCCCTGGGAGCTATATTATGTGAGTGTGTTGACTAGAAGCGATGAATCTATTAACATGTTTGCACAGATTGTCGTTTTGGTAGTGTGTTTTTGTGGAGATCTGGACCAAAAGGAAACTAACGAATTCGAGTTCTTTCAGATATCACATACATCTTTTTTGATTTGTTAGCTTTTCAACAGATAATATGTTGTGACATGTATAAGAATACAAAGATGTTGACCATTTCATAAGAATACAAAGATGTCCACCATTTCATAAGAATACAAAGGTGTTGAGCATTTCATAAGAATACGAAGTTGTTGACCATTTCATAAAAATGAAGCGTTGCACCTTAACTCTAGCTTACAGTACGTTTGACCTAAACATCAGGGTCTTGCACGTCGACGTTCAAAGTTAAACCTTTCTGTGTTTAGTGGAGTCGCTTCCATGTTAATTATCAATATATGAGATAATATTGGGACGATGTGAAAATTAAAGTTTAGACGAATAAAATGTTAGACCTGGTATTACAACTGTTTAGTTGCTCTACATAGAACATTTCCCTATATATAACTAGTGTTGTCCAGTTTTATATTAAACATCCTAGTTAATTTAGTTATTTAAAGATCTGTCATTAGTATTATTTCGTATATACGTCCATTTATTTCAAGACGAATCTGTGCATATAACACATCTCTGAAATACAGTTCTCATACATCATTTTGATAAAGTGCGTGAGAACCTAACTACTAATTAAGTAGGACATTGAGGGTTGTAGAGCAAACTCGATATAAATTAACGTTCCAATGCAAACGTTTGTCATACATTTCATCATTCTTCCCATCTAACTAAATTTTGAAAGGATGGAAATGATCACGTAAAAAACTGACATAAACCATTCATTGAAATAATCGAAATGTTAGGGAATAAACACCAATCAAATATTCAGGTTAGGATTAAGAGGTGTCACCCGATAATTCAGATTAGCATAGATTTACTTGACGATGGGAGCAGCCCATCATAATACACTGTTATACTGGGATCAGCTTGTAGCATAGTGTATCTTAATTTCATTTTGATGTTCTAAAATATTACCTTCCATGCAGATGAACTGGTAAAGCAGTTTTGGCTGGATTTCGTTGTCCTTCGTATACGTAAGCAGGGTTGATTGTCCACCATCACTGAGAACTGGATACAGTTGACTTGGGCATGTGCATCTTATCTGAGAAATAAAACCGATTTAAGTCGCACAACATTAATATATTATATATAATAAAATTGAAGTTACTAACTACAGACGAGTCGCCAATTTCCACCACCAATCAGTAACTACTGTACGTGTATTTTGTTTTGACAATGTACCTTCATTATGCATTATTTTGAAATAATAATTTATTGTTTATGCACAACTTGATGGTCTTGAGTCATACAAATCTGAACAGACTTCTGGTTATGAGTTAGTCCCTGAGGCCTATCGGCAAATTTTCAGGAACTATAAAAACGAAGCTGGACAAACTCATGTTGAATTTACAAGAGAAAAGGTGACGTTATTTGATCGACGGCGCTTAGCCAGGAAAGTTGATCAAGATTACGAAATTCTCATCAACTTCTAATACTTGAAGAGTTCAAGAACTGTGTCCTTGGTGACATTAAGACTTATCTTGATGACCATAAGGTCAAAACCTTGGCAAATGCTGCTCATGCCGCTGACTAGTATTTCTTAGCTCATAAAGTTCCTTTCCTAAGCAAGTCTTTCACTCAGCAGTCTTCTGGCAGAACAGTATTTCATCCTAATACAAGCCCTTCTAAATCTCAATCTGGCACAACTTTTAGAAATCAAGCTTCTGATAAGCCTGATCAAAAAGACTTGTATCTTACTAAGTGTACCTATGGCAAAAAGAAAGGACACGTTATTTCCGATTGCTACAAAATGAAAAATAGGCATCAGAATCAAGACAGACCTATTCCAAATTTTCTTATTTCTAAGTGGTCAAGGTCACGGTCATGTATTGAAAGCAATATATTTGTTGGGTCTAATAAACCCAAGTCTGATTTTATTATGGAGAAGTATGAACCATTCATGTCGAAGGTTTCTATATCACTCTTGAGTGATTCGGCCAATCCAGTCCCTATTAAAATTTTAAGGGACACATGAGCTTCTCAGAGTCATTTATTATCAGGTACTTTGCCTTTTCTGAGAAGTCTTCTTTTAACGAGAGTGTTCTTATTCTGGGAGTAGAGTACGGTTTTGTTAATGTTCCTCTCCATTGTGTAAATTTGTCATCAGACGTAGTCTCAGGATCAGTGACAGTCGAAACATTGTCTGCTTTACCCGTTGAGGACATCCATTTATTACTAGGCAACGACCTAGCTGGAGATAAGGTTGTGGGTAATCCACTTGTAACTGACTAGCCTTGTTTGGATCAGAAAGTCGATCCAATTGAAAAAGAATTCCCTCAATTATATCCAACATGTGCAGTTACTAGAGTTATGGCAAAGCTCTTGAGAATGATGTTGATCAGGAAAGTATTCATTTAGCTTACACATGTATTGGTAAGATTTTTGATGAGGTCACTTTCAGTCTATGTTTTTGGATCCATCTAAATGTATTGATCTCAGTGATCCTCTTTTAACTACTCAGTCTCTTTATTCTTATCAGGCTGAAAAACGACAACGACTTTTCATCGAACAGGAAAATGATCCTGAGATCTCGTTTGTTTCAAAGGTCCCTTAGTGAAACTGAACCCACTGAAGTACCCGTATGTTATTTCATTAAAAATTGAATTCTTATGAGAAACTGGAGACCTCCTGAGGTACCTGCTGGTGACGAGTGGTCAGTGAACTATCAAATCGTAGTTCCAAAATCATACAGACGGAAAATTCTTAGTCTGGTCCATAACACTCCTTTGTTTGGTCATTTATGGATTAATAATACTTATTACAAGATCTTGACTCAGTTCTACTGGCCAAAAATCAAAAGTAATGTTTGTAAATACTGTAGATCTTGTCATACTTGTCAAATGGTAGGAAAATCCAATCAGAAGATACCTAAGGCTCATCTGCAACCTATTCTTGCATTTGACGAACCACTTAGCAGATTAATGGTAGATTGTGTTGGTCCCGTACCTAAGACCGAGTCAGGTAACCAATACTTGTTGACCATGATGTGTGCGTCAACAAGATTCCCAAAGGCAAATCTTTTGAGGAATATTAAATCTAAAACAATAGTAAAAGCTTTGATACAGATTTTCTTTACTCAGTTTGGCCTTCCCAAATCTGTCCAATCTGATCAAGGGTTAAATTTCATGTCTGGAACTTTCTAGCAGATTATGCTTGAATTTGGCATTCTACAATTAAAATTAAAAGCGAAATTACTGTTCGTCAGAACTACAATGAAGAAAACGTTTAAGTCTGGTAATAGAGTTCTGTCTGTCTTGCTCACTCTTCGGAATTTTCTTCAGAGTAGGTATTACGGCCCTTACAGAGTTAAGAAGAAAATGAATGAGTCATATCATAATGATAGTACTCCTGGTATCTAAATAATTAAAAGGAGTACAAGTGTATTGAGAGAGATAGCGAGGTTAAACATGCAATTAATTTAGTTATGCCTGTCCTACTCAGTAAAGATTTAAGCGAAAGGATGCAATCGGACTATACTGATCTTGAAGTGACAAATCTTCGGAATTCAGAAATAAGAATGATCTGGACCAGAAACTTTCACATTTGCTACATCAAGAAAAGAATGAACTGAAACAGTTATTATTTGAATATGGGCATTTTTTTCCAGATGTTCTTACAAGAACAAACAAACTTTTAAATGACGTTGAAGTCGTAAATTCCACACCTGTGAAACAACACCCGTACCAGGAACACTTGAAAAAGGAAATTCAGTATTTGCTGGATAACGATTTCATAGAGCCCAGTAAAAGTAACTGGAGCTCACCATGTATAGTTGTTCCGAAACCAAATAAAACTTTAAGTATGTGCACTCATTTTGGAAGATAAACAGTGTGAATAAAACAGATTCATTTCAATTACCAAGAATCGATGACTGCATTGATAAAATCGGAAATGCCAAGTATGTCACCAAAGTTGACTTCCTGAAAGGATATTGGTAAATTCCACTAACGGAAAGAGCAAAGGAAATTTCGGCATTTGTGACTCCAGATGGACTTTATCAATATAAAGTGATGCCTTTTGGGCTGAAGGGTTCGCCAAGTACTTTCTAACGTCTAATGAATATGATTACCTCTGGTCTAGATAAGTGTGATGCTTATATATATATGATATCATCATCTACAATGTCACCTGAAAAGAAGAATAAATGACAATTCGGAAATTTTTAATAGACTCACTGATGCAAGTTTACCCCCAAACACACACACACAGAACCACACCCACAAATACACGTTGCTTTTATTGCGTCCATGGTTTTGGTAGATTGTTGTATCCTTATTATTATTATTATTATTATTAAATGATACCTGAATTCGCTTTGCTTTGACCCTTAATGCGTTGTCATTTTAATGGCATTATCCTTGATTTTATGGTATCCTTATTGGGGTTTATACCATGGACTTACTATATAGTGTCAAGTATTGGAGTTTACACTATGCAATTACTATAGAGTGTCAAGCATTGGAGTTTACACCATAGAATTACTATATAGTGTCAAGTACTGGAGATTTTACCATGGAATAACAATATGGTATCAAGTATTGGAGTTTATAAAATGAAATTATTATATAATATCAGGTATTAGAGTTTATAAAATAGAATTACTATATAGTGTCAAGTATTGGAGTTTATAACATGGAATTACTATATAGTGTCAAATACTGTAGTTTATACCATGGACTTACTCTATGCTGTCAGGTATTTGAGTCTATACCATGGACTTAATATATGATGTGATGTATTGGAATTTATAACATGGAATTACTGCATAGTGTCATGTATTGAAGTTTATACCATGTTCTTACTATACAGCGTCATGTATTGGAGTTTCTAAAATGGACTTACGATATAGCGTCATGTATTGGAGTTTATACCAAGGCCTAGTGTTGATTATACCATGGTCGTACTATATAGTGCCAAGTAGGCCTCTTGGAGTTTTTAACCTCCATTTACTGTATGGTGTATTGTATTGGAGTTTCTACCAAGGACTTATATTATGTCATGTAGACCTATTCGAGTTCATACCATGTAATTACTATACAGTGTCATGTATTATTAGAGTTTATACCATGGACGTACTAGATAGTATCATATGTTGTAGTTTATACCATGTATGTAATATATAGTGCCATGCATTGAAGCTTATACCATGGAATTACTATATCAAAAATAGCACATTAAATTTCGAAAAAAACAAAAACAAAAAGCAAAAACAAAACAAAACAACCCAAACAGCTCTAATAACCAATTAGATATACAGCTTCAGCTAAGATGAAATGAGTACTAGCTTTAAAAAAAAAATCTTGGCGAGAAAACGTAAACAGATTACATTACACAGTTGGTTTAATAAAAACTGACTCGTCTACTGCGACCGATCCGGTGGCCTAGTGGTTAGAGCGTACGCCTAGGATGCGGGAGGTCGCGGGTTCAAATCTCGGTCTTGTCATACCAAAGACTTATGAAAATGATATTAACAGCTGTCTCGCTTGGCGCTCAGCATCAAGAGGTTAGTGTTAGGATTGGTTGACCTGGTGTCAGGATAATGTTACTGGGTGAGAAATCATGCTACATGTCTGTGGCATGATGCCCCTGTAATGTGTCTTTATCATCAATTGAACAATTATGAAATTTGTCTGGCTAGCGATATAGTTTTTTTGTTCTTTGCAATTGTTTTGGCAAGTTACTATTTAATATGGAATATCGCTGATTTTTCGGCACAGTAATTGACCTTATTGTATGCTGAAGTTCACTTAGAGAGAATTGAAATGGTTGACCTTTATTTACTGATGCAAATGGCTGATCTTTATTCAATGATTTTCTTGAGGAGTATCAAATAGGCAATACATCGCTTTTACAGCCACTGACATACAGATCAATCCAAAGGCGCCCACGTTATTCTTGTCATGTAAAACTCTACGTCTGCGGCGGTGTAGTCATCAGAAACATGTAACATGCTGCTGTCGATTATTTATGTTTATTAGTCATATGTCTAAATAAGTGCTGTATATGCTCTGAATATAGTGGTCAGCATTTTATCTCACAAACAACATAATTAATGTAGACCATATATTTCGACTGGGCCTACAATTGCAGTTTAAGTCGTTGTCGTGAATCTGTGGTTTCAACAACATCCTTGCGGATTTTTCTGGAAATTTAAAAAAAAAATGTATTCAAAGGATATTATTAGCTCGTACTATTGTCTCTTGAATATAGTGTCACATTTTCGCTGTTACTTTTGAAGCATATTTAATCAGAGAACTATTCATGTAAATGAGTGTTGTTGAGTCTTCTTGAAAACAATCTATCGAACTTGACGCACCGTCGTAATTATTGGCACGTCTTAAATAAAGAAATTGAACGAATGTAACGGAGGAAGACAAGCTCTTTCCAAACGCATTGATAAAAGTCAAGTCAGAGCAATAATGACGTTATGAAATTGATAAAAAGTAAACGTCTAAAATGCCAAGCAAGAAAATATTCCTGGAAGATAAACCCATGCAACCTAAACCCAAACGTTAAGTACAATAACATAAAAGAAAGAAAGCAAACAGGTAAAATAAAAATTGCAAAAGACTTAAGATACAGGAAGCCCTTTGATAACGGAATAATACTAATATTCATATTAATATTAATTAACTGGTGACACTAAAGTGCCGTGTGTTAAACCAATTATTGTTCGGGCTAGAGTTTGTTATTTAAGCCAAAATTCGTCACGTGTTCGGCTCTACAGTATCCAATATCTTTTATTTATGGCCACCGTATTGTCAGTACATCTGTGATTTCAGTAAATGGACAGCATTTCGAGTTTTAAATTGGTACAATATATAATCTCTTTAGTGGTTTTGTCGCTGGCAATATACAATAGATGGTTCTTTGAAGACTGTACTTGACGTACGAAGGAGTGAATAAGATGTCGGTGTCTTCGTACAATTCTTCACGTGTTTTTGGGTATCTGGGTCGTATTTGTCAGTGCTTGCTTCGTATCCGAGAATGCTGTTTCTATTCAGGGTCATAGCTTTTCCTACAGCTGGATTTATAGGGTGTTTTCACTTGTATTCACTTCCTTTAAAGTGGTGTTTCAGTTCCGCTAGTCTTTTGTTGAGTATCCCCTGGCCTGAGTAGATGCGTTTTGTCCTAACACATAGGCAGAACGGAAGGTCTTTTATCACCATTTTTTACGCACAACAAATGAAAAGTGCATCTTCGGACATAATGAACGAAATTATTTTTTCTTCTTTCTATCTAAAATCGTTCCACTAAAATAAAAATAATGTGGTAAAAAGAATCTCAAATGGTTAATGACTTAATATAAAATTTGATGGAACTCGTTGTATAATGTTCAGCTTTTGCAAGCCAAGGCTCGCAAAAGCTAAACATTATTCAACGAGTTTCATAAATTCAATATTAAATCATTACCCATTTGAGATCTCCTATTTCTTTTATAGGATATCAGTTAGTAGGTGTTTTGATGGAAGTCTTTTATTACATTCTACGAAGAGAGTTGGTAGGTGTTTTGATTGAAGACTTTTATTATATGTCCAGGATGAGTAGTTGGTATGTTATTTTGAAGGAAGACTTTTATTACGTGTCCAGGATGACAGTCGGTAGGTGTTTTGATGGAAGTCTTTTATTATATGTCCAGGATGACAGTTGGTAGGTTTTTTGAAGGAAGTCTTTTATTATATGTCCAGGATGACAGTTGGTAGGTTTGTTTGAAGGAAGACTTTTATTACGTGTCCAAGATGACAGTTGGTAGGTGTTTTGATGCAAGTCTTTTATTATATGTACAGGATGACAGTTGGTAGGTGTTTTATTGGAAGTCTTTTATTATATGTCCAGGATGACAGTTGGTTGGTAGATTTGTTTGAAGGAAGATTTTTATTACGTGTCCAGGATGACAGTTGGTAGGTGTTTTGATGGAAGTCTTATATTATATGTCCAGGATGACAGTTGGTAGGTTTTTTGAAGGAAGTCTTTTGTTATATGTCCAGGATGACAGTTGGTAGGTTTGTTTGAAGGAAGATTTTTATTAGGTGTCCAGGATGACAGTTGGTAGGTGTTTTGATGAAGTCTTTTATTATATGTACAGGATAACAGTTGGTAGGTTTGTTTGAAGGAAGACTTTTATTACGTGTCCAGGATGACAGTCGGTAGATGTTTTGATGAAAGACTTTCATTTGCACGTCAAGGATGGTGTTTGATGGAAATCGATCGGCTTGTAATACAAGTCATTTTCACTGTTTCCACCTTGTACATTGTAGCGGGAATCCAAGAATCTGTTAGATTTCTCTGATGACTCTAACGTAAATTTGATATCGGAAATATTACATTTCCTCTGGTTTTTGTACCTATTTGCTCTCCACATCATCAACAAAGCAGTATCATTGGTTTGCAGGTTACTGATTTAGTTTGGTGCCATTTTGGTATCTATTGCCGAACCGTTGTCTTATTTTAATCGTAAACACAAATTTGATCATCTTCTCAATATATTTTGGAAGGTTGGCAAGGGATTTTCCCTTCCGATTGAATGGGGAGTGTGGGCGAGGTGGCTTATTATGGTATTTCTCTTCTTACTGAATGTGGAGTGTGGGTTAAGTAGCTAGATCCTGTAGGTCACTTCTGATTGAATGTCGAGTGGTGGCGTGGAGGCTTGATACGGTATTTCCCTTCTGACTGTATATGGAGTGATGGCGTGGTTTACTGACATTGTATTGCCATTTTGAACGTAGTGTGGACCTTGCGGCTTGACATGGCATTTTCTCTCTATATCTATGTTGAGTATGAGCTTGGTGGCGACTGCAGAAGGTTGCATTATTAGCCAGAATGAGTTATGAAGATTTGATGACATAGTCAGTGGTGCTCTCTACATAAACAAGAGATCTTTGTGAAAAGAACAAAATATGGCACTAGATATGTTTCACGTTGCGGTCACTATCTGGGATGTAAAGCAATAAGCAAATAATTCACTTCTCAATACTATAAATGGTGCCAGATGTATGATATCCTTAAATTGATGAAGATAACCAGGTCAATTCCAAAAAAACAACGCTATTGAAGACACAACTTTCAGACAATCCCTTTTCCTTAGAAGACAGATCACTTCATACAACGTGTTGTTGCTTCTATTCATTTCGTTGTTTTCAATAGTTTAAACCTTTACATTAGGTTTTATACTTTTTCTTCTCTTTGCCAAAGCGTAAATATTGATTGTTCTACATGTGTCACTTATTTGAGTGTTTATCACATGGCATGTATTTAATTGTCCCCAGATGAAGACTTTGCTTTTGGTCACAACGATGGGAAACTTTTCCTATTTTGTGTTATCGCTATATATATATATATATATATATATATATATATATATATATATATATATATATATATATATATATATATATATAAAGAGAGAGAGATACACACACAGAGTCAGTCAAACAGATGCACACAGAAAAGTGATAGTTTTGAGTTACTGTAGCTCTTCTTCAGTGTGAGAGATAACTTGCATACACAAAACAAGCACTAAACATTTAAGTAAAGAGAAAACCTGCATTATTACATGTTTTCTGACAGGGTGATATATAATAATTTGAACTGATAAAAATATTAAAATGAAAATATAATTGAAAAAGGTAATACAATAGGTAACATACAGGTCTCTTTAGTGACATCACATGGTATATTAATTATTAATTTACTGTGTTAAGGATAAAGGGTTCGACTTTATTTCATTTCGCTTATGATACCGGCAATTACAGCGCAAAGAAACTGAACAAAGACATGTTTACAAACATTTCATTTGTGATCGCACAATCGATTCATATTGATATTTTGAAACGTGGAAGCAGAAAAAATTATCTTTTGCAAGTGCGCTTGTCATTAGCAGCGCGATCTGCTTTGACAAGTCGAACAATGGGAAAGTGGGCTTTGACTATTTAAGCGATTTGGCTTCTGTATGGCTGTAAAACAGGTTATAATATTTTAGAAATATTTTGTTTAGTGTTAAAGCAATTGTTGTTAAAATAAGTATTCAAGAAATAGAATCGGTGTCGGATGATCAACCACACAAGAGGGACGCATAAGATCGTACCTTAGTGTACATCTTGTCTCCGAAATCTCTGACGTTGAACAGGACTTCCTCCGCAACCTCTCCCTTCTGGCATGTCTTGATTTCCGAGACCGGACGACACAAACCATACCTAAAAAGGCCAACGGTAATCGTAATTAAACTTATGTTAGGAGGTAGGTTCTTGACAATTACAAATCATTTATAAATTATGTGTTTTATGAGGCTTAAAATTCTTTACCAAAAAACTGCGTATTATTCTGTTGGGAATATTATCGACATTACCTAAACGTCTTGATGCATTTTCCATTTGTTGAAATGAAGAAAACGTGTACTGCGCGTTCAGCTAACATTGTTTATTGATAATATGACTTTCTTAAGTCACGATGAAATGTGTAATGATTTTTAAGTCACAAAGTCACTGAGGTCGCAATAACGCAAAACGCTGCATCTTTCAAGCAATTTCTATCAAACTCAGCTATGTTTCTTTGATTGATGCTTTAGTTGCAAGTAGAAAATGAAGGCTTGTGTAAATTGTTGAAGAAACTTTTGTTCTTAGAAACACAACAATATAGTAATAATAAAACAATCAGAAATGAACGATTATTTGGTTTGTTTACTCCGGTTTTTGCTTTAGACCATTTGAAATCACACGATTATAATTCTAGACATCGGCAAATTTTAATCTTTTACCACCCAACCACCTCCCCCATCCAGTACGAAACTTCATATACACCATATGACCAGAAAGAAACATCATATACACCATATGACCAGAAAGAAACATCATATACACAATATGACCAGATAGAAACATCATATCCAACATATGACCAGAAAGAAACATCATATACACCATATAACCAGAAATAAACATCATGTACACCATATGACCAGATAGAAACATCATATACACCATATGGCCAGAAAGAAATATCATATATAACATATGACCAGAAAGAAACATCATATACACCATATGACCAGAAAGAAACATCATATACACCATATGACCAAACATCTTATATAACATGACCAGAAAGAAACATTATATACACCATATGACCAGAAAAAAGCATCGTTTATTACATGACCAGAAAGAAACATTATATACACCATATGACCAGAAAGAAACATCATATACACGATATGCATATGACCAGAAAGAAACATCGTATATACGATATGACCAGAAAAAAATCATATACACCATATGACCAGAAAGAAACATCATATACACCATATGACCAAACATCATATATAACATGACCAGAAAGAAACTTTATATACACGATATGACCAGAAAGAAATATTATATACACCATATGACCAGATAGAAACACCATGTACACCATATGACCAAACATCATATATAACATGACCAGAAAGAAACATTATATACACCATTATGACCAGAAAGAAACATAATATACACGATATGACCAGAAAGAAACATCATATACACCATATCACCAGAAAGAAACATCATATACACCATTTGACCAGAAAGAAACATTCTATACATCATATGACCAGAAAGAAACATCGTTTACTACATGACCAGAAAGAAACATTATATACACCATATGACCAGAAAGAAACATCATATACACGATATGCATATGACCAGAAAGAAACATCGTATACACCATATGACCAGAAAAAAAAATCATATACACCATATGACCAGAAAGAAACATCATATACACGATATGACAAGAAAAAAAAATCATATACACCATATGACCAGAAAGAAACATCATATACACCATATGACCAGAAAGAAACATCATATTCACCATATGACCAGAAATAAACATCATATACAACATAAGACCAAACATCATATATAACATGACCAGAAAGAAACATTATATACACCATATGACCAGAAAAAAACATCATATGCACGATATGACCAGAAAGAAACATCATATACACGATATGACCAGAAAGAAACATTATATACACCATATGACCAGAAAGAAACATCATATACACCATATGACCAGAAAGAAACATTATATACACCATATGATCAGAAAGAAACATCATATACACCATATGACCAGAAAGAAACGTCATATACACCATATGACCAGAAATAAACATCATATACAACATATGACCAAACATCATATATAACATGACCAGAAAGAAACATTATATACACCATATGACCAGAAAGAAACATCATATACACGATATGACCAGAAAGAAACATCATATACACGATATGACCAGAAAGAAACATCATATACACCATATGACCAAACATCATATATAACATGACCAGAAGGAAACATCATATAGACGATATGACCAGAAAGAAACATCAAATACACGATATGACCAGAAAGAAACATCATATACACCATATGACCAAACATCACATATAACATGACCAGAAAGAAACATCATATACACGATATGCATATGACCAGAAAGAAACTTCTTATACACGATATGACCAGAAAGAAACATCATATGCACCATATGACCAAACATCATATATAACATGACCAGAAAGAAACATCATGTACACCATATGACCAGAAAAAAACATCATACACACCATATGACCAAAAAAAACATCATATACACCATGTGACCAGAAAAGACATCATATACATCATATGACCAGAAACATCATATACACCATATGAAGTTGTAATTTAAAATGGGCTTACTGCTCACTATTCATTAACTATGATTTAAAGCGTTTCAGAACTTGAAATACGTTTAGTATACTGTGTTGACACGATCGCTTTCGAGTGTGGGCGCGTGTATGTGAGAGTACTTAGTGATTCAGAAACAAATGGGCATTTAACCTTCTTGTGATACAGCTGATATCCTACAACGAAACGAAAATGTTAAAAGTACATTGACTGAGGTTTTTAATGCCTGCAATAGTCTTATGCGGCATAGGATTTTTCGAGGTATGTTGTGGTAATCAGTATTGCAATAGATCCACGTGTAGTTAGTCATCTTAAAACGTAGTAGGATCTGTGCACTAAGCTATGCAAGTTAACTTTGCAAGTGTGTTCGACTATTGACAGTTATATGTGTATTAAAGTAAGATTGCTTATTCTGACACATCATAAACAGGGTCATCTTACAGTATGATAACTGACCATGGAAACCGGCTGTTACATGGATACAGAATTTGCACGCTAAATTTCAACGCCTGTGCTAGTTTTCTCACACTCATTAAAAAGCGATTCCGCCACCAATGTTTCTTTCATCTGATTTCAAGAGTTTTCCATTCCATTTCTCTATATAGCACTTCATTGGGTACCAGCTTGGTTGAACCGGTCACAACTGGGAAAGCTTGGGTTTTTCCATGTTCATTCCGTTTGTGTTCCTATTTATCGAAACTTTCTTTAGAACTGTTACCAGAGGTTTGATGCTCTATGTTTAATTGTTTGAAGATTTTATTACGTATCTTTATGTAATAGGCAACACTTGATAGTATTGTGGTGTTATAACAACTTTAATTGTCGGTTTGAGTTTTAAAAATAAACTTAATCGTTCATTTTGAATTAAAGAATTTCATGTATAATGGAAGCTTGCTTTTCAACTGATGTACATGTTAGCCTTGTTGATTGTATACTCTTTGTTGTAAAGTCATTTCTAAAATGGAGAATGATTTTTGGGCATAATCCATTTTATGAAATCTACTCTGTAAAATTTTCCATTTTCAATTATGACATTCTATAGTAATCAATAGTCATGTTCAACATAGTCCAAGCTTTCATCAAAAGGAAACTGCGTTTACTTATAGCTATTTCATGAATCATGATTTTAAACTTATTTCATTTCATGTCGATTTTAGATTCTATCATCGAGAAAAAAGTCTCCATAACAAGAAATATTGTTACCAGCCAGGGGTCTTTACTTGACCGTCAAACCCTGGCGCGATTCGCGCTAGAAGCCATAAGTTTACCCTAAATTTCCAAAGACTTCCATACAACTTCAATTGTAAATTAGAAAGCCCGACGTTTTCGTTCTATACACAAATTTTACTCTAATCAATGCAAGACCACAGATTTCACAACCTGCCAAATATCTATCAACCGCACGTCTGCATCGTTTCCCTTTCTTTAGGTTTCCGTACCGCCAGCAGTTCACGCCGTAGAAACTATACAACTATCCCTTAACACAAGAAACTATTTTAACTACGCCACCTTAGGCCAGTAAAAATATGGTTTCCAGGCACATTTCGCCAGTGCAACTGCATTACATTTGCCACCATGGCGACATATATGGTATCTGCCGAGTCCCTTCTTATTGATTCCATTGTGTAATTTACCGGTTTCCTACCGTAAATACTGCCACTGCAGTCATACCACTAATGCACACCACTAGATTTTAATAGGGACTTTGTTTACCAGGGTCACTCATTCGGTTTTGACCTGAATTAACTACTAGTGAACCATGGCTTCATGGAAACTCACTAACACTTCACTCCGTGACGTTTGCTCCTCGTAATTGGCTAATTATTTCGGGCTAAGGAATATTGCTATTGCACCGAATTCAAATACAGACCAGTAATCACAAAAATCTAAGAATTTCTTAAAACGGGGCGCTATAGCCACATTTATTACAACATGTATAGCAAGCAGCAAAGTAAATTAATCATTGCTGACGCAGGTGCTCTGTGTTAATTTAATCTTTGGAAATTCTTCTTTCCACAAACAACAAATCATATGATGATATGCAATTGACAATTTATTACGTTTTTATAAGAAATTACAAAGTTTTTCTGTTTCTTTTAGTCCTATCGAATATATATTATACGAAACGTTTGGTCCCATGAATATGTTGTGTTTTAAAGTCAGACACGGAAACACACGAGTTTTGTATTAATGTTCGACAAGACTATTTGTAAGGGGCAAATCTCGGAAATAAACACACAGTATAGTAGCCAAAAATAATACTATTCATGCAAAAGTATTTTCGTGTCACATAAAAGAAATCTCCACATATGTTGCATAGTCATAATCAATAATATTGGCCTAACTGAAAACTTTACTTGTGTACATAGGTTGTGTCGGTTTATTTCAATCACGAGCGTTAAAGGACATCATGCGAGTGGTCCGTAGATAGTCCACATTAGTAAGACAATATGGGTTTGTGCGGCTACTGATCTAGGTTGAAGACTTTCAACCCATATGGCATGGGAGCTTCGTGGTAAACTTAGCACGTGGCTTCGCATTCGTGCGCGTTTTGTAAGCACAAAGTCACTGAGGTTGAAGGCTTTGACCTGGATGAGTTATCAAAATAGAAAATCCCTATTATGATACAATTACACACACACACACACACACATAAACAAACACAAAAAACACACACACACACTGACAGCAAATGTATGAGCCATTAATCAAGGACAGTGAGTAAGAAAGAACTCTTTTCTGACTGATGATTTGTTTTCCTAGAAAATAGAAAGTGATAAATAATTAGCAACAGATGTAGATTTACTTCAAAATGCCAGAATGTTCTGACGTTGTCGAGATAATAATGGCCAAGCTTTACCACATATAACACTCCATTGTCCGGGTAATGTGATTGACTTAGTTGCCTACATATGTCAAGTTATTATTATTATATTAATGTACATCATCTCGATTTTAATGATCCACATATCCAGAATTGTTCATGCACATAATCATAGCGTGTCATTTTATTCATATGTTGTTTTAATTCCTTTGATATGTTATTGCGTTATTAAAAACAATCAGAAATAATCTTGAACTGCGCTGTGACAATATATGTGACAATATGTACCCGGCCAAGCAATAAACGCACATAAAGCTTTGTGACCAATCAGAAGTAAGGAGGCATTACTAAATATAACGTAATATGCCCATTGGCGTATGTGTTTGTATGTGACTAACGTTACCATCTATCTTTGTTCACACTGATGGTTTGGGAGCCGGGCTCTTTGGGACAGTACATGTATGAGGGGCACTTGCACTTCTGGACTGGATAATAGGACTGTTCATAAATGGAACCTGATGAAATTGCAAGGATCTCTGAACACACAGCATCCTCTGGACATTCTGGCAAGGCGTACTGAAATCATGCAATGAGAACCTTATTAGCCAGGAAGTCAACCTTATTAGCTTGCAAATAGACAAGTTTCATAAATTATATTATACACTGCCGATATATAGTACCGATATTCTGATGAGAGTAACTCAGTAAATCACTAATGCATATCATCGATATACTGTACTCAAATTTTCCACAAATCTCCCCTTCAAAGGACACATCTGTATTTGGACAATGATGACAGTATCACCTTCTGATATGTCCTAACAAGAGTTCAAAATTAGTTAAAGGATGGTAGATACCCAATTCAAGAAAGAAAGACAAATATTTAAGGAAGTTAGATACCTAGTTCCATTGAGAAAGACAAATTCTAAGGATTGTTGACACCTAATTCCGCTGAGGATTAATTGTTAAGAGGAAGTTCCGAACTTATGAAAACACAAATCAGTTTTATAGGTGTCGCTATGCACAAACTATATCCAAGCTACGAAACGACTGAATCCTAACACTGCTTGAAATCAATTATATACACAAGTTTCTACTCTCCTTTATCTTCCTTGGTTCCTTCTTCTTCTTCCGTAATTTCCTTTCTAGTCTTTCGTCATCATCTTTCATTTTTAAAATCGAAAGCACTATTTCTTTGAGTTCAGAAGCTTGAAATGAATTTACGACGGACGATCCGATTACATATTTTAAATCCAGATAAGAGAAGAAAACATACACTGGCGTGCTTCTTTTCTGCAACAGTGGTTTGTTTTAAACCAAGAAACGCTTAAAAGTAAAAAAAAAAACAGAAATACGCCCCTCTCCATCTTCTCTGAAGCCGCATTTAAATTGATTGAAATTTTGTTCATTGCCATATCAATACATTGATGTAAGTATCAATGATAGTGAATTAACTGACTAAAATAAACATTGATGTGAGTATCCATTATGGTGTATTAATTGACTAAAATAAAAGTTGATGTAAGTATCCATTATAGTGTATTAACTGACTAAAATAAAGTTTGATGTAAGTATCCATTATAGTGTATTAATTGACTAAAATAAACGTTGATGTAAGTATCCATTATAGTGTATTAACTGACTAAAATAAACGTTGATGTAAGTATCCATTATAGTGTATTAATTGACTAAAATAAACGTTGATGTAAGTATCCATTATAGTGTATTAACTGACTAAAATAAAGGTTGATGTAAGTATCCATTATAGTGTATTAATTGACTAAAATAAAGGTTGATGTAAGTATCCATTATAGTGTATTAATTGACTAAAATAAACGTTGATGTAAGTATCCATTATAGTGTATTAATTGACTAAAATAAACGTTTCCATCAAATTCATAATTCAGATTTAGCTCCTTGAAAGCTTTGTTCAGTTGACTCTATCACAGCCTATAAGAAAACCTCTTTGAAATAATTATATCAATTTTATGTATGTATATATGTATGTATGTATGTATGTATGTATGTATGTATGTATGTATGTATGTATGTATGTATGTTGTCACGGAATTGTATAAATCCTTTTATTTATTAAATACATGTACTCGGGTTTCGTTTTTTGTGTGTGTACAATGATGTGATTTATGTATATTCTGCAGAGATTTCGAAATGGTGATTCGGTTCGTCTTATGCCGCACGTGCAAAGTGCTTTCGATGGGAAGAACCGAATACGTCCAGCGCACAGACAATGTATTGCGGCATTGTCTGTGTATAAATACATCACCGTAGGTCAAAATCTTTACATTACAGAACGTCTTGTCAGTGAGCGGTATACTTTAAGGACTTGCACATCTTCAGCTGTAAAGGTATGTGAGTTATTACTTTCTTGTGTATAAGTCATAAATATTGTACTATGACGTTTTATTTTTTTATATTTTCTATGTAGCTTCGGCTTACGGAGTATCATGCAAATATTTTCTATTCTTGTTTGTGACTTAGCAAGAGATTTATATTAGCAATGTATAAAGTTGCATTTGTAAGAAACGTTTAATACCGTATGATTATTGTCAGACACGGATAGGTTCACTTCTGAACTTGTGTATTGTTTTGTAATTATTGTCCCGATAATGTAATCTTTGTAGCTTGCCGTATACAACGTTATTACGTTTTATCGTATATACCCGTGTCATGCATAGTACATGGTGTTATATGTATTTTCAGCTGACCAGCGTGCCCAGAGTTATCAGAGTGATCGAAGTCGACGTGGTACCAACTGAAGAGCTAGCCATAGACGTTGACGATAGCAGCTGTGAAGCTTAACCATAGCAGCCGTAGAGCTGAGTAAACAGTGTTGCTGGTCGAGTAGCAGGTGATCGGAAGTTGGTGACCGAGATTGCTTGGCGCTGATTGCTTAACTGACCAACCTGGAATACTGACTGCTTGATGGACCATCGTGACTGGTAGCCAAATGTGCTGGTGACTGACTGTGTAAGTCCATACATGTAATCTTTTAGCCGTGGGCTAATCTTGGGCGTTTGTAATACCCAGTGTGTTTTTGGGGCTGTAAAGATATTTTGTACATCTGTCCTTTGGTTTTCATCAATTTCACTATTTTAGTGAATACATTTTTACTCTATGAGGAAAATACCACAGTTTTACTATTTGAGTAAAACACATTCGTTGTGAATCACTGTGAATCATTCACCCATTGTACTGTGTAAGGTCATTTATTTGTATTTTCACTATTTAATTTGTGCTGATTATGTTAATTATTCCAATATTTGGATATTATACGCACGTACAATTCTTTGCTCATTTAAGTCATTCGTCATTAAACATTGTATTTGTATCACCATCAAAAGTGTTCTGTTGTGAATCCGAAATCCCACCCGGTTATCTTGTTACAATATATGTATGTAAGTATGTATGTGTGTGTGTAACTATATATATATATATATATATATATATATATATATATATATATATATATATATATATATATATATATATATATATATATATATATATATATATATATATATGTATCTATTTGAAGTTATTCGAACTTCATGCATATCTCTTTTGGATTAAGCGCAGCCCATGTGTAACAATGAAGATGCTGGACAAATTATATAATTAGTCACCTGTTGATATTGCTCTCAAGTACTCATAACTGCAGATTTTACAAAGAAAATAGAGTAAAGACTTTGATCGCTATTTTCAATGATAATGAGAACACATTGGCCGCATTTCTTCTATGCTGTCATCATCTATACGTTACTATATGACAATAATTTAGTTGGGCCAAAATAGGCAGTTATATATAGGGCTGCATTTCTTAACGTTATATATATATATATATATATATATATATATATATATATATATATATATATATATATATATATATATATATATATATATATATATATATATATATAAACAGATTGATGATTGAATATTGTACATATCTGATCTGCTATGTGTCATATACGTCATATACAGTTGTATGTTATTCATTAAAGAGTATCTGCATTGTTTTAAACATATCTGAAATCTGGGGAAAATCCTTTAAAGTTGGTTATGTATTGTTTGACGCTTTAGGCATGTTACTTGCCGTACAGAAATTCTTAAAGAAAAGATAATTAGCGACTGTTCTTTCGAAACGAAACGCACTTACCGCTAGACTATTAAACTGTCAGTCATATCTTATTGGACCGGAATTTTGCTGTCGTGAATGTATAGAAGGACAATCCTAATGTGAGAGATATTTCAGAAAGCGGAAAGCAAGATGCGAGTAGCGTTAATTCTGAAAACAATTCCCGATCCCGTCTTTTCCGTAATGATCGTAATTGATCCGCAATGCGGGCAGTACCATCAAAACTCATTATTTTTTTCTTGTTGCGATGACGTTTTCGCAATGTAGAAGCTAACAGAAGGAAATAATACATTTAATGAGGTACTAGTATAAATTTCTTAATTTAGTGCAAAAATGGATTATTTTCCCGACTGCAAATTGGTGTTCAGCATTACTTATTTCAGTGCCATCAGCAATGAACCTTACATTCATCCAGCAAGCTGCTCAAATAATGCGTTACAAAATCGCTTCATCCCTTTTCTGGATTGAATGGTGAATGGACAACAAAGTTATATACATAATATGTGTGTGTACCTAATGGTAGTCTACGCGTTGTATCATGCCTTTATTTTGGTACAAAACACATACAAATAAAACATTTGCTCCAAAAATAATATACATTTTGAAGGGAAAATATAAAATAATTTATAAATTATTCCTTCCTTTCACACACGAATAAAATAAGCTCCTAATAAGCATATTTTAAACGTTCCCAAAACATAGGAGTTAGAATCTCTTCAAGTTTTAATTGCAACAGACACAAAATATACATATTGCTCCACTATACTTCATAAATAATACATATTGTTCCACTATACTTTATAAATAATACATGTTGTTCCACTATACTTTATAACTTAATACTCATTTCACGCTAAAGGAAGGAAATTTAACTGCTCAAGGTGTGTTCATCCGATAATTAGCTTAGAAACGATTTTGTTCACAGCTTTTAAGTGTAGAATTCGCCCAGCTCTATCATTCCTCCCTCTCTCTTCGCTATTTTCAACAATTTTATTGAATAAACTAAAATATATGCTTTTGACTCTACGATATGTGGTAACAATATGAATTTTTATGTGATCGTCCAGACACTGAGACTAAATCTAAGTGTCTTTTGCTGGTAGGGTGTGCTACGGGTTTATTTATTTCAGCTGCTTCATTGTTCTTTTTGGTGAAGCATTACATTTCCGTCCCCACACAATTTCTTTGACATACCACTGCGCTTTATCCAGGGGCGTTATGTCTCTATTTTCTCTCTGCCTTACAATTCGTTGTTACAAACCACGAAGTCCATGGAAACTGGTACCCAACCATTTTAAGTAAATGCAAACTTATTAAAAATGTTTAAATATTTAGGAACACGCTGTAGATAACAGTCAACATTACGGATTTGACGACTACGTGCGGAATACGCTCAAATTACGTGCAGAATACGCCCTAAACACATAGCCCGCACGCTCCATACAGGTGGCCCGTAGGTCCAAACACGTGGCGCGTACGCACCAAACACATCCCGTCAAAACAGGTTCGACTGTCAGAAAAATCAATTACTTGTGGTAAATACGTTGTGGTTTTTACTTCGACACAACGTGCATGGAATATGCAGCAATTTTCTTTATTCTATCGTTTATGTTCCATTAATATACATCACAAGTATCTACTACACCTATTGCATAAGTAGATCAGACAAGTAATGAATACCTTTATAGTTACCTGGAATTTGTTTTTCTTTCTGTGTTTGCTTTGTTTTGTTTCTTGACGTATATGAACGACATTATACAACTTTAGAAATTACTCTTGGAAATAAGTTGCATTTTTACAAACCCCGAGAATAATGTCAAATAGTGATTACCGCGTTTTATTGCAATTCAAACACTTTGTATATCACTGAAAAGTAGAAAATTAGCTGATAAAGCTCACTGGACGAACAATAAATCCGGCAAAAGGGAAGCCTGGCCTTATTTTAACCGATAAACACTTAAATAGAGGCACTTGTGAGCATGTTTCGCATTTAAATGTTTTCAATACAAGACAATGTAAATTGATTTACTTAACATCAACATAATACTAATACTAATACTACTACTAATAATAATAGTAGTAGTAGCAGCAGCAGTAGTAGTAGTAGTAGTAGTAGTAGTAGTAATAGCGGCCTGGATAGTGGTAATACGTTTGGTGGACACCTATTGTTAATATGTGTATATTTTTCCCAGTATAGTCATACATATTCATTCATGTTAAATAGGAATGAAAGACCGTGTGACTATACCTGAGTAAATGTAAAGATCAAATGAAACATAATTCCCACCAAAAAATATAAAATGTGAAACTTGATTTCTATCAAAGCGAGAAGATATTTTGATGGTAGTTACTTCCAGAGCACCATCTCCTGATTATCTGCAAACTGTACAAGTCAACCATACCGTGATTATCTGTCCAACTGTACATGTCAACCATCCCCTGATTACCTGTCCAACTGTACATGTCAACCATCCCCTGATGACCAGTCCAATTGTACGTGCGTATCATTCCCTGTCTACCTGTTAAACTGTACTTGTAAATCATCCCCTTATTATTTTAATTGTACATCATCCCCTTTCCTTCTGCCCAACTGTAAATGTACAGCATCCCCTTATTACCTGCCCATCTGTACATGTACATCATTCCTTTGTTACCTGCTCAACTGTTCATGTACATCATCCTCTTATAATCTGATCAACTGTATATGTACCTTATCCCTTATTACCTACCCAACTGTACATGTAAATCGTCCCCCTTTTACCTGCCCAACTGTATATCTAAATATTTGGATGGTATCATAAGCAGTATTCATGAAAATATAGATTAAGGTCTTACATGTAAGAAAAGCAGTAACAGATATAATGATTCTTAAATGGATTAAGAAGAATGGGAGACATATAAATAAATCAGGTTTAATTTGGTTTGGTGCTGTCCTGCACAGTTACACCTGTAGCTTTTTTAGTGCCCAAGCAACTCGGGATAAAGTGCCTTGCCCTTGAACAGATCAAATTGGCAAAGGATTCTTAAGAAAAAGATGGAACAAAGAAATATAAATAAATCTACTTCATGTCGACAGATAAAAAATAATATATATATAAGAATTTGCCGGTGTGGGGTGGATGCGGTTATTAACGCTGATGAATAACTCTAATTATTGTTTTATTGTAGTTTCCTCATATTGGCTGAATACTCTGCGATGATGGATAGACTTCAAAAATGAGTTATATAACAGAATATTTTGTTTCTGCAAAGTAAGTGATACAATAGAAAAGCTGATTTTACTCTGGAATAAAGGAATAAGGACAACGCAATTCATAGGAGTCTTATGCTAGCCTTATAGATGAGACACACTCGCGAAGATAGTGGTTAATTTTTTTTACTCTAGTCTAAGTGATAGACCCACATGTTGGACTAAATATAACCACAAAAAAACCCAGAAAAAAACAACAGGATTGACTCTACTTTGAACCATCGCCACTAAGCAAGTGACACTGCTTGTTGGCGATTTACTATCCAATTTGGATATTATCTCTACTCCAACCAGCTCAGAGAACATATCATTATGTTAATAGTAACAAATAAGTTCAAAACACTCTGACGCATTACAGTGCCTATTTTCAAGATTTGATAACGTCAGTCTACAATATTCTTGAGTGTAATTTAAACTAAATAAAATACTTCGTAAAGTAAAATATGTTAACGGTCTTTTTGCTTATTTGAGCACTTCCGTTGTTAACTCTTCACTTTCAAGGGTACGTAGTTTTGCATGTCGTCAAGCTTATCATTTTCTGAGGTAAGTAAATATTGCATGTAGTACACAATCCCACAATGCTTATATAGAAATGATCGGTTTGAAAAACACCGGAACCTTATGAAGTTTGGCTGGACTCAAGGATAAGCAAACACAGGCTGGACTCAAGGATAACAAGTGCACAGCCTGGACTGAATGATAATCAAATGCACAGCCTCCATTCAAGGATAACCAAGTACAGGCTGGACTCAAGGATTAAACAAAAACATAGGCTGGACTCAAAGATAGCCAAACACAGGTTGGACTCAAGGACAACCAAACACAGGCTGGACTCAAGGATATCCAAATGTGCCTGCTGGACTATAATACACATATAAACCGGAAAGTTTGCGTTTTTATTTTGAAGATGGCGGCAGACCCCGTTTCCATGGTGAACACAAAGTGATTTTCGTGCGGACTTTTTGTCAATGAGTTTTCAAATGGGTTTTGAATTAGTTTGCTGTCATTTTGTTCAGTATATCCTAGAACAAGTAAAAGTAATATTATATAAGACATAATGATTATGGTGATAGGTATGTGAATTATGTTGAAAAGGAAAAATTTGCATTGATTTGTTTTATTCATAATTGTGTAGAAAAGGAATAATTTGCATTGATGACTTCATTCCTAATTGTGTTGAAAAGGAATAAGTTGCACTGATTTCTTCATTCTTAATTGTCTTGAAAAGGAATAAATTGGATTGATTACTTGTGTTGAAAAGGAATAATTTGCATTGAATTGTTTCATTTTCATAACTGTGTTGAAAAGGAAGTATTGTATTCATTACTTTATTCGTACTTGTGTTCAAAATGAATAATTTGCATTGATTACTTTGTTCATAATTGTCTTTAAATGGAATAATTTGCATTGTTTCTTCATTCATAATTTTATTGAAAATGAATAATTTGCATTGACTTTTTTATTCATAAATGTGTTGAAAATGAATAAGTTGCATTCATTTCTTCATTCATAAATGTTGAAAAGGAAGAATTTGCATTGATTTTTTTCATTCGTATTTGTGTTGAAAAGGAATAATTTGCATTGATTTCTTCATTTGTAATTGTCATGAAAAGGAATAATTTGCATTTATTTCCTCTGTCATTATTGTGTTGAAAATGAATAATCTGCATTGATTTCATCATTAATGATTGTGTTGAAAAGGAATAATTTGCTTTGATTTCTTCATTCATAATTTTCTTGAAAAGGAATACCTTGAGTTGAATTCTTTATTCATAACTGTTGAAAAGGAATAACTTGAATTGATTTCGTCATTCATGATTGCCTAGAAAAGGAATAATTTGCATTTATTTCGTCATTCATAATTGTGTTGAAAAGGAATACGTTGTATTGGTTGCATCATTCATAATTTTCTTGAAACGGACTAATTAGCATTGATTCCTTCGTTCAAAATTTTCTGAATAGGAATAATTTGCCTTGACTTCTTCAATGATAATTGTCTTGAGAAGGAATAATTTGCACTGATTTTCTTCATTTAATATTGTCTTGAAAAGTAATAATTTGCATTGATTTCTTCACTCATAATTGTCTTGAATAGAAATAATTTGCCTTGACTTCTTCAATGGTAATTGTCTTGAGAAGGAATAATTTGCACTGAGTTCTTTATTCATAATTGTGTTGAAAATGAATAATTTGCATTGATTACTTCATGCATAATTGTTTTAAAAATGAATAATTTGCATTGATTACTTCATGCATAATTGTTTTAAAAATGAATAATTTGCATTGATTACTTCATGCATAATTGTTTTAAAAATGAATAATTTGCATTGATTACTTCATTCATAATTGTGTTGAAAAGGCATAGTCTGCATTAATTTCTTCATCCATTATTGCGTTGTAAAGGAATAATTTGATTTCTTTTTTCAGTGAAAGATTGCGAACCATTTCCTTCATACAGGATTATTTGTGGGGTATCATTTATCAAAGACCAGTTATAATGAATATGAATATTTGCAGGCAAATTAGAATGTCACTTGGTAAAGATACACCAAACAATACTATCATATTTTTAAAACAAGACGAATAAACTGTAGATATATTTAGTTTTTTAAGCTATTTGTTCCAGAAAGCTTATGCAATGATAATATTTTAAGCTTCTGAGAACGTTTATTCTACTTGCTCTTAGAGGATATACTGTCGAGGTAATAGGACTTCACTTTAAAATGACAGAGAAGCCACTCTGGTTCACTGGCTAACGTGCTGTATTCACAAGCGTGAGTGTGTGGGTTCGGATGAGTTTGAGCTGGCAAACTTCTCAAGGCAAGGTACTGTCGTCAATTTTGGGTAAGATGTTTTGTGGTATCGTGAAAATGTTGTACAGTCTTCGCCGAGATATTCAGAGGAAATTTGCATGATTACAGTCCGTGCTACGTTAATCAGTATACAAGCAAAGGTTGATGTGATGTGATGTGATTTTTTATTTTAACGTAGCTTTAACAATTTTTCAGTCATATTGCTACGATGTCTGCAATGTGGCAGTTTATAGTGATGTCTAGCACTGGGGCATCATGCCGCAGACATGTAGCATGATGTCCCATCCAGTCACATTATCCTGACACCAGGCCGACCAGTCCTAACACTAACCTCTTAATGCTGAACGCCAAACGAGGCAGCTGTTAGTACCATTTTTTAAGTCTCTGGTATGACTCGGCCGGGGATCGAACCCACAACCTCCCGCATCCGAGGCGGACGCTCTAACCACTAGGCCACCGGAGCGGTAGCAAAGGTTGAAAGTTTATATATCCGATTAGACTTTATCGACACTGACTGTTCATGAAATTGTATGATTTGCTGTGCTATTGAACGTTATGATGGACAAATCCTAGTATAAGCTGTAGTTTTAACAAAATTTGGTGAGTTTCTGATAGCTTTGAAAACAAAATCATTATCAAATCGTATCGATTTTATAAACTTCCTAATATCTCCAACACAGTTTTTCTTGATCTCAAGAAACTGAAACATTCAGATCCGTTCAATTCATGTCGAGTCGTATTAATTTCTTTTCTAAAACTGAATATTTCAAAACATGTTTTCTTAAATTACACCTACTTCTTCACACGGACAGGTTAAAATAACACATTTGAGAATACTTGCGTTTTTCCAATATTTCCAGAGGAAGTTTTGTTGCAGTTGACATTAAAAATAAAGACTCATTCATATTACCATTATTCAAAACTATACCTTTGCCTTCGCTTAGGCAAGAAAAACAAACTATGTGATAGATGGATTACATGTATTTCTCTTTTGTTCCTTTTTATAATACTGTATATACTCGTTTAAATGTCCGATCTAAGTGCAAACTGTATAGACACAGATCTGTCGTCTCCAGCAGATCTGGGTCTATGATTAATCATTAGAACTAGTAACACAGGCCCTGATCTGCTGGCCATTGTTTCACTTGTCAGTTCTGAGTATGTGCAGTTTGTTAGGACTAATTAGTAGAACAAATGACATAAACCCTGATATGCAGGCCAAAAATGCGACTGTGGATAATGGTCTATGTCGTTTTCAGTTGGACTCGACTAATTCTCAAGTATAGTCGACATTAGAATACATTATGATATACATACGTTTACTGAAAATGTGTATTTTTCAGTTGCTTTCACCATTAAGTTAAAGTTATCTATGTTTTATTATTGATATGGTCAAATGGACTTAAATTGAATTACTCATATCTCTATATCCCAATATATTGGGCTACATAACTGCACAAAGCTATCAAATGTAAACTGAGCATGAATACATAAATATGAAGATAATTCAAACAACGTTTCTAAAGCGCACCTAAATTGTCAAAACAATGAGTTATTGTATGTTTGATGATAGATTGCATTCACCATTAAGACTCTCTTTGCACATGAGACAGTCTGGATACACATGCAGAGCAATATAATCCGAATGATGTAAAATATCTGCAGGATCTGTACATATGTATCACACAAATCTCAATCCATTGAGATAACAGTTTAATGTGATATTCCTCTTTACTGTGACAGAATAGGCATAAAAGCTTGTTGTGAATTTCGTTTAATCTTATATTTTTTTTTTTTTTTTTTTTTTGTGCTTCACATACAGTGCAAAATTGGGATGAATGACTTCATATTCAATTCTAACATCCGCATGAATGTATAACTTTGCTGATTTGTCAAACATCCAAATTAGTGTCAATGAAATCTAAAATATATTGTCAGATTTTTAGACGCCGTAGTGAAGTTTTGACGCTCACCCTTAAAAGCAGTGCCATGAAAAATTGCTGTATCGGCTACTTAATGCTCCACCACGAATGGGGTGGTACGTTTTCATTGTCCGTTCATCAAAATTTCGTAAAATATTGTATTTAGGTAAGTTTTGAGGCTCAATTATTTTGTAGGAACTAGATAAAGTACAAACTTGTATCCGTTGTTTTTGAACGCGCATGATATGTATGTATGCTTTTGAAAATGGAGAATATGTATCGATGTTGTGCCGTTTTGAAATTGGAGAATATGTATCGATGTTGTACCGTTTTGAAATTGGATGATATGTATTGATCTTGTACCGCTTTGAAATTGGATGATGTGTATTCGAAGTTGTACCGTTTTGAAGTTAGAGAATATGCATCGATGTTGTACCGTTTTGAAATAGGATGATATGTATCGATGGTGTACCATTTTGAAATTGAAGAATATGTATCGATGTTGTGCCGTTTTGAAACTGTATGATATGTATCGATGTTGTACCGTTTTGAAATTAGATGAAATGTATCGATGTTGTACCGTTTTGAAATTGGAAAATATTTTTCGATGTTGTGCCGTTTTCAAATTGGATGATATGTATCGATGTTGTACCGTTCTGAAATTGGATATGTATCGATGTTGTACAGTTTTGAAATTGGAGAATATGTATCGATGTTGTACCGTTTCGAAATTGGAAGATTTGTGTGGATGCTGTAACGTTTTGGAACTGGATGATATGTATCGATGTTGTACCGTTTTGAAATTGGAGAAAATGAATCGATGTTGTACCGTTTTGAAATTGGAGGATTTGTGTGGACGCTGTACCGTTTCGAAACTAAATATGTATATACTGTATGTTGTACATTTTAACGGCACCTCAGCACAATAAGTATATGGCGCCAACTAAAATGTAAAGTTCAAAAAGAAACCATTGCATTCCAATAATAACTTAGTAAACCCATTGCATTCCAATAATCACTTAGTAAACCCATTGCATTGTGATAGTCAGTTAGTAAACCCATTGCATTCCGATAGTCAGTTAGTAAACCCACTGCTTTATGATAGTCAGCTAGGATAACCATTGCATTCCAATAATCGGTTAGTAAACCCAGTGCATTCTAATAGTGATCTAGCAAAACCATTGTATTCCGATAGTCAGCTAATAAAACCATTGAATTCCTATAGTCAGCTAGTAAACCCATGGCATTTCGTTCGTCAGTTAGTAAGCCCATTGCATTCCGATAGTCAGCTAGTAAAAGTAATGCATTACGATAATCAGCTTGTAAACTCATTGCATTCCATTAGTCTTTGGGTAAAAGCCCTACATTTTGATGGTAAGGTAATACCAAACATCCGTCATTAGTTTTGGGTGAAGACTATCAACTGTTGAAAATTCATTGCAAAAGTCGTAGCCAAGTAAATACTTGAAGTATGTACAATGCGCCTATATCCAGAAGGTATGATTTCTAGGCAGTGAATATATATATAAACCTCGAAGTAAAAATTAGAATACACTTACCTGGTAGGCGCATATGGAGTTGATAATAAATGCCTCAATGATGGCGATGACGATATGTGCAAGCTTTATCATCTTCCAAACGTTTTTAAAATGTTGTGTCAAAAGTAAATCTTGATTGCCAGTCTGGCTGACGGGACAAATGTTATGTGGACCTGAACCACACACAGCTACAGTTGTGACAGCCACAGTCTTGATCACGAATCCTACTGTGATGTACTATTACTCTTCAGTCTATGATGTCTTCAATTGTCACTCCTCTTTTATGGTCATTATAAAATCAAGTGAATTTATATCCTTTCAGAGATCATATCTCAAAAGATCACGCCCATTATCGGAGAAACTCCCATGTGGTCATCCAATTGGATATTATAGTTCATATTCATAGTCCAGACATTAATCATTAGATGAAGGGTATAAAACGTCGTAAAAGTCATTAATGTTTTCGTCAGCTAGATCCATTTGTGGTAAGCAATCGGCATCGATCGTGGCTTCATAATTTAAAATATTTTTTTTATATTCCTCAATCATGTTTGAGTTGAAAGATTATTAGTCATTGCAAATTATGCTCTTAAGATTCCTGACGTTGTAAAAGCGACCTATATTTTTTTTACAAGAGTTGCAAATAGCCAATGGAAAATGCAATAAACTTTGGAAGCGATTAATTCCTCCACGCAATTCTTTGCTTATAAGAAAAAAGGATTGCAGATTTACAAATTTCTTTCACTTGTAGATAATGCATATGTTTAGAACAATTCCATTCCAAGATGATGTCCAGAAATTCTAACACAATAATATATGCCAATAAATCTAACGCATATAGCTTCTCTGTTGTTATAAATTTAATTTACTTGTTCAGAAAATAAATATTGTTCTCTGACGAATCAACCCAGATTACCAATTGCAGCGCTATCAGTAAAATCAAAGCTATTCTAGTTTACGCGTTTTTGTTTATTGGGAGCAATATGTGATGTAAAACAAGTATGAACGCAAAACAACGAATAATCACTTTACCTGAATGAGCACATTTGAGAGAATAGCAAATAATTTAAAGAGCTAATTTTGCTATTCTATCAGATTAATGAAGAGCCTGCCTTTACGACTGAAGCAATGAAAAGCTTTTAACTAATTAGGTTTTACTTTATATTAGTACAATTAATGACCGTAGATGAAATGTTTACTTTCAAGAAATGTCTAATAAACATTGGTCTCTACAAAGTGATAATCAAGTCAAAAACAAAAACAACGTTTCCTGGAACAAACAAAATCGATTCAATGTGTACTCGATACACAGATGCTCAGATAGCATGTATAAGAACTTTTATCTTTTAAAATATTTAAATTTATGTTTCATCAGTAGCTCTATTTTATCCCTAGTTTAGATTGTGCATGGATATTCACGGATGTTTCCTTCTTCTTTGCTTCATTATATCTCGTCCACGTTTATAGAGTCGTTAGAAAATGAAAATCTAAATTCTGAATCTAGCTAGTTCATTAGTCATCGCTAATGATGCCAGAAGGACCTCTTGTATTATGGAACGAAACAAGGTGCTGATGTGACATATCTTTCACATGGCCACCCTTCGTTTTGTTGTGTTCATTTCAAAATGGTATCATAGGCACGAATGACATCACAAACATCAATTGATCTTGCACATGAACGACGTTGACAAATATATCATTGATTTAATCCCCAAATAGCTAACTAGCATGTATGTTAATGATTTAATCCACAATAGCTAATTAGCATGTATGTCAATGATTTAATATCCAATAGCTAATTAGTATGTCTATCAATGATTCAACCCTCAAAAGATAATTAGTAAGTCTATACATGAAAATTGGGGGTGGGGGTTGATCAATGCTTTTTTGTCAATTACTTAGTTGCTTTATGCACTTTATATCGTAAAAAGTTTGGAATAATACTTTTTTGGTTATTTTGTTTGATTATATGGGAAGTCGGTGCTGGGGAGATAGTCCTCAGATCGAAATAATTAGCCAATTGCTAGTGGCAAACGTCACGGAGGGAAGTGTTTGTGAGTTTCCATCATACCATGGTTTACTTTTGGTGAATTCAGGACAGAGCCGCATGAGTGTCCCTGTCGCTCAGTAGTCCATATTAAAATCTAATTGTGTTAATTGATTGTGCAACTCCATGTGCAGTATTATTGATTGGAGACTGGTAAATTATAAAATGGAATAATCGAGAATGGACTTTTCCGTCGTCGGCAGGCGCTGTTTATTGTTGTCATGGTGGTAAATATGGTGTAGAGTTACAGGCGAAATGTGGCTTAAAATCATGATTTGACTGGCCTAAGGTGGCGTAGTAAAAATAGTCCCCTGTATTAAATTGGTTGAGTTGTATAGTTGCACGGCGTTAAATACAGGTGGTGTATTATGGCAGGTTGATGAAGAGAAACCATGCCATGCAGTTGGGAGGCTGACAGACAATAAGGAAGTTGTGAGATTTGTGGTAATCTATTCATCAGTGATAAATTATGGACGCGTTTGTATTTCCAGTTTACAACAGTAGTTGTATAAAAGTCTTTGGAATCAGGAAATATATGACTTCTAGCAGCATTCACGCCATGGTTTGGCATCACTCAACCAAATAATCTATCTGGCTGGTTACAATATTGAAAATCAAATCAACATTTTAAATGTGAAGAATTTTTTCTGCTTTTCTAAATCTCGGACGAATATTCTCCTCCCTAATGGGAATAAGTTGTCTCTGCTTTTGCCTGTCCGCAAGTAAATACATTAATTTGTATATCGTATGCAAAACTATGTAGTAATGGCACCACAATAAAACTTAAAACTATAGATTAAAACTAGCAACGGCTTTAATAGATAATAATTTCGAGATTAGTTATCTATGACGACTCAATGGTCTTAAACTAGGTAACAGAAAAGAGCGAAAGCCAACAAGTTTTATTAAAATTCAACTTATAAGTTATTTATCTTGAATATAAAGTGGAACTTTTACAAGAACTTCCAGTATCGTAAATCAAATCCCAAATATTTCAAAAAGATTTAACAACCAGTTCTAAATTAAGTTCTAATTAAATTTCAGTGGTATTCTAAATAACATCAAACGCTGAAGGTGTTGATGTGCATGTAGCCTCGAATGTAATATTGTAACGACGGCCTGAAGTGTCATGATGTGCCACCAGTGTCTTGAGGTGAATCGTGATATTATATTCCAAGATATCATTGTTTGAATGAACTATTTCCAAATTAATGTCTCTATCCAAGAATGTTGCTGAACACTTTGTAATTCCCGGGAATAATAATGTGAATGAATAATTGTAGCCCAAATCAAATACTTATCACAACACAAAGACTAATTCGGCTTCAAGATCTTACATCATGAATGAATAATTTCTAAATAAACAAGATTATATTGTTACGATTATATGCTCTTAAAATAAGTAACAGAAAAAAGTGAAAGACAGCAAGCTTTGTAAAATTTAAGAAATAATTTATTTCCCTAGAATACAAATGATGATGTGAAAAAGAACTTACGATATTGCGAATTAAATCCAAAAAAAAACCCCAAGGACTCGAGACAGAAGTTCTAATAATTTAAAGTCCTGAATAAAATTCAGTAAAGTCCAAAGCAAATCCAGAATCTGAAAACGATGACATGTCTGTTTTAGCTCATAGCGTGTTGATGAGTCAACAGTCTTCTGTTGAATCACAGAAATATAATTCCAGGTTTCAATACACCATAAATTCCAATGATTATCTTTATCCAAGAATTTTGTCAGAGCACTTTTCTATTTCCAGAGAAAATAATCACTAGAATTCAATAATTTGAAGAAATAAATATCAACCCAACTGGACACAACATGATACAATATGAAAGTGCTAGATGTTAAAGCACGAATGATAAAATCCTCTCAGTTACAATATATGCATTAGAATTTTCTGCAAAAAATAACAACATTACCTAATGGAAAATAACTTTCTAGAATGATCGTGATGTTTACGAAATCAAAACAATAACCTGGAAAATTCACTTAGGAAATTCCAAAAACGAGACGCAGATGAACATATTTACTTCTACTATTAAGAATAATGATGATTTTAATCCGACACATATAGAGAATATTTTAGCTATGTGTTAGTTGTTTACAATGAAATTTTTTTACAAAGTCAACTTGGATCAAGCAGAAATGAATTAATGAGCATGGTAAATTCCAATATACAATGTTACATTAGAATAGCATGTAGTGAAATAAAAAATGAAACTAACAAAGCAATTTAAATATACATAACACTTCCCCTCATAGAGAAAAAGAAAGATTTGTGCAATAAAGCTTTCGTTTTACTATAAGTCAAATATGCATGTGGAAAATATTACATAAGATGAAATCTTGTGCATAAAGCAAAGTAGCCCGGTATACATGAAAAATATTATTTTTATACATGTGAAAGTGCATCTGCTATTACATTGTCTTTTCCTTTGATGTGCCTAATGTCATTATTATATTCCTGCAACATCAAACTTCACCCTAATAATCTCTGATGTTTGTTTTTTATCTTGCCGAAGAAAGCAAGGGGGTTGTGATCCCTAAACACAATAATCGGCGAAGAAGCTGAACTAATGCAGACTTCCTTCTCGATTGCGGAATAATTTCTTAGAGAAATAGCATATTGGATGATCTACAACCTTTCTTGAATCAATACTGCTCCAACTTCAACATCACTTGCATCAACAATCAGTTTAAAACGTTGACTGAAAGGTGGAGCTGTAAGAACTGGCGCACTCTAAAGTGTGATCTTTAACTTATCAAAGCCTTCTGCCATTTTTAGACCAATGAAACTTGTTTTGTTTTTGTTTTTTTGCTCAATAAACTTGGCAGAGGTTTAGCAATTATGGAAAAATTGAAACAAAAATTCTGATAGTATCCAGCCATACCCCAAAATTGGTTTTTACTAATAGACAGGGTAAATGAGAGATAGCCTTGACCTTAGCATCTATAGGTTTAACTTGTCCATGTCCCACGATATGTCCTAGAAATGTTACACAAGCACGGCAAAACTCACTTTTGGATAAATTAATTGTCAAATTTGCACCAGTGAGTCTGTCACAGAATTTCCAGGTTGTCGCTAAATGATCTTTCCAGTAGATGATGACATCATAGATGTATGCATCACAATTATCTAGACCAGATATAATCATGTTCATTAAATGTTGAAAAGTAATAGGCAAACCTTTTATCCCAAGCGGCATCACTTAATATTGATAAAGTCCATCTGGAGTCATGAATGCCGAAATTGCATTTGCCCATTCCGTCAGTGGAATTTGCCAAAATAATGTTAGAAGGTTAAATTTGGTGCCATACCTTGCATTTTCAATTTTATTTGTATTTTTATTTTTTTTTGTTAGTGCTGAGCTTTATTCAACACTTTAAATTACTAGGACTTGTGTCTGTAATTTTTGGATTATTATTTCGGGATTTAATTCGCAATACCGCAAGTTTCTTTCTCATTTTCACTTTGTATTCAAGGGAAACAAATTGTCTGTTAAATTTCTACAAAGCTTGTTGCCTTTTACGTATTATGTATTATATATCTAACACAAATTGATTAGGGCGCAAAATGAAAACTGTTTCATAACTTTTCTGTCTTAGCAAGCAAAACTTCTGGACTCCTACATGTTAGAATCGATAGGGGCAACTTAACGTAAGAGATATAACAATACAAACTTCTGCTGCAGAGTTAATGGGCGAACAGGATCTTGTGTATATCACATAACGAACCCGGCAGTATGATTTAACTTATGGTCTCACTGGATGTTTTTTTATTTTCACACCACTGTAAAAAAAAATTAAGATAGAAGGAATGAGGATAATTATCGTAAGTCTAGCGTTTATAAATCGATACATAAGCTAAATCTGTAATGTGATTTATATTTACTTTGTATTAGGCTTGAACATGGGTTGGCTTCTTTGGTACTGCCTCCACAACAACACAAGCATAGGACATCTACACAAAACATCAAATGCGTAACTTGGGCTGCAAACGAACAGCGTACTTAGCTTACGTATTTACGTACGTCTACAGAGGTAAATATATGAAACTGAGATGGTTGATGGGCGATGAAAAGTATGCTAATTTGTTTCAGTACTAGCGAGTTTTAATCACGCATAAGGCCCATACTGATTCGTGTAGCTGCCTTGTCACATGAAAATATTGAATATAGCTCGTATTGCTGTCGACGATGAATGTAAAAAGGAAGGTTGTTGGAGATCGTATCGGTTCAGCTGTCGAAAATGAATGTAAAAAGAAGGGTTGGGGATTGTATCGGTTCAGCTGTCGAAAATGAATGTAAAAAAGGGGGGTTGGGATTGTATCGCTTCAGCTGTCGAAAATGAATGTAAAAAGGAGGGTTGGGATTGTATCGCTTCATCTGTCGAAAATGAATGTAAAAAGAAGGGTTAGAGATTGTATCGGCTCAGCTGTCGAAAATGAATGTAAAAAGGAGGGTTGGGGATTGTATCGGTTCAGTTGTCGAAAATGAATGTAAAAAGGGGGATTGGGATTGTATCTCTTCAGCTGTCGAAAATGAATGTAAAAAGGGGGGTTGGGGATTGTATCGGTTCAGCATAAAAGCCACCATTTGTTTAAGGAATTAACCTTAGTCAAAATGTTACAAGCATGGTTTCTACAAAAATCATTAGTTTTTATTTGGATCTTTGATATAACACTATTCTCAAGTTACAGCAACAGGTCATGGTCGGATGACAGTCACCTACTCAACTGTCAATTAAAACCTAATTCTAAGTTGTGAACAAAGACGAGACAAAGCATGGCGAGAGATTGTTGCCAGAAATTATATCCCGACAGAGATATGCAAGGAGGTTTTGAAGGAAAGATGTTTAAATGATTGTGTGTCTGGACAATTGAAAGTACTAAAATCATCATCATCATCATCATCATCATCATCATCATCATCATCATCATTAAGACATTAAAATAAAACCAATATAATAACTTGGGTAGATATTAGCAGAAAATGGGTCGAGTGCAAAACTAATGACTGGCTGCAATTTTGAAAGGCTGGAATGGCAAGGTTAGATCTTTTCATATTTTCATGAGGTCATACAAGAAATTGTAATCCAAGTTGATCAGAAGGCCATCGGACAGGTTCATTTTAAAGAACTTGCATCAGATAATGGCTGTGCAGAAAATTATCTTAAACGCTGGAAACCACGAATACTCAACTCTAGACAAAATGCTTGGAATACGTTGGAATACGTTGCTTTCCATTAAAAACCAGCTTTAGCATATCGTAGGACGGATACGGATGTCAAATCACTTGACAAAATGTTTATAATACCCAGGCGATTCCTCTCGCACCCGATATTTACATGACAGACCCAGTCGTTTAATTATCAAGAAAAATAATAATCAAACTTTTGAGATTGGGCATTGCCGGTAAGACGGAAATAGCAGTATTGTTTTCAGGCAGCGGTGCTCTATCGAGTATTTGGGACTCATAATTCTGCTAATCAATGTCTACAATTACAAGAGCGCAGGAACTGCCCATTTCCCTAATTTGACATTCACGCACCTTAGTGGTAATGATGAGGTTGTCGAGTTACACGTAAACAGCGTTATTTTGCACGCGTTCGTATTTGCGTGCTGGTACCGCATCCATGGTGATAGATCTTATGACGTTCGCAATAAATCATCATTCAAGAAATCATTGATATTTCTTTGGAAATGGAGAATTGTTCCCAAGGTCTGAGACTCATATTTCAATAACTAGCATGTTTTTTCTCTTTCTGTTTTATAAAGGCATATTTTGGAAAATAAGCAAGGACAGTTGGAATTATTAAAAACAGTTACAAAAACGTCATTCACCTTACTAATTAAATTTAATTTGATTTCTACATACATACATACATACATACATACATACATACATACATTCTAAACAAACTATAACCGGACCCTAATCCACTTCTCCTAACTTAGACCCATAATTCGTATATACAATCGCCAATGCCAACCTGTAATAACCAAACTATGCCACATTACAAACAAGCAGATCAATGTATACAAAAAATAAAACGGGCAAATCCTATTGGTCCATGGGGGTGGGTGATGGGGAGCTAATCCGCCAGAAAGGGAACCGGCAGCCGGCCCATTAGGGGCCAGGCGTCGTAAATGCATAAGATCCTCGCTAAGATGAAGGCAGATACCCCACACGGTCCATTAGATGGACTGACAAGGGTACGCCTAAAAAACCCTTAGAGAAATCTAAACAAATGCATAGGACAACTTCAAATTTTTTCAAAAGGTGAAAATCAAACTAATCTATGCGGGCTGAGGGGAGTTATTACTGTCCAGGCGTCACTGATGTTTACGAACCCACCCGCGATGGAGGCAGATACCCGACTGCCCCATAGGATGAACTAACAAGGTAACACCTAAACAAATTAAGAGCAAATAAAAAATACATGGGACAAACACTTCAAAACAAAGATCACTGATTTATTATCCAATAACCAACTCACCAAGCAGTTTTAAAATATACTAACCCACTGTCAACACTTTCCCAACCAGTAGACCCAGAAGAAAACGGCGTAAGGCTAGAAATAAATGGATCTAATTAATCAGATTCTAAAACAAACAATAAGTAGTTCATATAAGGTAGCCCCAGCCATCAGGCCCAGCCACACAAATTGGCAACAATTGAAATATAACAAATATCTTTCATATAAGATTTGAGAAAATGACCTATAAAGTAACTAAAACTATAAAGAGTCCAAAACCCCAGACCCGGACACACAAGGTGACATCGATTGACAACGAATACAAAAGCTAAATATAATACTTCTATCCTGACCCAAGAGAAAACTATAAGATGTACAAAACGCAAGACCACCGCACAGAGTGGTAATTACCACCCCAACAACGAGATACAAAAATACAAAACAAACATTGACTCCGCCAGATCAGAAAGCACAAAGCCTGAGCACAAAAATTATATAGTATAAGGTGACAGTAACTCCAAACCATTGGACCCCAGCCACATAACATGGTATGGATCAGACAAAATTTAAAAACTAAACTAAGAACCGAACAACAGCATGAAAAAAACAACATTCCTAGCATAAATACAAGTCTCACCAGAAACCATTTAAAATTTTTTCTCCAATTCTTTCCACTGACAACAAATATCCAACAGTACAGAGAACCTTACATTCAAAATTCTGTCAATATGACACCATCCAAGTTTTGGCCAAGGGATCATAAAATCCAAGGATCAAGAATATCCTTCAGGTGACATGGAGGCGTGTACCCTACCCCATCCCGTCCGTTTCCTTTTCCAGACATGATAATTGAGAAGTGTTGCTATGTCTATCTACATTTTTTTAACTCCTCGTACATGTTTTTGTCTAGTTGAGTAATTTGTATTCATGAGTGTAAATCATAGTGATTATCTATAGCTTGGCTTGGCGTACGTGCATAGGGTGTATTTTAAGACATTTAAGATCATAAAATTACATAGGATGTAAAAACAGACGCTTCCGTACGTGTTGACAATTACAAATGATACAATTAATAGCAAATATGTTTACAAGTTTCAGACTTTCACCCATTGAACGGATCGATCAGGTGCTATCTTAGAAGAATTTAGTTAACTCCCATTCGATGGGTTAAATCATGTGAGTTCTTCAATGATGCTAGCAATTTGCGATTTGTCATGTAGATAGCAGTAATAAAGAGCGTTTGCACCCTTTTTGGTTGTTCATAAATGTGTGTAGCTGAACAGTTTTGGTCATTCTTATTTCTTGTGCTCTTGTTGTAAAATTAAGTTTGAAGATGAAATTTTTTTGTATTTAGATATTATTTGAGAAAAAAAAACATTTGTTTGGATTGTTCAGTAGAGTTCTGGACAACGCCATTTTGATAACGACACTATTCTTGGTGGACAATGGTACATTTCCGGTTCTTAAATTTTTCATTCTTTTTCGACTTAAATATAACTTTTTCAGGATTACTTTGAATTTACTTCATAATACTGTAATTTATAACCTTCATAATTAAATTATTTGTACGTTTTCCAAAACTTGTTGGTTTTGCTCCTTTATGTTATTTAGTTTATGACCATATAGTCGTAACAAGTAGACTGTGCACACATTAAAGCGTACGGATGGTGCTCTCATACCCAGCCGACGATTAACTGATCGTACTAGGCCCAAAGGCCGTACACGACTTAAATCAATGATGTCAGTCAGTCTGACCACCCAGTGTTGACTCGTCAACCGCTAAAATGAGTAGAATGGAATAACGCATGCAAGCCTTTGTGTACATGCATAGGGTCAGGCAAAACCCCATCTTTAGTGAGCCAGAAAAGAAAGCTCCCATTTTTCTCAACATTGCTGTAAACCTCTTAGATGACGCATTTCTAGGAAAATCAGAGAAGACTGGATTAAGATGCTGGGAAATTCTAATTGGTCACTCAGCCTGGATGCAAGAGGAAAAAGAAGACTGGAAGAAATAGACCAACAAGCCGAGTTTTACGCATGTAGTTTCCACAAAAAGCAGGTTCTGGATTGCAGAGGTGTGTGTTTGGCTAGTAATCGAAAGCTGGATTTTGGATTGTGGGAGTGTGTTGGATAATATTTGTATGGTGTTGGATTCTATCTCATTAGTTTAACATTGCCGTCCCGTTTGACCCTTTACAAACGTTTGGCCCTATAAACAATGTTGACCATATAATGCAATCCCCGTGTTAAACATATGGACCATTTTAACAACGGAGTTGTCGTATGATCCCTCACACGTTTAAATACGTGGGTTATTGTCAAAATCTGTATAACCACCAGTACTCTCATATAACCAGTACTGTGAATATCCACCAGTATTCTTGTATAACCATTACTGTGCATAACCACCGGCACTCTCATATAACCATTACTGTGAATATCCACCAGTATTCTCGTATAACCATTACTGTGCATAACCACCGGCACTCTCGTATAACCATTAATGTGTGTAACCACCAGTATTCTCATATAACCATTACTGTGTATAACCACCAGTACTCTCATATAATCATTACTGTGATTTCATTATCAGATGTCAGGCCGCCAGATGTTCGGGTCGCCATTGTGCTTTTAGCGAGATTTATGAAATAAATTATTTATTCTATATAATAACATTTTTAAAACGTTTGAGGGGCTTATATGCATACCAGTTGCCTAGTTGTTGGTTTGGAACAGCTTAAAGCTCTAAAACTGCAACCCCTCCACTATAATTCATATAATCCACCTGATAAGGCCCTTCGAAACATTATATGTTGTTAAAGATAATGCCCTTTTTAACATTGTATGTTGTTACAGATAAGACCATTTGTACCATTATAATGTTACATTTTATTATATGTTGTTCCACGACTAAATATATATTTAGCAACTACGCTACAGTTTGCGTTGACAAGTGGGTATTGCGTTTTAGGTCAAAAGTTGGAAATCTGGTCTCTTTGCTGGGGTAAGTAAAATAATGTCTTATTCGATACACACTTTAGAGGGCTGTGACAGTTTTATTTAAAGTATGTGCTCTTTAATGTCACGTCGAAACGTTTATTTCTCCTTTGGTTAGAACTCCTGCATATTTTCTCAGTCGGTTTTGTCCCACGGCTCTTCACAAAAATTCATGGACATATTATTTCCATTCCGTCCTTCCTTGCGTTCGTTCTCGTATTTCTATTTCATGTTCTAATCCATTTTAACTTTTATGTTATGACATTTATTAAATTTGAGATTTACTGATAACACTTGGTATGCTGATAGTGTTGTCTACCTCATTGGAGCCGTCACAGTGTTGCCTACCTCACTGGAGCCATCACAGTGTTGCCTACCTCATTGGTACCATCACAGTGTTGCCTACCTCACTGGAGCCATCACAGTGTTGCCTACCTCACTGGAGCCATCACAGTGTTGCCTACCTCATTGGAGACATCACATCGTTGCCTACCTCATTGGAGCCATCACAGTATTGCCTACCTCACTGGAGCCAACACAGTGTTGCCTACCTCATTGGAGCCATCACAATGTTGCCTACCTTACTGGAGTTCCTGTGTTGAAGATAAAGTTCGAATGGCATAGTTTTCTCATTTTTCATTTATGATCATTAAGTCTACATCTGATTTATTACATTGAATGCATGTATCTACCTCTACTGCTAGATGTGTACGGTACAATAGTCAAGGCGATATCTCAACTCGATGTGTCAAGTCAATAGTTTGGGCGATATCTCAATTCGATGTGTCAAGTCAATAGCCTGAGAGAAAACTTCAACTCAAAGCTGCATGTTAAAGCCATAACGCTCTAAAATGGACAAACACTCTACACGTTCTTTGAGCATATATTATTCGTGCCAATCAGTTCAGAATGACACATTTGTTTTAGCCTTTTTAAGCAACACGAAACAAATGACGTATCGAGTCAGGGTTGCATTGTATGGAAAGAAGGAGCTCATTTGTATCACAAACTTTGGAATAAAAGGATTAGTTTACTGTATTATAATTATAAATCGTACTCTTCCAGCTTTTATCGCATCTGATAAATTATATTTGATTGACTTAATGCGGTGCCTGTCCATTTAGAAAATGATAATCAGGTGTGTACATTATAAATCATTAAACTAAAATTAAATTCATTTTAGGAACAATAATTTGTTCTATTAAGAACTAATTGAGTGTACCAATTGCATTTACTTCTTTTAAAAGGTACCTCTAAAACTACGAAAACGTTGAGTGTATCGTTTATAATCTAAATGATCTTTTAGATACACCAGAAAGAGAAGGAAGTAATTACTGCTTTTATCTATCATTATTACTCCAAGTAACTGTATGAGAAAAATGCATTGTGCAAGTCTTTGTCACTAACATTGTTATCCCAATATTGGAGACAATCTGTTTCTTTCAAAGTGAAATGAAAGATAAATATTTGCGATCGTCTTGGTTTCTATTAAGTCTTGTTTGTTTTCTTTTTTCTGCTTTGTTCATACAGAATCATTTCTAAGATGATAACCAACTTATATAGACAGAGACAATTACAAATCGTTTCCTACACGTTTAATGGCATGATCTCACTAATGTTAAATGGGTGTCCAATACCAAAATCATAAAAGTCAAATATATCAAACGTGTGTGCGACATGATTTAAAATATTCTTATTCCAGTTCAGGAATTTTGTTATTTGCAAGCTAACACATGTATTAGTTCACACATGTCAAGGAAAACGGTTTCTAAGACACATATCCTATGAAATCTGATTAAAACAGATATTCTACTTGATTGAGATCTGAGAGGCGTTTAAAAGTTCATGCTCTGCTGACCTTTAGAAGTCCATGTCCACTTGTTTTAGCAGCCAATCAGATAAAGAGTTAATTCGTGTTAGGGAGAGGCATCGTTAGCAACGATATGTTCTGAATGACGTCATTTGTTTCCAGCCCTATGAAAGCAGCAATTTCATTGATAATTTAAACGGTCAGATGAAAATGACTTCGTATCGGTACCTGTCAGATCTACTTAATGATATGTAGATCTGGATGTTATACAGATGTACATTATATATGATATTTAATATATTACTTACTCAAAATATGTTAAAATATGGGCATTAGAATGTATGTTTAAGATAAGTGACTACTGCCCCTTTGTATACTGATAGGTATTCCTCAGCAGGATTAATGGAGGTCTTATTGTTTAAGCACTTAAGTAATTGCAATACAACTAGAAACACGTGGCGAATTGAGAATCATTTATTTCCAGTGACAAGATTTATCTTCAACAGTAAATTTAGCAGTCTCTAGTCTTTCAGTAGTAAGTAAATTTAGATCTAAGTTTCCTAGAACCGTACAATCAAACAGCTTTACTTCAGGTTAGCTGATAGAGTATCACAGGTTTAATATTTTTTCTGTATAAAACTGGATGATTTAATAACTATGGAAGCTCTTCAGAGTTGAGAACTAATAGTAACTAGTCCGACACTTACACATTTTTCCACGGAACTCTGTTTTGAATATATAAGAAGGGACAATACTCTCTCTCTCTCTCTCTCTCAACAAAAAATACATGTATCGTCTATGGCTGATTTAATTACTATTGACTCTAAAATCCTAACAGCTTTTTGTGTACGCGTGTTGAATTTTTAGACATGTGCGTAAAGAAATCGATTACTAAATCTAATCAGTTCTGAACATTATACCATTTGTCTCAAATAATGCGGACGTAATTCAAGTTTTTAGCTTTTTAGTAAGATACGCAAAAGAAGGATTTAATTTATTGAGTGTTTTCACCAAGCGGAAACTGGTTTCCTACATATATCCTAGAAGAAAAATAATTCACTACCTAATTAACACTATTTTTAGAAATATTTTATTTCTAATGTACCTAAAAGAACACAACGAAATATCATTTCTGTAGAAATATATAGACATTGCATGTCGACAGTACAGGATGAGAATTTTATTGTATATACATGTATGAATACATAAATATGTTCCGGAAAAATGACGACCTCTGGCAGTTTCCTTTCACTTCCATCATATATAGCGTTAATTAGCTTCTGACCATCTCCATATTATTTACGAATACTTTGTTAGGACCGCATAGTGTTGAGTAAATATGTAAAAGCTTTGGACTAATTAGGCAATTATTTTGTTGCAATGTTGACGCGGTACAATATCATATTTCAAATATTGGAATTTTCTTTGTGTGCCTGGACATTGTAGCGACCGTTTCCATGGTCACTGGTCTATCGAAAAGTTTAAATGAACATGAATGTATCGAAAAAGTGTATTTTGAATTGTCTAGGCTTGGGGATGAGGGATTAATGCTTCTTTAGCTGTTAACATTATCCATTTCAATTTTCGATTTAAAGGCTTTGATTCCTTCCCAGCCTCTTCCAATCTCTACCAGCCTCTTCCAATTTTTACAAGCCTCTTCCAATCTCTACCAGCCTCTTCCAGTCTTCGCCAGCGTCTTCCTATCCTTACCAGCCTCTTCCACTCCTTACCAGCCTCTTTTAGTCTTTACCAACCTCTTTCAATCCTTACCAGTCGCTTCCTATCTTTACCAACCTCTTCCTAATCTTACCAACCTATTCCAATCCTTACCAGCCTCGTCCAATTTTTAGCAGCCTCTTCCAATCCTTACCAGCCTATTCGGAACGAATATAATGCTATTACGTTAGAATTAATAATATTGTAAAGTCAGTGTCCAGTTAATTACATTTCGCTTCTTTTTGCTATTAAAAAGGTTTCTCCATATCAAAGTATAAATTTATTTTCCATAAAAAAAATAACTGTACTTCAATATATAAATTATACTTTATACAACATGCTCAGATAATGCATGGAGATACAGGCACGATGTAAATAATTTAGTTTCATCATCATTTATTACCATAAATATTCATAGTATACGAGTCAGCAGGACAGGAAGTAGGTACACGAACTTGCTAGTTCCTGTCCTGTCCATTACAGAGGAATCGATTTTACGTTCTTTACATGATAAATGTGCAATCGCCATTTTGTACTTCAATCTTGTAGTCTTTTCTGTAGAAGGCACGTGGATCACTTTTCAAGCGGTAACGGCGTCGCAAACGTTAAAGTTTTGTATGAAAGTTTGTGCAATTCAAACGCAGGAGGGTAGGGGGAGACACTCACCAACACAGGGACGCAAGTAAGACACGGGTCTTACTGTTTCACCAAGAGCCAATTCAGTCACGTATAATTTAAAATTTTCAAGGTATTTTAAACAAATTAAACCCTGCGTAGTAAATACCTTTCCTCTGTGATGTAGAGTTTATATTTCCTTGAGAAATATAATCAATATATTAATTATATTATATAGGATATAATCCAAGAAAAAACAAACGTACACGCAACCGTGTAGCGAATGACAGTCCCATGCAACAGCGCCCAAACTCTCTCAGTCAAGAGCTCATACGTGTGTGTGTGTAAAAATTAAAATGTTGATAGTTATATAATTGTAACGAAAGGATGTGAGGAAACGAGTATTTAAGATTACGGTCCTACAAACTATGGGCCAATATGTCGGTCTATGGAGTTTAACATTATTGAACTTACCATGGTTATCTATAATACTTGAAGATTGTGAGCAACTATGGACGCCAATAAAAATCCATCATAACGAATGGCAGAATGGGAACCTATGAAACTTCATCATTACGGACCACTATAGTAGTCTATGGTAATTTAACATTAGTGATATATGGGGTCTCGGAACGTTGACCTAATTCTTTGAATGTAATTCTAACATTGTATAAGATATAAAGGTTGACTTCATTCTATGAATTAAATTCCAGCATTGTATAAACTTTGCGAAAACCAAACTCACAAGTTCTAATGTTTTCTTTGTGCACAAATATGGAACCTGTTTACAGCACACTGTTAGAATCTACCTGTTAATTCTAAATCGAACATATATAAAAATGCACGGATAAAGAAAAAGGAGACGCTTTACGATTAGAAATTTTATTAAACGCATAAGTTAGGAAACAAACAAACAAACAAAAAACCACCACAGAAAGCAAACAAAAAGCCTAAGAAACATAAACAACTAAAGTGATTGTGGTGATAGTGATGACAAAAGTAACTGACACGTGCAAGATAAATTTAATTAAGGTCTTGTGTATTTAAGCTAGCATTAATCTGGACTACGTTCAACTTCACTGCCTTTACAGCTTTAAATATATGATAATTAAATCACATTTTGTACATTTAATGTGAGATAGTTTCTAATTTTAATTTAATTATGTGATTTTAAGGGATTTAGGGAAGTGCCACATCCAGATATTACACTTTGTCAACATGGTCACAAGCTCTGAATTTCGAGTACTTTAATACAGTTACATTTATTTGTATTTCTAAAACTACACAACCGAAATTATTTTGCTGAGGTGAGTCGTGCATTGAGTATTTTTACTGGTACAGAATAATTTTATCCACAGATGGAAAGAATGGAAGGTTAATATTGCCCACACAATCGCAGTTTCATATAAGAGGAAATTAATAGCTGAAAAGAATGAAGGAATATTTCAATAAAGTGAAAATTATTGGGTTCTTAAACTAATCAAAACGAAAGAAGGTCTTTAGTATGTTGAATTGCACACACACGCACACACACATACCCAGACAACAAAACTGATTCTTATCAACGAAACGGCCCTGAACATGCTATTTAACGTCGGGTCGCTATATATTGAAATAGTACACTCGAATAAAACCATATGCGAATGTAATCATGAAAGTAGATGAGCTGATCGGTCAGCATGCATTATCACTACCATCTACAGGACATAATGAGAAACAATCATCTAGTTGTAACATTTGTACCGTATCACCCATTCAATCATACTCGTATTGCACCTGCATGAAAATACTTGAACGACAGGTCCGCTTAGTTATTTTTACACTTGCTTACACTCAGAAGAGTTTTTATTTACACTTGCTTACACACAGATAGAAGGTTAATAATTATACTTGCTTACACTCAGATAGAATGGTTTATATTTACACTTTCTTACACTCAGATAGAAGGTTTAATAATTACACATGCTTACACGCAGATAGAAGTGTTTATATTTACACTTGCTTACACTCAGATAGTAGGGTTTATATTTGCACCTAATTACACTCAGATAGAAGAGTTTTAAATCCTACGTTCTTAAAGAGACATTAGACTTTTATTTCACTGCCTTCTCTGATTTTGATGTTTTTTTCTCATAGACACAACACTGTCAGGAATTAAACTATGATCAATTGCAGCTTTCTATAACGCATGACAATTTTGATATCGCCAAATACGAACGAAGTTTAACAGTTCTCCGAAATCAACAGAAAAACGTGCCTATTAGAAATATTTTCTCTTACACGTGAATAATCCTTTCTTTGTATGGTTACATTTCTACTTCTTTGTATGGTTACATTTCTACTTCTTTGTATGGTTACATTTCTACTTAGTTTTACTATATTTTCTGAACCCGATGCTAGCTTTTGCATTGATTCTAACTTCATATTACTCTCTCCTCCCCTTTCTTCATTCGACTTTTGATTTTCGCAACAGGATGCTTGCTACTAGAACTAGAATGTAAGTGGTGGGTACATTACACCTTAAGCTAATCAAAGAACTTGCTAATTTGTTTTCATAAAGTGCAGCATTGTTTGCTGTCCATTTCCTAATGAAAGGATCGACGTTGTTCAAGTTTGCTCTTTAAATGTACGTGACAACTTACACTGAATTTAGTGTGTGATAACATGTGTCTCACAAAGTTTATACAATGTTGCAATTGCGTTAGTTGAATGTCGGTCACTCTAATTTATACAAACTTGTAATTGCATTGGTTGAATGTCAGCCACTCTAATTGATACAGTGTTGAATGTCAGCCATTCTAATTGATACAGTGTTGAATGTCAGCCACTCTAATATATACAATGATGTAATTGCACTAGCTGAATGTCGGCCACTCTAATTTATACAATTTTGTAATAATTGCGTTTGTTGGATGTGAGCCACTCTAATTTACACAATGTTGCAATTGCGTTAGTTGAATGTCGGCCTCACTAATTTATGCAATGTTGTAATTGCGTTTGGTAAATGTCAGGCACTCTAGTTTATACAATGTTGCAATTACGTTAGTTGAATGTCGGCCACTCTAATCTAAACAACCTTGTAATTGCGTTTGGTAAATGTCAGGCACTCTAGTTTATACAATGTTGCAATTACGTTAGTTGAATATCAGCCACTCTAATCTAAACAACCTTGTAATTGCGTTTGGTAAATGTCAGGCACTCTAGTTTATACAATGTTGCAATTACGTTAGTTGAATATCAGCCACTCTAATTTATACAATGTTGAATGTAAGTCACTCTGATTTATACAATGTTGTAATTGCGTTTTTTGAATGTCAGCCACTCTAATTTATATAATGTTGTAATTGCTTTAGTTGAATGTCAGCCACTCTAATTTATATAATGTTGTAATTGCTTTAGTTGAATGCCAGCCACTCTAATTTATACAATGTTAGTCTTTATAATTGATGCACTGTTGAAACTATCTTTGGGATAAGGTCAAACTGCCTATTGCTGTATCCAAGCAGAATTGGAGCTTCAACCTATAGAGTATATAAAAGGGCGAAATTGATACAATGCATCATTTGCATCATTTGTTGACGGAACATTTTGTGGAATAGTTGTTGATCAGTCTGAAAAGGTGTTGACCAGTCACAATATGTGTTGTCAATTAGAATCGGTGAAGGTCAGTCAGAATTGTTGTTGATCAGCCTGATTTGGGATTGTCCAGTCAACATATTTGATGTTCAGTCAGAATGGGCTCTAGTTAGTCAAATAAGGTTTTTGTAAGTCTTAGTAGGTATTATTCAATCAGTATAACTAAGGAACAGGTAAAACAGATGATGTTTTGTCAGAACACCTCTAGGTTAGTCAAGACAGCGGGTCAGTCACAATAACTATTACCCAGATTAGGTGTCGTTGGTAAAAAAAAAAAAAAATTTGTTCAGTCAGAATACGTGCCAGTGAGTGAGAATATTATTTGTCGATTAAAGTAAGTCAATTAGAATATTTGTTGGTCTGTCTCAATAGGCGTTGGTCACTTATAATAGTTGTTGGCCAGTCAGAGTATGTATTGGTGATTCAAAATAGTGATTTTGGTCAGTCAAAATTGTTTTGTCTATAGCACCCATAATGCTATCTATTTTGCTAATTTCCATTTCCTTCGTAGTGCCATTCATAATCTTAATATCCCTTTTTCCATTGTGTGAATTCATAATATTAGATTCCCCTAGACATCAACATAATCTTAATATCTCTTTCCCCATTGTATGATTATCATAATATTAGATTCTCCTCGACATCAATACTAATATTAAATTGCATCCCCCTTAACCCTTGTGTTAAATGTTCCCTTCTATCCATTACGTCATCCTGATATTAAATTCCTATTCTTCTCATAGTGTCCTTTCCGTGATGTTAAAATTTCATTGTCCTCACAATGTCTTGTTTTTCTTACTACCCCTTTATGACTTGTATATGGTAATATATTTATAAAGTTCCCACTATAATCAAAACAGATAGGAACGTGTGTAAACCCCCTCCCATTCATATATGCATCAGAAATCACACAAAACGTCAAAACCACTAACTGTTAAACCTCATCAGTATACTTTATCTCACTGTTTCAAAAGTGTTTATATCGAAAAGCATTGTTAGTTTCTGAAGGTGAATTTAAGATATGTCTATCTTTGTCTGAGAAAGAGAACCCCACTATAGTTCTAAACCAAATTAAATGCCGCCTAAATCAACGCGGAAGCTGCTCAGTTGATAAATAAAGTCTACGTATCCCAGGTTTTATGCATGCATACTGTCGATATTCGTAATGTACTCTTTTGTAATTGGTTCTAAATTGATCCTAGATGACTATTCATACTGTATAGTTTTGCACCTGGTTGAACCATGATCTTGAAATCAGTAATGGTTTTCTTGCTGCTTCAGTCGAGATCGTATCTTTTCATATATATATATATATATATATATATATATATATATATATATATATATATATATATATATATATATTAAAAAACTAAAAGCATTTTTTTACACTTGAGGGATAGACGCATATTGGATTAATTGCTTGTAACTAGAATTAGAGACCATGTCATGTGTAACTGATATTATTGATGCATATTACAAGGAAGAGTTAAATAGTTACAAAATGTTAATTGAGGATTGATTCAAATAATGTGATTATTTTCTTAATTAATAAGCAATTATAAAAAAGGGATTTCGTGTCTACCCAATGTAAGCCAGACAATAATCTATGTCCACCCTTTGTAAGCCAGGTCCTAATCCCTATCCACCCTTTATAAGCCAAGCACTGATCCCTGTCCACCCTTTGTAAGCCAGGTCCTAATCCCTATCCACTCTTTATAGGCCAAACTGATCCCTACCCACCATTTGTAAATCAAGCACTGGTCCCACTCCATTCTATAAGGCAGGTACTGAGTATTTTGTTCAGACGAGCAATCCTAGATTTCACTCATATTAAATTTTCTTTACTTCAAGTTGATTGGACAAGTTATTAAAACTTACATTGCAAACAAAACGCGAGTCACCTTTTTACCATTGATCCGAAAAGAACTTTAGAAGTTCCTTTTTAAAGTATGAACATGTTGGAGAAATATCTTTCAATAAACTTGTGCAAATAATTTTAGAAAGATATCACAATGCGTTTGCCATCGTTATTTTGTTTTTTATTGAATATTCTAGAGTGCGACTGAGTTCTACACCATTCTATGGAGCTTGTCTCTATCTTATGCTATGCCACTTCATCGAAGTATTTCAGAGTTGGACTTGCTATTAAAAAACCATGAGATGTTTTGAATGATTACATTATACACTCGACATTGGTCATGTGTGGTCTGCAGGGACTATAATTATATCATTACGATATGTAGACGGACATATTGCAAACGGAAATATATAATTCCTAGGATGGACATTCTGCCAAATACCATATGAATAATACATTGTGTCCGTCTATGCTGATATTAGTATCGGTGGGTCAAAATATCTTTGCCAAAAGATCGATATATGCTTATCGCGTCAACATAAACATTTATTATGCTATAAAATGTTATCAGGTCAACGCAACTATTGCTGATGAGTTACAGTGTTATTAAATCAGTATTTTGTCCATTATTTGTTTTATTGCCTACTTTACTATGCAGATATGAGCGAGATGATAACAACTATGATTTGGTTTTAAACGTGAATTATAATACATTTCGCTACCGATTAGACATTATCTGATAGATGGTATTCATTTTCGCTTAGTCTCTCTCTCTCTCTCTCTCTCTCTCTCTCTCTCTCTCTCACCTGCAATGAAACACTACCGTGATAGATTATAAGCGACAATGTGTCATGTCCCCAGAAACGTTGTACTGCAGTAATTTTGCTTTTCATGCGCTTTACAAAAATGAACTATATTTCTCTATATTTTTGGACACTTGTTAATTAAAAGACTCGGGACTGCACTGAACGAAATTAGTGCAAAAATCGTGCATTGTCAAAATATGACCGGGCAAATCCCTCTACAAAACTCATGCATTATCCACGTATTAGGGGCAAGTCCCTTCACGTTCGTAGAATGGAGGATGAGAGAGATATAGAGACAGAGACAGAGACAAAGAGAGTAATAGCAGCAGTATTAGTAGTAGCAGTAGTAGTAAAATATCAAAACAGTAATTTATATTGCATTTTGAGTAAACTGTAAGAAAGGGAGTCAAGGAAACCAGTTTATGAGGTAGAAAATGTCATCTACGTGATTTCGAAGACGAATCTAGCAGTTACACTGTGATTTACACAACGACCAAAAAAAAGTGATGTAAGCGATGTTGGTTAAAGTTAAACTGAGAAAAGATAAAACCCAAATTTACTGCAATTGGTGGCGAGAGCATACAGTACACCAATTATTATGAGTAGAATAACAGCTACAGAACCGAATGGATATCCAAACAAAGTCATTAAACTAAGTGATGTGGAAGAGGCAGCAAATTTAGTACTGTGATGTTATTAGGATGTTCTATTATTCTCATCTGCACTGGCTGAAACACCGTGTGGCTTCTTCACCTTATCGGAATTTACGGTGGTGGACGATAAAACCTGATGACAGTTATTCTATACTCTAAATCAATTTTTTGTAGTAACAAGCCTAAACACATTCTTCAGTATTAGGAGACTGGTTCAATAAGGTTATGTCCTTCAAATTTCAATGTCAAGTTAAATAGTTCATCTTTGCATACTTTAATTTAAGTCACTACCTTTATTCATCAAGTCATATCAAATCATTTATGCAATATATTTCGGCAGAGATGACTAATTTGTTAACATCAACATTGCTGTATGTCTCACTGTCACAGTCATCTACATTCAGTTTCCTTACAAGGTCAGTAGGACGCTGTATTGCTTTGTATTATATGCGAAAAATAAAATAGTTTTGACTAAATAATTTCTAATACACTAACACCTTAAAATGACATAAAATAGATACAATGAGCACAATTTGGCAAGTGTATAAGTGTTCATTTTCTACCTGACACGAGACATTGATTTTTCTTTAGAATTCGTTGAACAAATAATACATAGCAAAATATTTCGCAATGTGTATAGGTTGACTTTTAGGATTTGTATTTGTGCCTGAGTCAATAACATTGTGTTTACCCTCTTCTTTATTATAATTTTGGTTGTAGACTTTCTAATCATAACTAAGAGTGTTTATTGTAAACATTTGAAAGCTTCCAGAATGCAACTTTCCATAAGGCAATGGTTATATTTAGAAAATGCTAATTATGGCTTTAGTATAAGTACAGGACTATATAATATAATCCTGATTTTTTAAAACTTGTTTATTTGTGCTGTAAGATCTCAGAATAACCAACTGTATTATTGTTTTGTGTCTCGTACTTCATTTGTGATGGACTATTCACTGAAAATACAAATTGATCATGATCCAAAATTATATTATTTTAAGGAGACACTGACTGGGAATTATAATGAAATTCAAAACAAGATATATTTTTGGATTGTATTATTGTGATTCCATAAAAATATGTTGACACAGCAGCAGGGAGGTCGTACAGACCAGGTGGCTCAGATAAATTTAACCCTCCCACCAAACATTTCTCCGTAGAAGCCTCAGAAAGCAGAAATAACGCCTCCTGCGCAAATTAATCCGCAAAATTTCAACCCAAAGTGCATTTTCAGACATAAAAAAAAACAGCAATTTTTGGGGGGGGTATTGTAAAATTTGTTTGCCATAATTGAATTATGGTGCAAATTCGGACTGCGGATACTAATTTTATTTCACATTAAAACAATATCGTTGAAAATAAGATGAGTCGAAAAGTTAGCACAGTTGGAGAACCTCATTCGGCCAGATTAGCGCGAGAGCAATTAGCGGCATTAAAGAAGTTCATTCCAACAAAACGATTATTTAAGAGAAATGTTCGTGGTTACGAAGATATGCAGCATGGAATTTCAGAAACTTCGGCAAAATGGTTGAAGCCAGTAACCGGAACAATTGAGCAGGTTGTATATGGCGACGAAAAAGATCCAGATGCTAGAAAACGTGGAATCTTTCCTATGTTGAAAGGTATTGAGGATCAATCACGAACATTACCCGAGCGATTAGCAATAGCAGCAGCGGCGCAACAACTTGCAATTACTGATGGAGGAAAACCTGGAGATGGAAAACCGGGAGGAAGAAAAATCTCAATGATAAAAGGAAAATATAATATTGATAATTTAAGAGAAAATTTCACCGATGAGGGATGGGATATAATATCACAGCCCCTCTCGACATTGTATAATATAGATGAGATTGGCCAATTTGCGGAGGAATATTTTAGTAGTCGAACTGAATTTTTGACTGCAGTGGGAAAAAAAAGATATGCAACTCGCGATAGTTGGTATGATATGGTATATAAAATTTACACACAAACAACATCAATAAGTAAGATAACGGATCCGCGTTACAGAAGATTTTTAGAAACGGCAAGAGATACACAAAGATATAATAAGCAAGAGGCGGAAGAAAGAAAACAACTGGAGAAAAAAAGAAAACAACAGGAAAAAGAAGAAAGAAAACAACTGGAAAAAGAAAGAAAACAACAGGAGAAGAAGGAAAAAACTAAAACACGAGGAAGAAAAGCAGCACTACAGGAAGATATTCAACCACAGGAGCCAATATTTCAACCAGAGGAATTAGGAGCTAGACCAAAGGAAGATATTCCACCACAGAAAAAAGAAAGAAAATCAAGAAAGAAAAAAGATCAGAGTGATGAACCGATAATTGTTCCCGAACATGTATCATCACCGGCTATTAGTGTGTTTAAAATTAATCCTAGAATATCTGCTGAAAATTATTTGGATGAAAACATGTTGCATTTAACTCGCAACTATGATTCAACAGTTCAAATGGCTGCGGATAATTCTCCGGAAAATAAAAGATTACTTTTGCGAAAAGATATTGATGTTGATAAAATTGAGGAAATTGATTGGCTAGCAATGATGTATTTTGGTAGTATAGAAAAACCAGTAAAATATGGTGATGAAAATTTTAGAAAATTTTCATCAGATGTTATTCAATATAGACTTGAGGGTGCAAAAAAGACAATTTCGCCACCTAGAAGTAAAAGTTCATCACCTAAAGATAAAGGTTCACCACCTAAAAGTGATAGTCCTGAATCATTTTCTTTTGATCCTCACCACTCTCCTCTTTTCTCTCCTACATTATATCCAAGGGAACCTTCTGCATTCCCCTCTTGGAGACCCCCACCTGTGGAACCAACAGCGTCAAACTACAGGGGTCCCACTGAAAAACCATTAAGATGGGGAATTCACCCCGGGGAGGGTGCAACACTTAGGGGCGGTACCCCTTCACCTCCACTAGAACAATATTCACCAGGGACGTCGTCAGGGACATCGCCGGGATCACCATCAGAGGAGAAGAAATCTTCATCGCCGTCAGACGATTTATTCTACGTAACGCCATTGGAATCTCCAGAAACAAAAAAAACAGGAAGCGGATATTCAGTTTGTCCCGATAGTGTTGTCAACGATGTATCTCGCCTTGAAGTATTAATCGGAGGAAAGCGAGCCGGAAATAACTCCCGTGAGATAGTCAACGAAGCATCAGATATTTGTCAGCGATTATTCCGTGGTGGTATCATCGATTCTCACATTTATAAAGAGTTTGTCGATGAACTCATCGATTAAATCAACACAATTGAAATAATATGATTATTCATAAACATCAGCGCAGACCTAATCAGGTTCGCATAGTAAACTCTCGATTGCCAGTATACAAATATATTCACGGTAATGGATTCGGCGATATCGTTGGAAGTCTTGTCACGCGAGTAATACCTAAAATTGGACCCGTGATTAAGCAATTTGGGTTGAAAGCGATAGGAAAGATCGGCGAGACTGCCATTTCTGGTATCGGTAATTTGGCCAGTAAAGGCTTCAACGCTATCAAAAATAAAATATTAAGTTTAGTACGTAAAAAGCAGCCTGTCAAATTACCTATTACCAGAGAAATGCCACCTGAAGTCAGTAAAGCCATAAATGATGCGGCAAATAAAAAAATAAATGATCTAGCACAGGAAGCTGCTATAACAAATCTAGCGCAGGAAGTTGCTAATACAAATCTAGCGCAGAATGTTGCTAATACAAATTTAGCAAATACAAGTTTCGTTTCAGGTAGTGGTCTTCGTTTTAAACGATATTATTAGTAATAAATGTTCGCACAAGTGTCAAATGAAGTATTTGATATGGACGAGCCAGTAGGTAGGGACACATCAGTGCGAGATTTTCAGTATTTCTCGTACGATGTAGTTGAGCCAGATTCAAGAAATCGGAAGGAAATTCAAGTCCACGATACAACAAGATATTTTCTTCCATCTGAGGCGTATATCGAATTTGTTGGTAAAATTGTAAAGGCAGCTGATGGTACCAACTACGATGCGGATTTTGGTGTTGGTTTTGTCAATAATGGTATCATGGCATTATTCAAGAATGCCACTTACATGATTGATGGAAGAGAGATTGAATCAATTACGAACAACGTTGATATAGCAACGACTATCATAGGTCTAGCGAGATACTCGGATGATTTTACCAGATCAGCCGGTCCTAGTATGATGTTTGCCAAGGATAATTCCAACTACCCTGAACATTTACCATTTGATATCGGTAGACCGGTAGCCCCCAATGGCCAACCCGCTGATGTTCGTTCAGCGATGATTGCCCCCAATGGCAATTACAATCTTGGATTTGCCATAAGAAAAAATATGTTGAAGGGAGATGAACGAAAATTCTCCTGTGCAATTCCATTATCTCATATTTTTGGATTTTGCAGACATTTCAGAAAAGTTATTTACGGAGCGAAGCATACGATATCTTTCGTTCGAGATGCCAATGATGACAGAGCCATTTGGAGAGATCCTGGTGATCCTGGTAAAGTTGTCCTTGAAAAAATTACCTTGTGGATGCCAGCAATAGTTCCATCAATGATCATAGAAGAAAAATTACTGTCGTTTATGAATCAAGGAGGAAAATCCATCATGTCTTGGTTGACAACAATGACTGACTCCAACGAAAATGTTAATTTGGACGGAATTTTTACTTGGCGAATTGCGTCACAGCAGGGCTCTTCCGCACCTAGACATATCTTTGTTGCCCTGCAAAGCATGATCAGAGACGATCAATTACATAGTAACATGATATTCGATCGATTAGAGGCAACAAATGTATCGTTGAGAATAAATGGCCAACAGGAGCCATCCGAGGAAATAGCCATCGATTTTGAGAACAATTCGACGGCACGCGCATATCATCGATTACTAAGTTTCATGGGACGTGATCAAAATATTGATACCGGATTGCAAATATCACAGTTAGATTTTAATACTCTCTATCCCATCTATTACTTTTCCCTGGAACATCTCGATTTAGTAAAGCAGTCTGTCGTTGATATTCATTTCAAAGCCAGAATTAACACGGGAGGACCAGCAAGAGCAATCGCGGTTATTCTTAGTGATAGAACGATGATCCTGGAAGGCATCAGCGGTAGAATGAGAGTTATCGACGCTCCCGTAGAGAACATGTAATAAATTCTAAATTTAGATTAAGTGATTATTAATATGCCATACGATCACGTCAGCGTAACTCTGACCCCCGGTCAGGTGAAAAAACTTCATGCAGCAACAACAGCACGACGAGGTTTAAGTTTAACCTTAAAAAGTAATCAACTTCACGGTGGACCTAACAAATTATCGTTAACTAAAAATCAACACGGACATTTCACCAGAGCCAGATCAGCAAATACTGGTATTCGCCTAAATCTCTCAATAGGGGCAATCAGAGATATGGTCAAAATAGGTGGTATTTTCCCTCTGTTTGCCGCTATTCCGGGATTGATAGCTGCGGCGGCTCCCGCGATTGCAAAGGCAGTAGGATTAGGTGCACTTGGAGGGATAGGTTCCGCATTAGCAAAAAAAGTTACCGGAGGAAGATATCGTAAAAAAAAGGGAGGATTTATCTCCCCCTTCTCTCTTCTAGCAAAAGTGCTGCAGACGCAACAAGGATCCGGCCTTTACCTAAGACGACCCCCGTACGGATCCGGTCTAAGTCGAGCCTACCAGCCTCAAATTTAGATTTAATAAGTGAAGCAAAAAAAAAGAAAATAAAATTTTTCAGAGGCGTATTTATGCGAGATCAACTACCGGACAAACCAAATTCAACCGAGACAGGAATAATAAATCTCGATAAAAATTCCGGTCCTGGCACTCACTGGGTTGCGTATGCGATTAATCCTCGCGAAATCATCTATTTCGATTCATACGGATTAGCACCGCCGAATGAATTTATCAAATACGTGTCAAAACTAAAACTTCCGGTTTGGTATTCAACACTTCCAACACAAACATTAGCAGATCCACCAATATGCGGCCGGGAGACAATTAATGTCCTTGATGAAATTTCAAAATCATCCAAACCTTTTCGCAAAATTTTATTTGAATATACCGTAGATAAATATCATGGTTGACATTTACGGTAGGTCTCTCTTTAGGAAAGAAAAAAAAGATGCAGTCGACATCGATACATCAAAGTTTGCAACCAAGAGCGATATTAACAATCTTTTATCGTTGTCAGAAGTTGATCCTGGTGAAGTTGCTGTATTTCAAAATACAGAAGGGCGATTACAAACTAGCAACGTCAAAATAACTGATATAATCAAGCGAGACGAATACCGCGATCACATTAGTCAATTTACTCGTCAATCAGATACGGTATTAAAATCTATTGCTGATATTACCGATATCATTGCAAAGTTTCCACCAAAGGACGATCTCGTGAATATAAAACAAAAAAATAATGAATTGTCAGCGGCGTTAGTATTACACACCGACGCCCAAGACAAAATAAATAAGCGACTCAACAAACTATTTAGCGATATTAAAAAATTCGACGATGTATCAAGTAAACTTGGAAAAAAACTCGACGAGGATATAAAAAAATTCATCGATACCTCCTCAAATACACACAGCGATCTCATCGATAGAGTAAAATCCATCAACGAGGAAATTACCAAGATAAATATCTCGATGGGTGAGAAACCATCAATCGACGATCTCAGCAAAAAAATCAACGAGGAAATTATTAAACTCGGCGATGTTGTTGTTCCTGAATTTACCAAGGGGATTAACGTGATGCAAGGACAAATAGATGAGAAAATAAAATCCATCAACGATAAAATTAACACAGTACATGAATTGACGCGTCAAAAGTTAGATATATCAACGTACGACGGAGAAATTCGAGATTTAAACACGAAACTTCTTGCTGCAACAGCAAAGATTGACCAATCCGTCGATAAAACTGGTCACGCCACTGACGTAAAACAATTAGGTAGGGAAATTATCGAAACAACCACAAAAATTAACAATATCAACACAAAAATATCGTCATTGAATATCCCAAGATTGGCGAAATTTTATGTGCCAGATCATTTGATAGACAGAATTATACGATGTAATTTAACATTTGTGTTAACCATAAATAATCTTACCTGGACACCCCAGAATGACACATTTAGCTTTACCGCGCCAATTGCTGGCGTATATCGAGCACATATTATCTCCGATATAAAATTTAAGGTACAACCGGATCAGAATAATAAAATTTATGAATTCTGCCCTGGATTTTTTATTATTTCGTTAAGTGAATATGGCAATCCAACATTCACGCTAGAACCGCCAGATAGAACCACCATGGGACCGGTGAAGTATTTTGCAATTTTCGAATTTTTATCCGAATATAGGCAGTAATTCCGCAATTGTTATCGTAGATTAATAAATGACCGCATCGGATTACCGATACAATCAAGCGCGATCATGGCAGGATTCACTAAAAAAACTTCTCGATGATTATCAGACAAAAATAAAGAAATACCAGCGTAGATTAGTTATTATTGATGTTGCTGTTTACGCAGTATCAGCTGTGGTCGCTGGTGCAGGAATAATTCTATCCGCGGTAACAATGATAGCGCCAATCGTTGCAACAATAATAATATCGTCAACAACAGCAATCGCGGGTGTTCTTAATATCATCGCGAAAAAGATATCCTCGTGCACAAGTGAAAAGTTATCTTTGTACAAAAGTAAACTAACTAAGGTAAGTGACGCGTACTCGAAGTTATCATCGCTACTTTCTGAGAGTCTCAACGATGGTATTATATCCGATCTAGAATTTTCTACAATGATCAATATTTACTCGGAGATTGAACAAATGAATATTAATAATGTCCGAGCTAGCCCAGATCGTGACAAACACGACACCGCCAACAACAACGTTAATATCGCTAAGTTCAACGAAACCCGAGTTTAGTATTAATTTCTCAACACCAATTAGCGTCAACGAAATTGCGTTAACACAATTGCGCGTCTACAACAGCTGGCCTAATGTTAGATCGAAATCATTCGGTAATTTGATGTCAAATAATTCACTTGTTTTTGCAAATAAAAATAAACCCGATGGAACACCCGATTGGATCGTCGTTGGTATACCAACGGGCAGTTATGAAATTGATCAGCTGAATAATGAGTTTACCACTAGAATATCAAATTTAACCGGCGATGCTACTCCGGGAATAAAGATATCTTCACATGATCCAACATTATCGTCAATGATAGAAGTGAAATCACCGTACATGGTAGATATTTACCAATCATCGATTAGAAATATATTAGGTTGGCCCGAGGTCGCACCTCTGGTAGAACCAAAGAAATCGGATGTTATTATTCCAGGTTGGTATGATGAAACCCTTCCAGAACTACCGGAACCAAAGAAATCGGATTTTACAACCGACGAAGGATGGTATGGAGATATCAAACACAAACCTTTGATCCACAGCGCCATCAATCTCATGAATAACCACAAAATTAACCTAGTAATATTCGCTTTCACTTTTATTAACGAAAGAATTCTCTCATGGTTGCCTCTTCCTAAAATCCCCCCAGATGTGAAAATCTTCGACGCTACCCACATTAACAGGATAATAGCCCCCATAGACGGTATCTTGGTAAGAAGAACTCTAGACGAGTTTATTCAAGAACACGAATCACAATTAAATTTATTGCGAGGATCATTTCATGAATGCATCCTAAATAAATCAGGTTCATGCAGCGAAATTATAAAGCATGTGAAGATTTTAAATCAGCTTGCGAATGATATTGAATATTATCATGATATGTTTATTCGGGCGATAGTCGACGATATATCAATTGCCGACTATGTTCTTCCTATTAGCAAATTCGAGTTGATCAAGAACTCGGGTGAGAAACAAAAATTCATGAGAGTATTTGAATTAACCGAGGAAACACTGCCAAATTTCAAATTTCCTAATTCTGATTTTGATGCGATGAGAAAATCCGTCACTGATACCATTGATGATTTATTTCCGAAATTACATGCCGCATGGACCAAAAAAATACATTCAGAATTGATTCTTAAACACAATAACGATCCTGACAAAGGTGGACGACATATATCGCCGGGTATCGTTAATATAACGGAAGTTATCGCGATTTATCTTCACGCGGATGTTGTCGAGGGTAGCTATAATGTTGATTCGTCAGTGTCGAATCAAGCGAATCAGGGTTTTATATTGTATTCATTTTCACCTAGCGCATCTCCCGGTTATTTGATAATCAAGGAACCAATGAATCCGTTTTACCTGCGATGTCATAATCGATTTTTGTCAAGAATAAATTTCAAACTAACGGATCAGAAAGGAAATTTACTTGATATACGAGGAGAAACTGTGAGTATCAATCTTTTGGTGAAATCGTGAGAATCTCTGATTTTTAAATCGCAAGTGAGATTTTCCAAATCTGTATCCCAGAAATATTTCTGGGGGAAAAATGGGCGAAAAAAATAAATAAAATCCAGGGAAATTTTCAAAATTAATCTTTTTTTTTTGTTTTGCGGAGATATTCAATTATTCTTCGTCACTCTCCGAATCAAATATTATTGGTACGTAGGAGAATTTGATCCATGAATCAGCATCATAAGAAAATGTTGCGTTGTATTTTCCTTCTGCCACTCGTTTTACTGAATGCGAGTCAATAAAGAAATGTTTTGCTGCTGCACTCATCGATGTAAACGCGATTTCCTCACCTGTTGCCTGATTCACTGATTTAACAGTCTTCGAATAATTAGGAAATCCACGGTTATTACCAAATCTTGAATTTTCACTCTGGGTTACCGCGCGCAGATTGGAAAGTTTATTGTTAAGTTTATTACCGTCAATGTGGTCGATAACAAGTCCTCTCTCTATTGGTCCTTTGTAGCATTCGAATATAAATCTATGATTCGAATAACATTCTGTTCTTTCATTTCTTTTATGGACTGTAAATTTGAGATATCCCGAATTACAAATACTACCAACACGTTTCTTTGTTTTGATGTTTCTGACATTACCATCCTCAGATGCTTCGTAACCTTCGATGATGGGATGCGATTTATATTCACTCATGGGAATCGCTGATTTCATTTCCATATATGATATTCTCTTTGTTTAAATCGAAATTTGCTTTGAAACGATTAATATAATCTTCTTCGCATTTTATTACCGAGGAGGATCTTTTTTCATAATATCTCCGTAACTCACGATATTTTTTCCCTCCACAGGAGAAACATAATCTTGTCTTTCCTCGAATGCCAACTTGACAAACTAAACATCGCTGTGGTCCTTTATTGCCTCGTCGAACTTCGTATATATGAGCGCCACAATATTCACCTCTACAGGATTTGTTACATGATTTTGTTGATCCAACTGTTATCCACGCGCATTGCTTCATTATATTTAGATATTTGTCTAAAATATAATAATGGATTTATTTGATCTCGATGAGGCAGAATATATCATTCCTGAAGTTGATAGTGCGAAGAAGGAATTCTTTGATGATGGAGCGATTCATGTTTGGTCGACATGGAAAACTAACTTTGTTGATGCTACGATGAATTTGGAGCGAGCGAAGAAGATAATCGAACATATAAAAAACTCACACAAAGAAGAGAGATTTATTTTCGGAATAAAATTTATTGCACAAATGCCCGATGACATTTGGATTATTCGTGATAAACGAGACCCGGTGCGCGGCGGTAAGAAAAATGTTGTTCTTGATAAAAATTCGAAACCGGGATTGCTGCTGGGGATTGATGGTCCTTATTATGCTAGGGCGTATCCTTCTAGTGCTGTTGTTTATGGAATTTATCGGCTGAATAATAATCCTGATGTGAAAAATCTACCTGCGATGAGGGAATCTCCGATAATAAACTGCGTAGCTGAGCGAGTTATCGAACATATGAGGAATGCTCGTCGCGGATCTGGTCTGACTCAATTGAGATTGGATAAAATTAATTCATGGACAAAGACAGTTACTGATGGCGCATCAATCGATGATGTTGCTGCGTTAAGTAAGAAACTTAAATTTCCTATTACGGTTAAAACACTATCGGGTGAAATATTATATTCATCGCCGTATAATTCTCGAGGAACACCAATCGAAATTGTTGATCATAATTCACATGCGTGGAGTCAGTCGGTAATGATATTCCCGCGAGATCGTGTTGTTAAGTTTTATCCCGTGGAATCTGGGAAAGATAGTTCCGATGCAATGTTTAGATATATCAAACTATTAGCCAAGTCCGATCCAATATCGATTTGGTTATTTTCTAGCGAAGAAAGATACGATCAATTTATCTTACCACGCGGAGATATTTACCGAGATGAAATATTACACGAAGCGATGAGAAATATCGCGGAGAAGTATTCGTCAAATCCAGATCGATTACTGACAAATTGCTTTACCATTTCGTCTGTTGCTGCTCATGCTGCTAGAGAAAGAAATTCGTGGAAACCTACAAGAAATGAATTTCTTAATGATATTCAACTTAGCTGTATCGAATACGGCCATGGAGGATTATGGAATACCAAATACTATTTCGAAGATATGATTTCCGTTGATATGAGCGCATGCTATCCTGGAAGTTTCCTTGGGTATGGCGATTGTGCAAATTACTTTACTAAATTCGGTCATCCCACCAACGAGATGACGAGAGTGGCAATTAACGGACCGTTACCTGATTTTGTTATGACAGGATTCGCTCATGTTACTTCATTCGAACTTGCTGAAAATTTGCATAAAATTTGTTATATTTGGTTTGGTCGGCATTTATCTCAACGCAGATGGGTCCCTACGGTATTGTTGAGATATATGTTGGATTCGTCGATGTTAATATCATTGACGGTAAGTGAAGCGATTATATCGTATAGAAAGCAGACCGAGGTGTGGTTGCCGACAGATTGTGAGAACGCGAAAGATATTGGAAGAAAAATAATTGGTAAATTTACTCAAGGAGGATCAGTTGATCATAAACACAGACACGCTAGGTTATTTATCAATGATGCTGAGATGGATTTTATTATTGCTGATACAGTGTCGCGTGGAATATTTTGCAACAGAGAAAATATTATTATTGATGGAGAAAAATTAGGAACAGTGATAACTTATCTCGATGGAGAGTCAGCACAGTATACTCATTTGCGGTCGTCAATGCTCGCTTATGTAAGTATCAATTTGCTGTCAATGATAAATAAATTTTCTGATATCGCGGTAAGGGTTGCAACGGATTCATTTTATATCAATAAGAAATTTCAATGTAGATTGGAAAATTTAATCACCGATGGTTCCTGGGGAACTTGGAGAATAAAAAACGAGGATATTCTAGATTATTGTGAGGACGCGGATGTAGAAGATTGCGATAAGTTTCATAAAGATAAATGTGATGAAATATCAACAGCATCATCTGCGTTTGATCCAATTTCACGAAACAAATTCGTTTACCTAAATGGTCCTGGCGGTAGTGGTAAAACAACAAGAGCAATAAATTTATTTTCAAATTCTGATATGATCGTGTTGACTCCAACTCATAGATTAGCGCGAGAAATAAAACAACGTGGCGTTAATTCTTGTACTTATCACAGTTATTTCAAATATAGTGGTGGATTGTGGGATCCGGCTCGAATGGGAAACAAGTACGTTAATAAGATTATAATATTTGATGAAATTTGCACAGTAAATTTAGTTATACTAAAATCATTCCTAAGTTGGTTGGAAGAAAAAAATACTGCAGTAATAATGTGCGGCGATCATGGGCAACCTGATCCTATTGATGGTGAATCTCCTCACAGGTGGCTTAGAAATTTTGTAGATTATTATGAAGAAATTGACGCTGATTATAGATCTAATGATATTTTACTGACCGAGTTTAAAAAAATGATTCGGTTGCAACCTAATAAGTTTCAATGTGATGTGATGAGAAAAATAATTGATGAGACTCCGATGGATAATTTTCTAACTTTGTGGCGTCCAGATCATTTGATTGTTGCTAGCAGAAAAATTATTCGCGATACTATTCAGGAAATACTATTCAAACTTCATTGTGAGAAATTTCCAACATTGCAGGTTCCGTTGTGCTATAGGCCAGCTGATACTAGGAAACAAAATATTAATGTTACTTTGCCATGTGGAGAAGAAAAAATAATGGTTTTAAATGATATTATTTTCGTTGATATTAATCTTGTCAATGATGCGATAAATGCCGAAAAATCGCCATGGAAACTCGGATACGCAGCAACAATACACTCGTCACAGGGATTAACAGTAGATGGTCAAGTTTGGATCGTCGATGATAGAATTTCCTGGTCAAATTTAGTTTATCTAGCAGTTTCTCGAGTAAGAAAATTATCTCAGTTAGGTAGGATTAAATTTCACATTAACGAAGATGGCGGTAATTGAGTATCCTTTGGTATTATTTGTAATTCTTCTTTGGTAAATCCGCGTTGTGGTGCTAGTGAATCTAGAAAATAAATCGCTGGCCTTCCTGATGATCTTGTTACAGCTGATATTTTATGTGTCGTAACACTCCAGTTTGGATCAGTTGCTCTTTTTCTGCCACCCTCGGCTTCTCCCTCCTTATATAAATATCTGACCGTGACGCTACCTAACACAGGTGGAATAGTAGAATTTCGCTTTAGTGGTATTTTTGTCTTTGTAATTGCAATTGCGGGCTTCATTGATATTGTTCGTGTTACTTCGTTATTTAGCGCATTAATCACGTGAGGTAATCTTGTTACCCAATCGCGAGATCGTTTATCTTGAATAAATTCTCTCGCGTACTGATATCCGAATAATCGTTCTGCAAGAGTTTTATTGAATCTCTCAACGATAGCTTGATTGTGATGAACACCTACAATACCGCGACGGATTTTAACATTATTCTTTTTCATCAGTGAAGTAACCGCGCCAAGAAATTCTCGACCTGGATCAACCTGGAGAAGCTTCGGCCATGTTAATGGAGATCGTGAATAAATTTCGCTAAACGCCTTAGCAATATCTGTTGCTGTTTTATTCGATAACGGTTCCGCTTCCTTGTACCTACTTGCAATATCAACAACCGTCAACACGTATTTATATGTGACTCCGTCGACGGTATCGTAAGGAAGAAACATAAGATCAGCCTGATGGACTTCATTAGGTACGCTGACAGAAAAACTCGCATATGATATTTTCTTAGGCGGAGGAAGATAAATTTGCCAGACTGCTTGCCTCGATAGCCACGATTCAGCGACAGATTGCTTTACTTTTGCTGCCTTAGCAAGTTTGGCTATTGCTGATTTTCCTCGCCAAAATCCTCGCGGAGAATAATATATTTGCTCCATTATAAATTACCAGCACCTAGTACTAATTTACCTTTCATTGCTCCTTTTATCAACCAAGTTGCCAATTTCTCTTTGAAATTTTTATCAGGAATAGCATCTATTGCGTGAATTAATTTAATATCAGCGAGATGTCTTTGTTGTAAATCTCCGCTGCGATATGCAAGATCGTGATAGTAGCATGCGTTATCGATAGCATTTACTGGATCCTCGCCAGGATTTGGTTGATTATTATCGTTAAGTCTTATATCTAGCCTTGTACCAGGTCCGCAGTAATTATATCCTGGTAAATGTTTCTCTCCGGGATATTTTGCCCAGGGAGTTCCAGGTAGATTTGTTAAGGAGGTTGCGATGTCTCCTCCGGTTCTACTTTTTTTTTTACAAATCTAAACTTAATTGTCTTGCAAACTTCACATTCTCCCTTAATTGCATTCCTGTTGTTGCGTGTAACGACTTCGATTGGATTTATCGTAGCAGTTCGAGTGCGACACTTAACACAATATGAATCCATAATATTCTAATAACATGAATGTAATTGATTTTTCAGCCACGAAAAAACGCGAGCAAGTAAAGCACACCGAGGCATTACCGAATTCGATTAGAATGATAATTATTGGACCATCCGGTTCTGGAAAAACTCAGTTATTGCTAAATTTGATAATGCGATGGTTGAAATGGGACAAATTATATTTAGTTGCACCGTCCGTAGATGATCAGAGATGTTATCAAGTACTAAAGGAATTTAGCGATAATACTGAAGATGGCACAATAGAATTTATCACGGATATCAATGAGGCTCCATCAGTAGAAAGTTTAGATGGCGATACTAATAATCTTGTTGTTTTCGACGATGTGATGCTGGATAAGCAAACTAACCCAGCTAGGATATTCTCGCGTGGCCGACACAAGAACACCGATGTGATTTACGTGACACAGCGATATACGCAAATTCCGAAGGTAATTAGAGATAATTGTAATATTTTATCAGTTTTCAATGGCGTTGATACTCACACGCTGAGGAATATTCATCAGACTTGGTGCAACGGCGACATGGATATAAATAAGTTTAAAAATTTCTTCAGTCACGCTCAGGCAACACCACACGGTTTTGTCACGATTAATCTTCATGATCCACGTAGTAGGTATCGAGTCGGTCTTGATCAGATTTACTCATAAAATTGCAACCGGAATCCTGCAATCGCACATAAATTTTACAATACCCCCCCCAAAAATTGCTGTTTTTTTTTATGTCTGAAAATGCACTTTGGGTTGAAATTTTGCGGATTAATTTTCGTAGGAGGCTTTATTTTTGAAATCTGAGGCTTCTACGGATAAATGTTTGGTGGGAGGGTTAAATTTATCTGAGCCACCTGGTCTGTACGACCTCCCTGCTGCTTTGACACATCCCCACATCCCCACGACACAGTCCAGTACAAGCACAGCAACGCTTCCAGCGTTCGGGATATTTTTGATTATGACTATAGCTTATTCAATAATTTAATCATTAGGATTGGTATTAGTAATTCTATTTTGTTATGTGTATTTAATTCTCTTTCTTTGTTAGTGTTATATCATTACATGCTATTGTAATGTAACATTGTATTTTGGACTTGTTATTGTCCAAAACTGAGTTCATTTCTGCTTTACCCCTAATCGACCTTTTTGATTTATTCATTGTAAACATTTAATACATAGCTAAATTATTCTCATCGTATATTTGTTTAAAATAAGCATTATTATCAATAGAAGAATTAAATGTTTATTTTGGTCAAGGTTTTGGAATTTCCTAAATGAATTTTACAGATTATTGTTTTGATTTATTTTGTTTAAACATCACGATCATTCTTGAATGTTATTTTCCATTAGACAATGTTGTTTAATAGATACAGAAAATGATGATTGTGAAATGAGGCAAGAAACGGACTATATATATCTTAACAGAGAGGATTTTATTATTTGTCCTTTAATATCTAGCACTTTCAAGTTGTATGATGTTGTGTCCAGTTGCGATGCATTTTCTTTCTTCAAATTATTGAAATCAAAAGATTATTTTCTCTGGAAATACACAACTGCTCTGATAACATCCTAGGATAGAAACATTCACTGGAATGTATTGTGTATTCAAGCGTGTGATTATATTTCTGTGATTTAACAGAAGACGATTGGCACATCAACACACTAGGAACCATAATAGACACGTCATCGACTTCAGGTTTTTGATTTATTCTGGACTTGTACTGAGTTTTATTTCAGAATTTAAATTACTAAGACTTGTGTCTATAATTCTTAGATTATTTTTGGATTTAATTCGGATTATTTTTGGATTTAATTTGCAATACTGAAAGTTCTTTTTTATCATTTTCACTTTGTATTCTAGGGAAATAAATTATTGTTGTCTTAAACTCTTTTCTGTTACTTATTTTACGAGCGTAGTCTCGTAACAAAATTGAGTGGGCGACTGGTTTGGTTACATGCAAATTTAAAGGTGATTTACATTTCTAATATTGAAAGCTAACTAATGACTTGTCTGCTTATTACAGCCATCTGCTAATTAAAACATTAGTTAAAACTGACATAGAAATGAGGTAAAACTTATCCCAAACAGACAGTGGCAAATATAAATAAGAATTAGTAAAGATTGTATTACTGGTAAGTTAACGAATGAAGGAATAGAGATAAGAGTAAATATGAAAAATTCATAATAGGTATCATATTTATCTCAGTGCACGTAACTTCTCTTCCTATTGATTCCTGACGATGTAGCATTTTAGTCGGTGGTCTACATTGCGTAAATTTTATTCATAAGGGTTAGAACATTTTAATTGTGTTGCAGTATCAATGCTTTCCTCGATGTCATTATTTCCAGTTATTTGCTTTATGTATGTTTCGATGATGCAAGTCATCAATGATTACGACTATTATCATTTCATTTTATAAACGAGATTGTCTCCTAATTATTGGGAAATATAATACATAACAACAAAAAGTATCATAGTGATGAAATGGTACGATTACAATATATGTTATTATCAGATTATTGAGACAAACATTGTTTCAAAGTTCTATTCATTGCAATTTAACTTTCAACTTAAACAGCAGACATTTAATCTCACAAAGATTAATTGTTCAATTTTTAACTTCTCAGCACATATTCAGCAATCACAACATTTGCTCCATGCTGTTCTAAGGACCGTCTCTCTTTCTGTTTCTCCTGTCTATCTATATATCAATCTCTCTCATTCTCTCTCTCTCTCTCTGTTCTCTCTCTCTCTCTTATATATATATATATATATATATATATATATATATATATATATATATATATATATATATATATATATATATATATATATATATATACACGCACACAGAGAAAGATAGATAACGAGAGATTGATCAAGCTAGTACTCAGTTTGACGCTTTCTAAATTTATAAATTAGAGCAACCCTATTTAGTAGCTCAAATGCTTTATTAAAAACTACAATTTTACAATATCTTATAGCATTTAAATTTCTGAGAACGTTTTCATTTAAAAGTGTACGCATGACATATAGTTTGACCTGAGTATCGCAGTATTTCCTGGAAGTGGTTTATTGACCCGACATTAAACTGATTCGTAAATACAACTCCATTAACACTTGTTCAAAATAGTTGCAAATGCTTTCAGCTAAAGTAATCAACTAATGCATCTATAGTTATTTTGATTATCTTTAGCAGCTGTTTTATTTAATGGAATTAATTTAGGTGTCCCTCCAGTCTTCGTGGAGAAAAGAAGCTTCAAGAAAAGCGAATCACAAACGGTTTCAGTTAAATTAACCAATGTTTTGGGGTCGTTATTTTCATTGCATTGTAACTTTAATTATAGTCATACATGAGAGCTCCATGACAGCATAGGAATTCTTATTTTCCTATATTTGTCACGATATAATTTGGTTCAGAATAATCAAAAGCATTTTCAAAGCCAGTGCAGTTGTTCGTTAAGCATTTTCGCAAAGATCATCAAATCATATTTGTTTTAGTAGATAAGTTTGCTCAACTGTATGCCTAATACAACCTGATGTTTGATCGATAACTTGAAAGGTCAGCCCTAATACATGCATACTGACAGTCTCTAATCATATCTCTAAATGTATTAAATTAAATGCTATAAAAAAAATCTTCATACAAATTTGTTTGTCATGTGAACTTCACTAAAGATTCACATGATTAATATATGTATAACATGCTTGCTGTTTGTTAGTGTGTCCACTAGAAAACTCAGAAAAAAGTTGATGGCTTATATTTTTTTTATTAAACCATTTATGTGATAATAACATCGGACATGTTACGATTATATGCTCTTAAAATAAGTAACAGAGCGAAGACAACAAACTTTATAAAATTTAACAAATGATTTATTTCCCTAGAATGCAAAAGTGAAAAATGTGAAGAAAAGAAAAGAACGTACGGTATTGAGAATTAAATCCAAAAATAATCCAAGAATTATAGACACAAGTCATAGCAATACAAATTCCTGAATGAAACTCAGTTCATGTCCCAAAGAGATCCAAAATTGAAGGCAATGACGTGTCTGTTATTGGCAACAAATTACTGATGTGTCAACGGTCTCTTTTTGTATCACATAAATATTATTCCAGGATTGAATTCAATATAAATTCTAGTGAATGTCTTTATCCAGGAATTTTATCAGAGCATTTTTTTATTTCCAGTAAAATAATCACTTGAATTCAATAATTTGAAGAAAATAAAATTTAGCCAAAACTGGTCACAACATAATATAACTTAAAGTGCTAGATGTTAAAGCACGACTGGCAAAATCTTCACAGTCACAAGATAATATAGTTCTTTGCTTGACCTCAGGTCACAATTAGCATTTTCTAAAAACAACCTTTACCTAATGAAAAATAGCTTTCTAGAATGATCTAACGAGTCATTTTTATTTACAACACAATAGTCTACAAAATTCACTTAGGAACCTCCAAAACCCTGACCCTGATCAACATATGTACGACGTACTTCTTGTTTACCCGAATAATAATCCTGATAATAAGCTCACAATCAGAGAGAATACTGAAGTTATTATTAGTTGTTTACACAAATGAAATAAATTTAAAACAATTTAAAACGAAAAGACAATCATGTCAAGCAGAAATGAACTCAATTTTGGACAAGGTCAAGTCCAGTATACAATGTTACATTACAATAGCATGTAAAGAAAAACAGAAATAAACTAACAAACAAACAACTACATAACAGACACAACATACATTTGATCACGAACCAATCAAATATTACCAATCTGGCTTTCAAAGGTTTGTGCAATTTGTATACAAACGTATATGCTTATATTTAAACCAAACATAACATAAAACTGTCCATTTAAACAAACTAAAATTCTTCATTTACATAACATAACCAGTGTCTGTTTAAAAAGCAAAATCCAACAGATCTGCAATATTTTAATACCTTTTGACCATAGTTTATATAGATCTTACGATAGTTTGTATAAATGTTTAACATAATGATTTTCATACATATTATTACCACGATGATTTCTTTAAATCTAATGGCCGCGATGGTTTATATATATATATATATATATATATATATATATATATATATATATATATATATATATATATATATATATATATTAATCATGAGAGTTTGTATGGATCTTTTGATCATGATGGTTTTTGTGTATCTTTTGAACACAATTGTTTGTATATATCTTTTAACCATGAAAGTTTGTATGGATATTTCGACCATGATGGTTTTGTGTATCTTTTGAACACGATGGCTTGTAATTATCTTTTAACCATGAGAGTTTGTGTGGCGCTTTTGGCCAAGATGGTTTTGTATATTTTGAAAACAAAATACTCGTAGCCATGTACAGGAAATGTTAACTCATTATTCACCTATGTCCGTTGATATCAGAATAATACAGATACGCGTATAACAGGAGCCACTGACAAGCCAGTCTTCATATCCACCTAACTGGGTAACATATCCACATATTTACAAACCCAAATAGATACAATTTCAGAACAAGTATGTAAATTAATGGAATTATGTATATAGTTCGCTGATACTGATCTACATTCCTTTTATGAGTAGTTTGAATGGAATTTGTATAAGTTCTCCCATGCGTAATCAATTTATCAAACATGAATTGGTCCATTATCAACTTGTCAAACATGATGTGTTCCACTGTCAACTTTTCAAACGTGAAATGTTCCATTGTCAACATGGCAAGCCTGAAGCGGTCAGTTGTCCACACGTCAAATATGAAGTGATCCATTGCGAACTGGCTAAACTACAATATATTGAGCTTTCACTTCGTGAGTTAGCAATATTATTTAACATATTGAGCTTGAACATTGTTAACTAGTATATTTTCTTTAATATATGGAGCTTACAGTTTCTTGTGATGTGCTTTGCGCAGTCTTTAACATGTAAAATTTGTTTCCGTTCTTTCGCCACATGTTGATCTTTTCTGATTTTGAATTCTCGTGTACATATGCAAAGTTTCCTGCAAACTTTAACTATATAAATTTATATTGGCTTTTGTGAAGTAATGTGGTAATGTTCGTTGTTTACTTTCTTTTTATTTTCGGAATTGTTGGCATGGAAATTTGCACAATTAACTCTATGTAAATGTAAATTGAAACAAAGGTTAAGTTCACATCCTATTGCAATCTTTGTTTAAAAACGTAAAATAAATTTTAAACCATAAATTGCTTAAATTATTAAACGTTGTCAAAATCAATGTCATTAAAGTGCAGGTATGACTAACATCCACTGGGGGCCTAATTTCGTTTAAAGTCATCCAATTAGTTTCAGTTTACAGTAGGCAAGACTTGGAAGGATCATTTGGTCACTTTAGGTTGGACAAATGTGACTGGGAAGGAATTGTTGGTCACGTTAGGTCACGTTAGTTTAAACCAAGGCGACTCGGAAGAATTAGTTGGTTTAATCACATTAGGTTGGGCAAATGCGACTGGGAAGGATGTGATGGTTACATTGGGTTGGATAAATGTGACTGGGAAGGATATATTAGTCACATTAGTTTGGGCAAATGCAGTTAGGAAGGATGGGTTGGCCACATCAGGGACTGTGGAAGGCGTCAGATGGGTACATAAAGATAAGACACAACCGATACACAAACTAACTACACCAAAAGACATAGAGTTGTTTTTTTACAATGGCAAACAATACAAGTATCTAAAGAAAGAAAGAAACAGAAACGTGCTGCTTGAAGAAATATGTATGAAGAAATTATTCAAAGTGAAAAGTTTTCCCTTGCACTAAACACGTTCCTTACTTTACAGAAAGAAAAGGAATTTAGTGTGCATGCTATAGTGATTGTCCAGCCCAAAATAGAATCTAAGTCAGGATCAAATTATTGCGTTATCTGTTTATGGAAATCCTAAAATAGGTGTGAAAGTCTCAAAATCTAAATCTATTTTTGCAAAAAGCTATCAATCCAATTTTACAAATAGACTAAAAATCAGACAAGTTATATTTAGTGACCCTACTATGTATCAATTGAAAACTTGAAAGGAGAGAATAGAGTAAGTGTGTTTCTGCAGGATAAACTAGATGACGTCTTCATGATAGGGGCATTTTGAAAACGACAAGATGAATGGTAAAAACATCGTGCTAGGAAAATGAAAAGGATATGATAATTGTTTTAACAGTTAGACTGCTGACGAAAATAACGTAAGAAAAAATGAGGAAAATAAAATATTATTCTTCAAAAAGGAAATCTGAGTGCAGCAAATTTTGAAGTTTTTAAAAATGTAAACCAAATCATTCTATTAAAAAATCTCACAATGTTTGCCGGAATACTAAACATTTGTATGACAGTAATTTCTTTATCACATCCACCAGCATGTGTGCATATATTGGATATTTCTGCTCAGAAATCTCCAAGTAGATAATGAAAGGTTTGGGAAATAAATTTATGAATATTACCTAAGAATGTAGGTTCTACATTTGCACCATATTTTAAACATTATACTAAACAGACCTAAATAAAAAGAATAAATGCCGGTACATGGTATGTACGGAAAATGCATTTAGAGAGCAATTTATATGAAGCTTCAAAGCTTAAATTACAAAAAAGATCGTTGTATTCATATATAAATATTTCATAAAGTATGCATGGAAGATAATACTGCATATTTTTGACTTGATGAGAAAGCTTGTTGAGCGTATGAAACGCGGAAGCAAACAATACCAAAGGTGCAGGATGTGCGTTAACTTCATGAAACAAGACTGTCATCGTAATGGAGGAAATGATATATAATAAACAATTTTAAACAATATAATAACCAAATCACAATTAAGAAAACCAGAAGACCACATACCATCAGGATCTTTCTTTATCTTAAATCATTTACTGCGATACAGACTGTAGATACAAGTTGTACGAGTATTTGCAATTCGTTGCAGATACTGATTGTGAAGAGCTTTGACTAAGAAAGGTTCATAAGTGATACTCAGTTTAATAAATGTTATAATTCCATGACACTATTTCATAGTTGTGAAAAGGGTAAGATTGAAGAGATGGACAATATAGATGCAAGAGATTGTGATTAATTAATTATATAATATTATGATTAATTAATTGGATAATAGTAAGACTCGGCATAGGTTCAGTGTAATTTATATTACAAATTTCTAAAATAGATGCAACTTTTCCTTAAAGGTATTCTGTATTACCGTTATACTGCATTACCCCTATACAGTTTTCATGGGGCACATAACACGATACTTTTTTTTTTTTTACTGTACCCTTATTTCGGTGGTTTCCTTTCTCCCATCATCGTAATTACTTCGTATAATTTCCAATAACAAAGTATGAGGCAAATCATTGTGAAAATATTTTTAATTCTTAACAGGTAACGACACTAGTGAACTTAAAAAATATCCGTGGGTGGGTGTTTTTATATCTGGTCGCGGAAAATAAATACCTTTTAGGCTTAAAAAAAAATATTGACTGTATCGAGTCAGTAGATGTCTGCATATATCTCTGACTGCTGAATTCTAGCAATTTAGAGTTATTGTTGGTCATGCACACCTTGTAAATACTACTCAGAGATACTACAACGTTTGAATCGCCTTTCTGGCTTTCGATAATCAATACTTTCTTCAGTATTTTTATTAGCAGACATCCCCTCCTTCATTTTGGTCCACTTCAAGTTTGTAAAATCCATTAGGAATTAAAACAGGTTTTGTTTAATTCTTATCGTTAGTAATCTATTATTTTTTCTAATCATTTGAAATATTAAAATAACCAATTAGAAAATATAATTTCTTTAATGGATAGTTCACCACCTTTGCTATTACAATGATCTGCAGAAAACATTTCTTTTCGTATTGTCTAGCTATGGTAATGAATAGGATACAATTATGCAACGATGAGATAAAGACATTCTGTTTAATTTATATTATTACGGTACTTCGTGCTATGACTATAATCTTACAGATTTCTATTGTCCACTTTTTACTCTACAATATGTTAACTTCCTGTGTTGTGTATTTTCATCCCGATTGCTTTCTTTATTTCCTTGCATATGCTGTACTCGGTAGCTATGAATTAGTTATGATAGCAAAATTTATCTTTGCTTATTTGATGATTGCATATTTCTTTACTCACGATATCATTAATAATGTCCACATTACAACCATCTTATCATGTTTAATAACTACTACACAGTGATTTTCCATGTAAGCTTTTGCAACAATTCTTGTAACACCGCACCAAATCAACTAAAAACTACAGTGAATATAAAACCTGTTGCTTTCCATGTAACTCCTTATCTAGCAGCTCCAATACGAATTCCACCTGAAGAGGCAACCATGCTAACTTCTACCCATTTAAATAAATGTATGTTATTTGTGATTTTCTTGTGTCGTCTCTATACTAATTTTAAACAAATCGTCCTTACTTTAATTCATCTTCACCAAAGTGTGATTAATTCCTTTTATTATAGATTCAACGCTGTCTGCAAGTAGTATTTATTGGATACATTTTATTATAGATTCAACGCTGTCTGCAAGTAGTATTTATTGGATACATTGGTGATGTACTTGCTTCTTTGCTCTCATTTGCGTAAGACATATTTTTAAGCTTCATATTTAACAATTTTCTTTGCTCCATTTTAGAACTGCGTAAAAGAAAATTCTTGGTGTTCCATCAAATGAATTCTACAGCAGCTATTTGAACCTCACAAACCGGAAGGCGTTGATTAAAGAGAACTTGATATATACCATGTGATTTATTGTGCCACTTTTGATTTTTTCGGTTAAAGAAGAACATTTAATGATTTCACTGGTCTTCACTAAATACATTAGAGCTAGTGTAAACATGTTTAAAAGTATGTCATGACATAAAAAAGCAGAAATAGGAACAAAAGTCAAAGCTTTCAAAAGCTGCTAATTACATCGATGAAAATGTTTTCAATTACATGCCTTATTCGTTGCTTTTTTTCATTGATTCAACTATGTGGTAAAGAGATACTTCTTCAACAGTAACAATTGTTACGTACAGTGTCAGTGAAATCATGACATTAATTCCAAAACATCTACAGATAGAAATTCTGAAGGCCCAGCCTATTTGTTTACCATTAATTCTTATGTTTGTATATAATTCCTTTGAATTATTAATAGGAAGAACGTTTCTCACCATAAATGTCAGTTGTGGTATTACTATATCCGACAGTAACTGCAATATGAGCTGATCTCAATCTGATGAGTATCTCTCTGTATTTCTTTTTATTTGTTGTAGGTATAATTTTTTGAACTGATTTTATTTCAATTCACTTTGTACGTATCAATTGTCAGTCTCATGCTCTAGTCTTGTTTGTATTATTCTTGGTTGTCTCTCTTACTGTCATTTTCGTTTTAAGCTAATTCCAGTTCTTTTATAATAAAAACTTGTTTTGACACATATAATAGCATGACAGAAACTAGCGGAGTATAGTTATAATAATTTCCAAATACATGATTACGATGAAGATTATTATGAGGAACAAATGAAGAATCCCATTTTTGGTGAACATTTTGTTTATAATGCACCTTACGATCGATTGGAAACTCTTGAATTATCATCTAGAAATACTTCAAACATTTAAAACAAATTTAGTGGACGAATAAAACGGCTGTATTAAACTTGGCTTTAACATATCTTAAGATGAATATAAAGTGAATATACCTCGTTATACCGAGAGACAGATAACTGTAATACTTTGAAACAGAGGGAGAAATAATACAACTGTCATAAAAGCATACTGAAAATGGATGTTACAAACTAACTATATTTTATCAAATAGGTGGAAGGGACGTCAGTAAATGTTTAGGTTGTGAAAGAGATGCAAATATATGGAAATCACCTAATGTAAAATAATCGTGAAACTATAAGGATTCAAACATTCAGAACAAATGAACCATCATGGTTGGCTAAAATCATTGTTGATAACATAGAATTGGAATAAACTGCAAATAACTTAATGATAATTAGGCAGGGAATTTAAAAGGGATATATTATTTTGAGGATGAAATTGAAATCGAAGAAAGCTTTAAAAAGAGTCTATACGCAAGAACGAAATGTTAACAGACTATTTAATCCTGAAGATATAGAGGGAGTAAAAGACTATGTAAATAATGATGACATTATAGAATTAAATGCTCAGGGTTGGGTATTTATCGATTTGTAAATTTTACCTTATCACTCACAAAGTAAATAGAGTCCGAAGGAACTTTGTGAGTGATTAAGTAAAATTTCCACATCGATAAATACCCAACCATGATAATTAATCCTTATAATTCCAATTTACTTCCTTTCTAACATCAGATCAGCAAATTTAATTAACAAAACATCCACTTGTATGTACAAGGAAGTTTTCTTTCATTAGTCTCATAAATGTGATATATTGTTATGATCATTATTTTAATATGTAAAATATGGTTATTGCAGTTAAACCAGGAATATTCCTTTCCTTTCAAAAATTACGTGTTATTATAGCAAAGTTATTGTTACTTTCTACGCATTTCGATCTTTCAAAAAGCAAAATTGTGTCCATTTTTAGTGAGATCCCTTGGTTGACATGTGAATCTGACCTTTAATAACCGCTGGTGTTGCATGTTGTCGAGGTGAAATGCAATAATACCCGAAGATTGGCTTGTCGAGCCTACAACATGCATTCTTCGGCAAAAGGAATAGTGGTGGAGTGCAAGCAGGTCTATGCAACTACATTGTTTTAACTTGTAGGTGGATATTTCAAAGATTTAGACAATAACTTTAATGAACATATTCGTAACATTCATTCAAACCTTAAAGAGAAGATATATGAATCGAAAGGTTTAAATAATTGTTTTTAGTGAAATATGTAATAATTGCTAAAGGTTAATATATATCTTGTTATGAAAGCAGCAACTCATGGATTTAAAACATTTGCAAAAGGTTTTGTAGTAATAGGATGTAGTGGTAAGGCTTTGGTTAGTTACAGAAATTCATTAGTTGCCAGTCAGCTACTGCCTGGTTCTATTCACTTATTGAGGTTCTGTTTTTACATTAGTTGGAAAGGTTGCTTCTTTACTGCAAACAATGCAATGTTGCTCATTGTTGTAATACGTAACTTGTTTTAGGCTATCTTACCAAAAGGTTTATAATTTGTAACAAAATAATTAAAAGATAAAAATTCAGTAGACAAGTTATATTTGGCGCAAATTATGCTAGCTCCTGCAAATTATGCTAGCTCCTGCACCCATAATCATACTTTCAGTGGTTGTTATTTTGAATCATGACCTAGATCTTTCCAATAATGTGTGATTACAAAACTCACGCCGTATTTTTTTATACCTGATTCTTACCTATATTTTCATGTTCTCTTCTCACTGATACACTTTGTCCAGTTATTGCAGGCCGTGTATCACCTGCTGGAGTTAAATTATTTACCTGATCTGTAATTATAGTCATAAAAATGATTTAGTCTTAAAAAGTGAGCCCAGCATGTTTTTCATCCATCGTTGACATTTTATTAATTTCCATTGGCCAGCTTTTGCCAGTATTCAACTGTTCAAGCCCAGTAACGATAACGATGTTTATAACTGTCTCTAACACATCCGGTGGAAGGTCTACTAAATATCATAATGTACTGTTTAATGTCATCTAGGACCATTATCAATCACATATTGTTTCCAGTATGATGTATCCAGTCTTGATTTGCCGGAATATTAAAGTTATCAGTGATCATGTTGAACTATATTACATCTAATGTATTTTTGGTCGCGTTAAAAGCTTGATAATCCTTTAATGTTGTTAAACAATCTGACAATAGGAGAGAATTTTACGGAGATATTACAACTGACCCTTAGTTATAGGATTTTACTACGGTAATTCCAATAAAAGATGGTGCTTAGCCGCAGGATTGTATGGCGCTAAATCTTAAATGGCAGTGTGCTCAATCAAGTGATACAGGTCATTGCTTCGTAAGCACGTAAACGTTTGAACACTGAATTCAACTCAGATAAAAAAAAAAATTAAAACTCTTTGTTTCAATTATTATACTGAAAATTAACAAAGTTTTTAAACTAGCATAATTTTGTCTGTTTTACCTATGTTCAAACTTGTACCATCGTCAAACCGCTGGAAGTATGGTCTGTAATTGTATTAATTTGATTTTATTAATGACTGTTCAAGGTAGTTTAGGTTTTGCATCATCTCATACAGTGCTTGTGCAAGCAGTTTAGGTTTTGCATCATCCCATACATTGATTTTGCAGGCGATTTAGGTTTTGCATCATATCATACATTGATTTTGCAGGCAGTTTAGGTTTTACATCATCTCATACAGTGATTTTGAAGGCAATTTAGGTTTTGCAGCATCCTATACAGCAATTTTGAAGGCCGTTTAGGTTTTGCATTATCCCATACAGTGATTTTGCAGGCAGTTTAGGTTTTGCATCATCTCATACAGTGATTTTGCAGGCAGTTTAGGTTTTACATTATCCCATACAGTGCTGTTGCAGGCAGTTTAGGTTTTACATCATCCCATACAGTGATTTTGCAGGCAGTTTAGGTTTTACAGCATCCCATACAGTAATTTTGAAGGCAGTTTAGGTTTTACATTATCCCATACAGTGCTGTTGCAGGCAGTTTAGCTTTTACATCATCCCATACAGTGATTTTGCAGGCAGTTTAGGTTTTACAGCATCCCATACAGTGATTTTGCAGGCAGTTTAGGTTTTGCAGCATCCCATACAGTAATTTTGAAGGCCGTTTAGGTTTTGCATCATCCCATACAGTGATTTTGCAGGCAGTTTAGGTTTTGCATCATCCCATACAGTGATTTTGCAGGCAGTTTAGGTTTTGCAGCATCCCATACAGTGATTTTGCAGGCAGTTTAGGTTTTACATCATCCCATACAGTGATTTTGCAGGCAGTTTAGGTTTTGCATCATCCCATACAGTGATTTTGCAGCAGTTTAGGTTTTGCATCATCCCATACAGTGCTGTTGCAGGCAGTTTAGGTTTTGCATCGTCCCATACAGTGATTTTGCAGGCAGTTTAGGTTTTGCATCATCCCATACAGTGATTTTGCAGGCAGTTTAGGCTTTCCGTCATCCCATACATTGATTTTGCAGGCAGTTTATGTTTTGCATCATCCCATACAGTGCTTTTGCAGGCAGTTTATGTTTTGCATCATCCCATACAGTGCTTTTGCGGGCAGTTTAGGTTTGCATCATCCCATACAGTACTGTTGCAGGCAGTTTAGGTTTTGCATCATCCCATATAGTGATTTTGAAGGCAGTTTAGGTTTTGCATCATCCCATACAGTGAATTTGCTGGCAGTTTAGGTTTCCGTCATCCCATACAGTGATTTTGCAGGCAGTTTATGTTTTGCATCATCCCATACAGTGATTTTGTAGGCAGTTTAGGTTTTACATCATCCCATACAGTGATTTTGCAGGCAGTTTAGGTTTTGCATCATCTCATACAGTGATTTTGCAGGCAGTTTCGAGACTGCTCAAACAATATGGGCTTGTTCATCCCATGTAGTTCCTGCTCACATAGTTTAGGGATTATTCAGAGAGCATGGTTTTTGTATCATCCCATATAGGTAATGTTATGTATTTTTACTTTAATCGTTTGTTTGCTAGTTTTAAAATTTCTTATTACATGCTATTATAATATAACATTGTATGCTGAACTTGACCTAGTCAAAAATTTTGTTCATTTCTTCTTGATCCGTTTGACCTTTTTTAATTTATTTCATTTTATGTCAACAACTAACATATATCTAAATTATTCTCTATGTTTATGGGCTTAATATCAGGATCTTTATTAATAGAAGAAGTAAATATGTTGATTTGGGTCAGCGTTTGAGACTTTCCTAACGAGTTTTAGATGTTATGGTTTTCATTTTGTAAACATCGTGATCATTCTAGAATGATATTTTCCATTAAGTAATGGGGTTTCTTAATACAGAAAATGCTAATGTTGTCCGTAGGTCAAGTAAAGAACTATGTAATATTGTGTTTGTGAGGACTCGGTCATTCGCGCTTTAACATCTTGCACTTTTAAGTTGTATTATATGTTGTGGCCAGGAAGTTTGGACTTAAATCTTTTTATTGTAATCAAATCATTGAAAGCAAGTGATTATTTTCTCTGAAAATACATAAATTCTCTGATAAAATTCTTGGAAAAAGACATTCGCTGAAATTTCGACTGAATTCTAACCTGGAATTATATTTTTGTGATTCAGCAAAAGACTGTTGACACATCAACACTTCAGTAGTTACTACAGTACTACAGACAGGTCAGCGAATTCAATTTAGGGATATTTTCTGGACTTTCACTGAATTTTATTCAGGATTTTAAAGTACTAGGACTTGTGTCTGTAATTCCTGGATTGTTTTGGGATTTAATTCGACATACAGTTAGTTGTTATTCTCATTTCCAATTTGTATTCTAGGGAAATATATATTTTTATTAATTTTTACAAAGCTTGTTGCTTTCACACCTTTCTGTTACTTATTTTAAGAGCATAGACTCGTAATAGTACTGCTCATGCAGTTTAGATTATATCCTTCCGAAAAAGAAGAAAGGAGGAGGAGGAGAAATGGAGTTTGCAATACCCAATAGCCACGATCTAAAATATTTTATGATTAATTTTAAATATAGGAAAGTTTATCCAGAGAAGGAATATTGTATCTCTATCCTTCTTAACCTTATTATCGATCAGGACATCGCAATTAATGAACTAAAATGAAAAAATGGATTCTAACATTTTAATTCGTAACATGATAGAATTGGCCCGAGGGTGTGACCCTTAAGCATGATACATGATTTCCTGTGGCCGTGGCCCTTAAAGCAGAATATATAGCGAAGCCAACTCCGTAGAAGCATGATTAAACTGGCAAACGTGCTCTTTGCATGATTGGTGTGAACGAAATCATTGTTTATAAAATGCATGGTAAATATATGAACATCGCTACACCATTTATGCTGAGGAATCTATACTGTAAAACTGTTCTCAAACGTCAAGTCCCGTAATACTTTAATAATATTAGTCTCAAAAATGCCTTTATGGATCCAAGCATTTTCTTTGACGTGCAAAAATCAGGAAGTCGAGCAGAAACCAACATACAAATAATGGGCGAACACCAACTCATCGTGTATTAAATGAATTTGTTCAAACGTATGTAGTTCGGATCCCAACCTTCATATCAGTTATTGTAATGAAACGGTAAAACAATGATCTGCTGTAAATTAAGATTTCTGTCATGATATACACGATGCATGAGCTTCATCCCTCACAAACATATATTCGCTTCAGAAGCAATACACATAGAATCCATCGTAAATTTCGCCTGTGACAAATCTGCATGTGTTTTCCTTCCACTTAGTTGTAGTAAGGAATACATGATACATAGATTTATGAAGGGTACTTGAACCGATGAGATCTAAATACGGTGTGTGATGCTGGAAGCTTCATTTAGAAATCAATATGACCATGTATGTGTTACATGTGGCTGCCGGTTAGGCTCTGGCGTCACAATAAATCTATCAGTTATAACACTGACGTTAGAATATTTATTTCATACTGCGTGACATACGGTTCCCTGTAGAGCAAAGACAGCCTCAACCAACTCCGGGCAGAATCTATTAACTCAAAAATTGTCTTCAGAATTCCTGAACATACAACGAATGAAATAATCAGTAAAATGACGTAGTAAACTAAGGTAGGGTTCATGGTGCCTAATTTTGCTAAAAGTAAAACCTTTTGAAATATTATAGTTTGCAAGTAAGTTTGTTTGCTAAATTATACTGTATATTGATCGTCGGTCTTGAAATATTTTGCCAATCCTTAACAGCCATCTTGATTTTCAGGTATCGCACATTATTCTTCAAACACGAACCTTTAACTTGAATGTCTCTGAGTTTCCTCTTCGACTTTAATGATACGTTATCGCCAAACGTTTTTTTCTCAACGGTACCTCATCGTAAATTTAAAACGTCTCCATTTATCCGTCATATCATCTGCCTATTCTTTTTAAATTGTAATTTTGTTGAACTAATCATCTTTATATAGCCTGTGTTATATAAATCAGGAAAAATTATTTATTAGATCATATGTTTCAAAAATTTAAATTTGAACCATAACAGTTGAAATTATATGACCCTCTACTTTCAAATTTGGAACCGAAATAATAACAGTTATAATCACTACGACGTAGGGACACCGAGTTCACAAAATCACTAAGATGTAGGGAAAGAGAATTCACTCAATCACTACGACGTTGGGACACAAGAGAATCTATGTTGGGGTTTGCACCAAGAAAAGGTAACTCCAGTTGCGGGGTTACATTTTTGTCAACTGCTAGGTCGAGCCTCTTGGGGAGACAAAATAGTTAACCCCGCATTTAGGATTTCCTTGTCTTGGTACAAACACCGATATTGATTATTTTTCTCACCCAAAGTTTTCCAATTCAATTTAAATGACCTACTCTTTGCAATTGAGTTAACAGATTTAAAACACAGTATTATCTATGAGGTATTATTATTGTTTCTCGCTCTGTATAAAGGTCATCAGGTCTTGTATACTTTTATGAAAATCTGAATAATTATTCAAGTAGAATCCAGCTATATATGCCGTTCTTGGAAAACGGGAAAAAATCAAGAAAAAGTTATAACTGTTAGGTGCTGGAGTATTGCGCAACGGGTTTCTCCAGCCTCGTACTTTTTTTTATTCAAAATACAGTACTGTGCATTTATAGGAATATGTTAATGAGGGCAATGGGGCAACCTGTAAACAAGTTCTACGCATGAGAAAATAGAAACATGAAACCATCGGATATTATTACTGTATTATCACATTTAATTGATGGGCGTCATATGAAAGTAACAATTAGTAATTCATACCTTTTATATGGATAACCTTTAACTTTTATCATTTCTAATGTGGAAAAAGTTCTATTCTAGGCAATGGTACGATACATTACGATACGGTGTACAGAGTTACATAGAGTCATAAGTAAGTGTGTAATGACAGTTCAGATTTCTAATTCATCAAAAAATTGGAAATTAATATTTCCTTCCGTGGAAATATGGGAAGTGTTGTTATTATTAGTGCAACGAATGATACGCTGCATTGAAATCTTCTTACGGAATTGCGCGAGGACTGATGAATGAACCACTCTGATTTTTAAGTGCAGGAATTTTCATTTCATTTGTTTACAATGTGTGATTCAAATGGAGCTGTTTGGGAGTGTTTGACAAAGTTTAAAGAAGGCAGGTCTGCTATAAAACATTTCTAATTATTGCGGTCTTTGCGGTAACTCTTGAGAGAGTTTGGAAATTTCATTTTTTTTATTCGATGATGCGTACAGTCTGTGTACCTGGAACAATGGTTTTTTGTTCGTTCCATACAACATCGCCGATTTTATCCTCAGTACATTTTCAGGTCAGCATCTTTAAATGTAGCTAACAGTATCTAATTCGTTTCATACGAAATATTTAAAACTAATTAGGTACTTTTAGTTACATTTAACAGCGCTGACCTGAAAACTTACCAAGTTATGCTACAGATAGGATAAAATTCACAATGCTGCCTGAAACGAACTAAAGTTTCTATCATAATACCAAATTGCTCGACTTCGTGTGCGTGTGTGTGTCTCTCTCAAAATGTTTTATATGGTATGTTCTCAACGTTGAAGAGACCTTAAGTTACTATATTGGTTTTTGTGTTATATATATCTGTTGTTATTGTTTTGAGTTTAGAACAACCCCGTCAGGCACCGCAGAAAACAACAGGGGTTTAATCTTTTTAAACATAACTTGAGACAACATGACTGAGACAACCAAACTGAGATAGGAAAGGTAAGGTTAGCAATACATCTAGATTTCTCTGTCACATGGGTGAGGAAAAGCTCACGCAATCACTACGACGTAGTGACACAAAATTCACTCAATCACTACGACGTAGTGACAAAAAATTCACTCAATCACTACGAGGTAGTGACAAAAAATTCACTCAGTCACTACGACTTACTGCTACATTGTTCACTGAATCACTACGACGTAGTGATATAATGTTCACTGAATCACTACGACGTATTTACACAATGTTCACTGAATCACTACGACGTATTTACACAATGTTCACTCAATCACTACGACGTAGCGACACAAAATTCACTCAATCACTACGACGTAGCGACACAAAATTTGCTTCGATTCAGGGGCACAAAGTTTGCTCAACCACAAGGACGTAGGAAGACAAAGTTCGCTCAATCAGGGTCATTATGTTTACGTTGTGGCTCAAAACAACAATCGTTATCGTCTAGTATGGGAATATAAATCATACTGGCAGTCACCATTGCTTTCCCATTCGTATTAAAATATCAGACTATATATTACAACAGCTCATTTCTCGTAGACGTTAATAAAACCCATGAATTTATGCATGTACATTTGAAAGCATATCTTAGATGGATTTGTCACAAAGTGTCAGTTATAACTGAGATCTCATCAGCTCTTAAATCCGATAAGATCACGTGTTTCAAACTTCAAATAACAGTTTTAACCTCATGTACATCTCTGAAAACAGGGCTGTAAACCCTCATGTTCGTCTGTCCGTCTGTGCATCATGGATTGTCACCTGAAATGGCAATGGTCACATCCGCATCTGATGATAAACCGGTAGCTTGCGTAAACATTTGCCCCATCTTTGCAGCGCAAGCGTACTGCTTTCAAGACCGACACCAAATCTCTGCAGCATTTGCACTTGTACTTAAACGGTTTGTGAAGTACCGGACCAAACGAAATCGTGGGGACCGTGCGAGACTTCGAACAATATCCTTCACACTTCGACATCAGAACGTTCTGCAAGACAAAATCAGACAAGCTGCATTTAGTTGGTTGATTTAAAACATATGCTTACTATATTCTAATAAGGAAAGCAACAACAATAACAAAGAAAACTGCATTGATTGTTTAAGTGAAAAGCAGCCGTCCGTGACTGTTGCTTATGGTTATAGTAAAATGTCTGTTGACTGTGTCATGTTGTATTTTATCAATTCGTTCTTAATTTCATATTTTACGCGTAGAATATTCTTCCTTGAGGATGTGAAAATGTCATTTACCAACTTCTATTACAATATATAAGTCACATATTAAAAGTGATGTTTGTGTACATTTTAGCACTCGTGATAATTTTTTAAATAGCTCAGTAACATAATAACATAGAATCAGTAACACAATAAAACAGAATCAGTAACATAATAAAATAGAATCAGTAACATAGTAAAAAAAATCAGTAACATAATAACATAGAATCAGTAACGTAATAAAATAGAATCGGTAACATAATAAAATAGAATCAGTAACATAATAAAAAAATCAGTAACATGATAAAATAGAATCGGTAACAAAATAAAATAGAATTAGTAACATAATGAAATAGAATCAGTAACATAAAAGCTCATATAAATAGCCCATATATAGCGTAAATTGCTTATATACACGAGACAATGATGAAAGATTTGAAAATTGCAACCACGGGATGGTATATTCCACACCACACACCATTCTTAGACGAATGTCTTGTTTCATTTGAAAGGGCCGTACTTTAAAAGACGAATATAAATAGAACACCATAAGTAGTAAGGTGGGGCACTAGAGCCTCAATGGGAATTAGCATTACAGAGACCCCTGGGCAAATATAGCCTCAATGGAAATTTAACATGGAGAAAAATCGTGGGCAAATATAGCCTCAAGGGGAATTTAACATGGGAAATAGTCTTGGGCCACTATAGCCTCAAAGGGAATTGAATATGGGAAAAAAGTCTTGGGCCACTATAGCCTCAAGGGAATTGAACATAGGATTTTTTTTTTTTTTTTTAAATTTTTTTAAATTTAAATTTAAATTTAAAAAAGGGGTAGGCAATTGAAAGGCTATCTCTTTTCGAGAAATATGGCTGGCCCTGAAAAGGGCCTTTGGGTTTTCTTCTTCTTCTTCTTCTTCTTCTGCTTCTAATTTCTTCTTTATCTCCACCAAGTTCTTATTTTATCTCCTACACTCTTTCTCTTCTTCTCTTTCTTTTTTTTCTCCTGCTCTTCTTTCTTCTTCTCTTCCTCCTCTTCTTTCTTTCTCTTCTCATTTTCTTCTTCTTTTTCAATTTTTTCGTTCCATTTGCTTATTCTTATTCTTTCCTCTTCATCCTCCTTCTCCTCCTTTATCTCTTTCATGACACCACTTATCTTGTCCTTTACCTTTCTCAAGTTATTAATTTACATCTTTACACGAAGGGGACTATAGGAATAATGGTCTTCAACGAGTCTTATTAACATCTGTTCCATCATTCCTAAGCTGTCTAAAACGTCTTGCAATGTTTGTATTTTGTCCATTTGGTTAGAAGCCATCTTCTTTGTAGAATGGTTTGAACGACGAATACTGTGGGTTCTTATAGTGAAAGCGCGGACGTGAAGGAAAACATCCCCCTAAAACATAAAATTGATCTTACCTAGATCATGACCAAAGAAACAGCAACGCGCGGACGTGAAGGAAAACATCCCCCTACTTTTCTCATTTCATATAATAAAACCCAAACTTTACTCTCCACCTACTCTAAGAAACCCATAATCTACTATTCACACAAACTTACGTGAACAGTTACTAACACAAACACACAAACACATACACTCCCACTATTAATAAAGAGTTAGTGTTTATATTCACACTACTCTACCTACACACATTGGCAAATCGATCGTTATTTCTTTTCTAGAGTATTGGGTAGCCCTGAAAAGGGCTGGGGTTTTTTTTTGGAACTTCATGGACACCTGGTTAATGGTGACACCTTCCAGGCCTGGCGCCACATACACATCTTGTCCCCCAGTTACTTTTTACCTTTTTGGGGGAGAGAGCAGAGGCAGGATATGTGGCTTCAGAATCCCAATTTTCGGTTTCTGGGATTCTGAAATTTTTTCTTCTTCTCTCCTTTTCCTCCTCCTCTTCTTTGTATCTTCTCTCCTCCTCTTTGTATCTTCTTTCCTCTTCTTCTTTATATCTTCTCTTCTCTTCTTTATTTCTTCTTTCCTCCTCCTCTCTCATCCCTCCGTCTTCCACAATGGCTTCCGCGGCCAGTTCATTCCACAGGCGCCTGGCATATTCCAGATGCACATGAAGTTCCAACAGTTTAGACAGTCTCGTGTTCATTTTTGGTGTTGATCAATCAACAACGGTAGCTAGACTGCCCAGCGAGTTTCAATTTATAGTGAAAGCGCGGACGTGAAGGAAAACATCCCCCTAAGAAACATAAAATTGATCTTACCTAGATCATGACCAAATGAAACAACGCGCGGACCTAAAAGAAACACTCACTCACTTTTTTTATGCTACCCATCACTATTTTAAAATTTTTTATAAATCACTTCAATAGACTATTTACATACGCAAAGCAATCCAATCTAATCCCAAATCTACACCTCAAACACCAAAAAAAAGACATCATTTTAATCTACTATCCATACCAACTTACTTAAGCACTTACAAACACAAACACACAAACACATACCCTCACATTTTTCAAAAAAAGAGTTAGTGTTTATTTTCACACTACTCTACCTACACACATTGGCAAATCGATCGTTATTTCTTTTCTAGAGTATTGGGGTAGCCCTGAAAAGGGCTGTTTTTTTTTTTGTTTGCTATGGCATTCTTTTTTTAGTTTCTAAGAATGCGATGTCCTCTGAGGATAGACTTTCTGGCGATAGGTCTGCTTCTTCGGAAAGAGAAGAAAAACTCTTTGGTGTCGATACGACAATCGACAAAGCCTCTGTCAGCTTCAGGTTGCTGCTGCTGTTGTTGTTGTTGTTGTTGTTGCTGCTGTTGCTGCTGTCTCTGAAGTCTGTACTTCTCTGTCCATTCTTCTTTTTCCCTGTTCATTTCTTCTCTGAAGAGCTCTTCTATCAGGTCTTCAGTGATTTTTAACATTCTCACATTCTCTATTTCTTCTGGCTTCGGTATCAGACTGTGTCTGACCCTATGCAAATTCACGTAGGCTTCGTTGAGCTTAGCTAGTTTGGAGCACATCTTCGTAGCAGGATGAGTCGACAATGGATGGTTAGACTGGAAACAACCCCGGTTCTTAAAGTCAAAGCGCGGACGTGAAGGAAAACATCCCCCACACGGTTTTCGAGCCGCAACGTTCAGTGAGTGTCATGCGAGGGATAGTAAGAAATGAAAGAGCATCAATCCAACATTCTTATAGCTAAACAAACCACAAAGGCATTTTTTTCAAAACACAACATTTTTTATTCAAAAATCACTTAACACTAAACAACAACTCTAACATTTTTAACAATAATCCAACATGATAACATCAAACAATTTTTTTCAAAACACAACATTTTTTCTACAGTCTCCTCACATTCCATCTTTAAAGTTTCTCCACTAGGTAAAGAGGGATAACAGTCTTCCATGGTTTCTAGTAATCTAGGATGACTTCTCTCAAACTGTTGATTTCTATGGTATTATCGAATTCTGCATACAGGATGACGTTCACCGTTTCATCAGGGTCTCGGTCTTTAAACTGAATTTCCACACGAATCTGGCCGGATTTTATAGGGTGGAAATGTCCCTCGTCGCTGCCTTGGTCTGGAGTGAAATCAAAAGCCCACAAAGCATAGCCTCCTGCATAATCCTCGTACGTAATACCGTGACTGGTATTGGTTCCTAACTGTCCGGTGGCTTCGTACAGGGACAAGTACGATCTCAAGTAATTTTTCTTGGTAAAGTCAGGTTCGAAAGGTCGGGTACACAAGGTTTTGCCATCGCGACTGACTTCGATTTTGGACACGCCAAAGTGTTGAAAGTAGAAAGGATTTTTTTTTCGGCAGCTCCGTTGAAGGCTGTATTCTCGACGATACCAACGATCAAACGTTTTGGTAACTGTCCTTGGAACAGATGATCTTCGATCATGGATCGCTGTCCCTTGGGAATGGTGAAGGTTTTCATTTCCACGCGTCGTATGGGATACTTGGCGGTCGTTCTGCTCAACGTCTGATTGATGTCGTTTCCCACTTTAGGTAACACTTCCACACGGCGTACGTAGAGTCTGGCTTCTAGGATTTTGGTTTTGTAACCGTCACTATCAGCCAATAAATGGAAAGCGGTACTGCTACGATTCAGTCTCAGGCGGACATCCACCCCGTTCAGCAAATACTTTTCTTGCAACCACATGTCCAAATGCGAACGATCCATCAGTTCTAAACTTGTGTCGACTCCCGTGATTCTCTTTCTTCGTTCTACAAATCCATCATTGTTGTCTTTCTTTTCATCAGTTTCCAATATTTCAAACTTGGTAGGTTCGTCAGCTTCCCATACCACACAGGCATTGAGATGAGTGTTCTTGGCATCTATTCCGTACGTCAAGAGATTTTCCAGGTAGGCACGATAAGGGGTAAGTATCCATGCTGCTACTGACCAGTTTGTTATTCAAGTACAAGTCCACTCCACTGAACAAGGAATGCATGAAATTGTTGACGGGAGCTACTGCTTCATCGTCTATAGCACCTCCAGTCTTATCTAGAATTTTGACTTTCAGGTACAAGTAACTGCTATTCAGATCGATGTAATCTTCGGGTTGTCCTTTGATTTCAAACTCGATGGGAGCGGAATCCGTCAGTGAGGAGACGGGGTGAAATTTCACCCACTGGGATTCTTGCATGGTCATCATGGTAGGGGGCATGGCAAACAGATCCAATTCCGAATTGGAACAAGCGCAAGACTCTCGGTGCATCATTTTTTTGTTCTTTCTCAATAATCGAAAACGTCTAAGTCTCGAACGGTTCTTCTTTTCTTGGCCTTTCTCGCTTGAAGTCTGGTGAAAGGGTGTTTTCTTCGTCGTCTCTTTCTGCCTTGTCCTTGCTGAATGCCTGACTCGGTAGCGTGCAGGGCATTTATAGGTGTTTCTCGGTGACCCAAAATGTCTTTGCCCGTTTGCAGCAAGACATTTTTGCCTGCCCTCATGAAGGCTTCTTTAGGGTTTTGTTTGTCGATGATGACATTTTGGAGAAATTCTTTGCCTTGCGTCAGTGCCGCATCTTTCAAGGCGTGCAATCCGCGTGTCACCATCGGTTTCAACACTGGGGCCACCGAACGAAAGGCCGATTTTAACATGTCTCCTAAACCGTGTCCTCGCTGTCGAGCAACCCCTCGGTACACTGGATACATGACTTACTTACGAGTCGTGAGAGAACCGTTTTCGAAAATGGAGTTTCACCGTGACTTTTCCTTTGGTGAATGGAATATTTTGTCCCAAATCTCCTTTTATAGTAATGTTGACCGTGTCCAAATACGACTTGCTGACCGGCAAATAGTGAGGATGGACAAATTCGCGGTGGACGTGGTAAGTGTTTCCACCTTCCTCGTCAGTGTTCGTGACAGAATCTACTTTGAAAGGAATGACACGCAGTAACGGTACGGAGGTGTGTCCCACCACGTTGTACTCCACCACATCGGAATACACAAACATCAAATTCAGTCCTTGGTTCAGTTCTACCGGGGTACGAAATAACTTGCTAAAAGACTCGTTGTCGTAAACGATGGGTAATTCGTTTTTCTTGATCATGGTCTTTCTCATGTCCATGTCTCCGCCCAACATGTCATACAATTCAGGACAAAATAAAATGGACATGATTTTACTCCGTTCAAATTTCATCAAGAAGCGACGAGCTGTTTTGTGGTACTCCATGGTGACATTTTTGTTGACATGCTCCAAAGCTTTCAGAAACACGACATTAAACCTGGAGGCTATGGTGCTGACCAAATGTTGACCACTAAAATAATAGCCTGGGGGAATGAACAAGTGATAGGTGGTGTACTTTTGATTTTGTGTACGGGTTTTCTTGTCATATTTGACATTGCTATCCATCCGCTGTTGCATTTGCTCGTCATGAACTTCCACATCAAAAAAATTTTGATTGGGAAGGACATTGAGGACTTGGGTCGGGTGAATCATTTCTACTAAAGCCACTTCCCCATGGGCTTCGTGATCTAACTGGATGGCTTGAGGTAATTTGGCCGTGTAACAGCACAACGTGTTCTTGGGAAACACCTCCATGGAACTGTCACTGGGTAAGGTTAAGTAAAATTGGTTTTGGTGACTCATAATTCCAGAGTTCTGTGGCTGTCCGAGGGGTTAGTGGACGTCAGAGGCGTGTCTCCGCCCAAAATGGGGTTCTGGTTGTGGTTGGAGTGGTGACTGGCACTGGCACTGGACACAAGGTTCCCGTGGTTCCCGTTCGAGGTGAATTTCAGGGAGGGATTAGGAAGCAGGTAACCGATGCAACTGCTCAATAAAATGGTCCACAATTGTTTGTCTCCTTGTTGCAAACTCAAATTGGCGATGGCTGCCCCGATGACACAATACACCACGAAGATTTGGCAGAAAAAGACGATTTGCGTTTTAGGCACACGTTCTCCACACCACACCCACAAGGGTTGTTTTTGTAAATCTTGCACAGAAGAACTGGGTGAAGGAGGAGTGGTCAACGTAGCTGCGTCTGATGTGTGAAAGGGCATGATGGTCACTTCTTTTTATAGTCGATGACTTGCGAAGCGTCGATCCAAGAATCAAAACTGGGTGGATATCCTTTCCAACGTACTTTGACTTCTTTGACACGTCGTTTGCCCACTTTACGGGTTCTGCGTTCGAGAATGCTTTCGATGTCGTACACGTCGTCTTCTTTTTTAGTGACACGTTGTAACTCGGGCAAATAAAACGTTCCTTTGAGCACTTCTCCGTTCATGTCTTCCAATTTATAGACGGCAGGATGACGGCCATGCACTCGTCCAGTGACGCGAAACAGTTCGGTCGTCCAGTTAGGTAAGTAACCTTTGTCAAAAGTGCGTTTGGTTTTGCCAATGCGCACCCAATCTCCTACGGCCAACTCTCCACTTTTCTTGGGGACAGCCCTCGTCGGGGACGTACCAAACAGACGCTCGAACACCAGCACTTCGTTGTCGGGAGTCACGTCTTGCGGGACACGTCCGATGCTTCGATGGTAAGATTGGTTGTACTCTTGCACCAGGTGCGGTAAGATGTCGATGTACTTCAGAGTGTGGTGATGCGTAAAATATTTCCACATGCGTTCTTTCAAAGTGCGTTGAAAACGTTCCACGATGCTGGCTTTGGTTTCAGGATTCTCGGTGGTAAAAAAATGAATGTCACGTTTCTTTAATTCTTTTTGGAAAGCTTGGTTCAGAAATTCGGTGCCTTTGTCCGTTTGCCATCGAAGAGGGTGACGACCGCTTTGTTTCAACACTCGTTGCAGGGCTCGCACTAACTCGCTGCTGGATTTGGAAGTCAAGGGCACGACCCAGGCAAATTTGGAAAAGACGTCGATGACACAAAACAAATATTTGTAGCCGCGATTGTAGCTGGCCAAATGAGAGACATCGGCTAAATCGGCTTGCCATTGATGATCGATGCCTTCCACTCGGGTGCAACTTCTGGCAAACTTGCGTCGAATGGGTTTGTGTAAAGTGTAGGTAGCTTGTTCTTGTAACCATCGTTGCACTTGAGGTAAACTGAGACTTTTCAGTCGCGTTTTGGCAGCACGATACAATTTTTGAACTCCTGCGTAACCTGCAGGATGCGAGGGATCGTAGTAAATGCTGGCTAAGACTTTTTCCATTTTTTTGTGTTGATTGGTGTGTTAATAAGGCACCCACTCTTGGAAGAGGCTACTCTTTTTCTCTTGGGGTATTTTTTTGGATTGCAATGCTTTGCGTGTGCGACCGGCAATAGGTGTTGAAGAGGAGGAGGATGTCTGAGCGGGGGATATCGGTTCTTGTTTCACTTCTGTCTTCACTTCTGTCTTCACTTTCTTTTTCTCTTGTGATGAAGAAGGGGTGGCCATCATCTTTTTAATCCATCCAATTCTGGAGGTAGGTGGTGTTGTTAACTTGCGTACTTTTTCGGGTGGAGTTTGAAACCCTTCTTCTTCTTCTTCTTTTTCTGTCTTGGTCACGGGTACTGGTGGTACTGGTACTGGTGATGGTGCTGGACTTTTCATCAAGCTCTTAAAATCTTTCAGAGTGGGTAGAGCTGTTTCGTCTAAAGCTTTCTGGTGAAAGAGTTGCAGTCGTTGCAAGAGTTGACCGTACTTCTGCGATTTTTCTGTTTCGGACAAATCTTGGCGATCCATTAAGGACTGCAATTCGTGTTGTAACTGGGACATCTCGCTCAAATGGGGATTGGGAGGTAAATGCGGGGTGCGTTGTTCTTGCCACCGATGGTATTCCATCCATCGTTTGTAAGGCACTAAAGCTAGTTTTCGTCCTTCCATGGGGTTGTCAGGGGTCGATTCTGAGATCTTGGGACTTCCGAAGGCCTTTTTATCTTGCTCCCACCAGTCCTCCCAACATGGTTCCCAAGACTCCTTTCAGTAAGGGGCCTAACAAGAGAGGCAAAATGCCTCCACGTTGGACCAACATCTTCTTCTTTTGACGAATGGGAATTTTCTTTTGAACCATTTGGCGAAGAACGTGACGATGTTTGCCTAAGCATTGTTTCTGGTGTTTGGACAAAGGGATCGTGCCTTTCAAAACGTTCAAACAACATTCGCACACGGTATCGATGACCTCTTTGGAGGCCGTTTGAATGAGTTTTTTTCGTAGGGGTGGAGAAGCTTTGGACAGGACAGATAACATGTCCCCATGTTTGACTAAACGAGGAGGCAGTCCTTTCTTTTTCTTTCCTTGGGGTTTTCTGGAGGGTGACATCTCTGAGTCTTCAGGAGCACCAAAAAACACTGATACCCGACTTGGTCACAGGCCTTTTTTATACTGGAACGCGTCGCCACTGATTGTCTTTACGTCGTTTCAACTTCATGACAGGCATGACACGTCGTGCAGGGGTACGTAACGGACTAAATCGAGCGAGTTCTTGCTTGGACAAATCCAGTAAACTTTGTAACATGCCCGATCTTTCTTGGACTTTGATTTTGGGAGAAGGTACTTTGTGAGCAGCAGCCACTGCCACTAAATTGGAGGGTCCTGCCACTGGGGAAGTTGTTTTGGGGGTCATCGACGGAGATGTTCTTGGTGTAATCAACGTCTCCAAGTACTCTTCAGTTCTGGGTGTCATTAACGGAGAAGTGGATGAACGTGAGGCTGCCGGAGACGCAGTCACTGCCGTGGCAGATCGTGGTTTGCGAGTGTAAGGTTGCGTCCTGGCCGAAGTGCCTCTCTTGCGACTAGTTTTCTTCTGTGGACTTTTCTTTTTCTGGGGACTTTTTCTCTGTTTCTTTTTCTGGGGGCTTCTTTTCTTTTTCCGGGGTGGTGGTGTCTGGTCAGAGGAGGGTCCTGCCACTGGAGAAGTTCTCCTTGGGGACCTGGTCTTTTTCTTCTTCTTGGGGCTTCGTTGGACATTTGTCTTGGGGATAACTTTGGGGGCATTAGGATCCCATCTTAAAAGTGAGCGAATGATGACCCCTCCTAGAGTACCGCTCCCTCCAGGTTTCAAAATGATTTGTTTTTTGGTTTGAGTGTCGATGCGGGGATCGGCCAGTTGGACCAAAGCGACTTTGTTTCGATCGAAAAAGCGTTTGGTTTGATGAGGAATCTGAATGATTCCTTGGAGTAATTGACGTGCCGTCACCGTGAACCATCGTAAGACTTCTTTGAGACTAGCTTCTAAGACACGAGCTCGTGTTTGTGGATTTTTTCTCGACTGATGCCATGAAGGCACGAATCAATTTGACAGGAAGATGCGACTGAAGGGACGTCATGTTCACACTGTGTGAGACAGACGAAAAAGGGTCTGAGGTTTTTATAGATTTTTTTATGTGGAGTGAAATGAAGTCGAGGACGGAGACGTGTACAGGACAGGCCCTCCGTCTTGGCACCAGTGGTGGAACAAGTGGGTACGAAATCGCAAATCCTCGGGAGTCGTAGGTTTCAAATCGACGAGTAAATAGGCGTGTGGCGTTTGAGTGGCATCGTCGTACGCCTGAGTCAGCCAAGGCGTTCCTAACTGTTTGGCTAATACTTGCACTTGCGATTTATCTCGAGGGCTTTTAAACAAGACCACGTGATGCGCATTGAGACTGATGGTGCGATGGGCTTTACTTTGTTGAAACAAATTTTGGGTGATGTAAACGACACTGGCATTACGGTGATGCCCTTTGCGCGTGAACCACAGTTTAATTTCTTCTTCGTGTCGTCGAAAATGACCAAATGGGTTTGACGGGAGTCAGAGACGATGCCGTCGTCTTCTTTAGGAATGCCTTCCACAAACACGATGGAATCGCCTTGACTTTCTCGCAAGAGGCTGTACGCCGATTGCCACTCTTTGTAACACCACACGATCCGTTGAGGTGGCCGATCGATCAAATGATGTTTATGTTCGATCAAACGTTTGACGAATTCGGTTTTGCCTGAACCGCTAGGTCCAGCAATGAGCATGTTAAAGGGATGGCGAAGATACAAAGCCTCCCAACTGGCACGATCTAAGTGTTCGTCGATGACTTTGACAGGAGAGGAAGAGGGAGCAGAGACAGTAGAGGTAGCCATTGTGTGAGAAATGTCACTTGTGACACGAAAAAACAAACAAGACAAGAGTTTATATACTTTTTCAGAACACGTTTATTGAATGTTTTTTTTTCAAACATGAATACGAAAGACAAAAATACATAAAAGCCAAAGACTTAAGTACAAGAAGAAAAGGCACATGATAACCATGAACGTGGAATAAACACAAGTGTCTGTACAACATGTTTTGGGTAAAGTTCTAACCAGTTCTATAGTTGGGGGTAAGGTCACACAAGTGTTCTCCCGAAAGGGTCTTTCAGGCCTGTCCACGACAGTCCCGTCCTGGGTGACGGGTTCTTCTGGCACCGTCACTAACACGGGTTGAAAAGTAACTTTTTTCCTTGAATAACTTTCGTGCATACTGGGCCACCTCTTGGGTCCAAACCAATCTGGTTTCTTCTTCGTCAACGACATGGTAAGTTACTTCAATGAACAATGAACTATCGATCTTGCCTAGGGTTCCTTTTAATATACAGACCAGATGTCAGGGTGATGTTGAATCGGGTGATGGATGTAAATGCAACTGTCCGTGTCAAAGTACAGGACGCGTTCCCCTAACAGTTCTAAAGCTTCGTACAATTTTAAGCGAGCATGGGCTGTCACGTAAGCCGCAATGATGACATTTCCAAAAGGGTCGTCTTGTACAAAGTCCAGATCTTCTTCGTAACTGACCAAGATCAAATCCTCTCGAACGACGTCCACGTGTTTCATGTATTTGGTTTTGTCGTGAATCATCTGGAAGTAGCGGGAAGGTTCTGTCAAATATTCCGTCTTGGGTAAACACGGTCGTTGTGCCATTTTACCCCACAAGCAATTTAACATCACTTTGGCAAACGATCGCCTGCCTTCGTTTTTTTCGATGTGGTCTAAAGAGATGCCTTCTTGTTCGTAGTATTTCTCTTTGAATTGTATTTGGTCTTCGGGAGTGTGACACCAGGAAGGATAGCCGCTGGCTTCTTGTTTCAGTTTCAAAAAGGCATCCACGTAGTCGGCGAAAATGCCTTTCTGAGTAGGGTCAACCTTGTGGTACTGTTGTGTCTTGGGAAAGTGGCAAATTTCGTACACTTCTAACAGTTGGTATCCCATGTCCAGAGCTTTGAACAATTCCACGCTGACCCAGGTTCCCGTCAAGGCACGTTCTTCCTGGCTGTGATGGCAAGGTTGGTCCTGGTTGCACGTTTCGGCACAAGTACGGCACAAGGGAAACATCAGTTTGCCTTGACAATGGTGAGGTAAGACGGGATGGTATAGGTTCGTGGGAGGCAAAACTTTACACTTGATCAAGCCTTCGTATTGTCGAATGTTTTTCAGGTCGATGTGTTCCGTCAGCAATTGCGGGTGCCCTACGGGAAAGCGACAATATTTGCACACGTAGGGATACAGCGAACACACGTCCAAGTATTTGATTTCTTCTCCTTTCTCTTCGTCGGCTTGGTACACCAAACAGGTGGCATTGGTCCTTCCTCCGTACAAACTATCCCTCGGGTTCAACGGGTCCATGAACTGGTAACTTTCCACGAGACGTTTAAACTCGGGATCGGTTTTCATACGGTGATCGTACTCGTGTTCCCACATTTCCACCACTTGGTATCCTTGCTGTTCTAACTTTAGGCGCCGCTGACAAGTGTCCTGGTACAAGTCTTCCATGGTTCGTTGTAAAAACTGATTTTTAGTGCTACGGTCAGGGTAACAGACGGGACATCCGTGAAATAAGCAGCCGTTATCGACCGAATACGTTCCGATGGTCTTTTCACCCCCTCCGTTGCGGGCATGCTGAATCCATTTGTCTTCCTTGTCGCACAAGTAATGTAACCAGCGTAGGGCTTTGACCGAGTATTGACGCTTGACATAGTGGGTCGTTTGAGGGCTGATGACAGCTACGGTGTTTTCAGGCATGAATCGTTGTCGGTACACTAAGGAACACGCTTTGGCAATGGTGCAAGCTTCTTTCAAAGGATCGACCCCTCCGTGTTCCATGAACAGTTCTCGAAATTTTCCACAGCAACGCCGTAAAATGTCCACGTCGGAACGACAATACTTTAGCATTTCTTCCTGAAAGTCGAAAGGGTCCGAGGCGTGTGCCTGGTACCAAGCGTAGAAAGCTTCTCGTTGTTCGGTACGCATGTTGTCGGGGTCGTAATAGTGAGCCTCAGGCAAATGGGGTAGAAGGGCGTGTTGATTGGCTTCCGTATTGAAAAAGTGTGGAAAGTACCCTTTAGCCATTTCTGTCATTCCAAACGTTTTAGGCATTCGACTCAAAGGCATGGCCAAATAGCTCATCGAATCTTTAAACTGCACTTGTCCCACTTGCATGAAAATGATTTTGGCTCCGTTCAAAGTCACTTTAGGACGTTCGGTGCCTTGTTCCGTATAGTATCTGAGAAGAAACTGTCCATCGTATCCGGAGAAATTGTGAGCCATCACCGTGGCATGACGATGACAATCTCCGTAACGTTCGATGTCCTCTTGGCTCCACGTCTTGTCGATGGGGTCTAAGACCCATTGGGCAAAATCGGCTAACGTGTTCGGTCCCCGAAAGATTTTTTCACGTCCTCCAGGAGTCTTGCTGCAGTGAGGGCAATGACTGAAGATAGGTTCTTCAATGCACTTCTCGCACGCTCGATGAGCCACGCAGAAATTAGGAATGTGAATGCCAGTCTCTTGCATGCATTCGAAATCGAAAAAGATGAAATTGCCTTTCTTCTTGTGACCGTCCTCTTTCTCTGGTGGGGGTTGGTATTTTTGCACGTAGCATTCGTGTTCCAAGTCCACGATGTGGTGACAAATGTGACATTTTTTCTTTCCTCGACATACGTGTGCCTTGGCATTATTGGTAAGTATGCCTTGTCCACAGGTAGGGCACAATCTCAGCAGTTGACAAGCACATTTCTTCTGTGAACCTTGTGTTTTCAAATGTTGTTGGTAACAGGTAGGGCTGACAAACGTGCGCAGACAAGTCGAACAAGGCACTGGTCCTTCGCTCAGACAGGGTGGAGAGGCCAAACATCCTGGGCATTTCCATCCACAATGCTTGTGTTGCTCTCGATTATTATGGCCATAGTCAAATTTCTCACAGTAATAACTGTATACCAGGAATCCGGTGATACTGGTAATGGTATCGAAATGGTCATCGTGATAATAGACATGAATGTATTTTCCGTCCTTAAAGTCTTGGCCTCGAAACAACAGAGGTACGCGCACTTCTTGAGGGTGCACTTTCAAGGTGTATCGTGGAGCTAGGGCATCTTGCAATTTTTGCATCTCAGGAATGCCACAGGGTGTGTCTTTGGACAGTCCGGCTTGTTGCAACAGGAGTTCTGCTTCGTTTCGTTGTTTGGCTCGGTCCGATTGTCGAATAGTTTTCCAGGCTCTTTTCCATTCTGCCGTGTCGTTCTTGTTGGCATAGGTTCGTCCCACCACGATGGCTCGAGCTAAACACATCTGGTCTTGAGGATTGTGAATTTGACAAGGCTACGCTTAATGCTGCGAAGCTCGTTCACCAATAACATCTTTCTGCATCCAGTCCCTTGAGGAAGAGAGACGTGAGCCATTTTCAGTGTGGCTTTACCATCGGTGATGTCAAACTGGTCATTAGATTGTTGTACGTGTTGAATCTTGTCCATGATTTTGGAAGGGGTTAGTTCTGCGGGTCTGCTAAACTCGATCCAAACAGGGGATTTCAAACCGTCGTGATCTATGGATAGTGTCAAGCGATCGTCTTCTTTGGGTTGACATTGTCGCTTGAGTGCGGTGAGCAAAGAATCCCACATCTCGGTGATAAACCCTTCTGCTTTCTCCAATGGTACGTCGGCCTTGAAATCTTTAAACTTCACCGTGTAGGTGTAAGCCGTGGTTCTAAATTTTCTAGAGGAGCGCTTTTCCGTCTCTTGAATGGAATAGTATTTTTCAGGGTTGACTAAGGGTGACGAACTTGGTTTAGAGGTTTCAAATTCTGGTTCACTCATGTCCTCTTCAAAATCACTGGCATGAATTTGTGCCAAGATTTCAGCTCTGGTACGAGGCGATAGATCACGTTTCTGCCTCTTACTTTCTTCTTCTTCTTTCTTCTCTAATGAATGGGATCGTTTCATCTTGAGTGCAAAACGTCAAATGACTCAAGTGTAAACACCATAGACTAATTTATAGTCATGGCAGACCAGCGTATATAAAAGGGTGTGTGTCTTGTTCTTTCACTATTCATTTCACTCTCAAGCCGAGCACAACGATGGAAGAGACTACCCAGGTGGAACGTTTCGTCAGAGCTTTGCGAGGGGTCATTAGAAAATTCTCTTCAGACCAGCCCATGGACTACTCTCCTTCCTTTCGAGATAAAAGTCAAGATACTTGCTATATCTGTCAGAAGAAAGGGCATTGGTCTTCAGAGTGTCCAGACCGTCAAAAAAGAAAAAAAAACAGGGGCTAAAAAAGACAAAAGTCAAGATACCTGTTATTATTGTAAAGAAAAAGGACATTGGTCTCCAGATTGCCCAAACAAGAAACAAGAGGAGTCAGAAGAAAGGAAGGATTCTTCAGAAGAAGAAAGGGATTCTTCGGAAGAAGAGAGGGATTCTTCGAAAGAAGAGAGGGATTCTTCAGAGGAAGAAGAGGAAGAAAGAAGACAATTCTATTTAAAAGAAGCAAAGAAACAGGAGAAGAAAAGAAGAAGGGAAGAAAATGAGGAAAAAACGGTGAAGAAATTCAAAAAACAGAGAGACTAAACAAGGAGAAAGAAGAAGTCAATGAACTTTTAATTAAAGTGTTCTGTGGTGAATTGTGAATTGGATTGTAAAAAATGGATAAAAGAATACATGAATGATATAAGGTAAGTGTCTTTGAGTTTTGATTTTAAAATAAGAAGCTACACTCACGCACTCATACACAGACATGTACTATAAGGGTAAAATGGTTTGTTTTTTTTGCTGTTGATTTTTGAGTTATTGGCAAATTGAAAGGCTATCTCTTTTCGAGAGAAGTGGGTGGCCCTGAAAAGGGCCTTTTTATTTTGGTGTAGGGGTGAGTTTAACCAATCAACTTTAACTGCCTTAAGCCTTTGCCACGGCCGAGGCCTACTTCTGATGATTGGGTTGAAATCACTAAGGGTGGTACGATAGGCTTAGTCACAGGGTTGGCGTGTTTAGCTCGGGAAGGTCGTATTCTCTTCGGTCGTGATAAAGAAGTCTGATACATTTGTTTCAGACTTCTTAACTCCGCTAAAATGTCCAACAGTACCGTAGCCGTTTGATTTTCACCCTCTTGTTTCTTTGCTGCTACTTCTTCTTGCTGTTGTTGCTGTTGTTTTTTTTTCTTACCTCTTCTTGTTGCTGTTGCTGTTGCTGTAGGAGAAAAGCTTGTTCCGCTTCCTTTTGTCGTTGCATAAATTTCTCCAATTCTTCTTTCTGTCTCTGTCTAAAATTCTCCACTTGCGGTAATGAAGAAGGTAACGAAGGTTCCGGAACAAATTCTTGCGAGGCAAGAAAATCCACAAAATCCCAATGTACCTCTTCTGAAAGTAAGTCCGGGTTCCCTTGGGCAGTCTCCCCTGCTGGTGCACCCCAATGGATCGTTTTCTGAGTTTCCGTCATGTTGAATCACTGTCGCATAGATTGACTGCACACAAGCGCTAACTAATCTATATAGACCACGTGACGTCACAGACTGCTCTCTTCGGATTGGATGCGAGCTGACTGAATTTTGTAACGCGTGTTCGGATTGGTGAATGAATTCAATCCGTTTCAATCCTTCCTGTACCTATAAATAAGCGCAGTTCACTGCATTGATTCACCTATTCTCGTCGCTTCAAGATGTGGACCACAGTTGAGTCATCCACCCTTGTGTCTTCCATGATGTTTAGGACGGACATGCTCATGTATGTCAGGTCCAAGTGGACTGTTGTTGATAGGACAGATACTAGTCAATGGATGAGGAGAGTTTACATAGAAAGACAAGGATGTCTCAAGAGGGTACTTGTGTATGGACCGGCAGTTAGAAGGAGTTTAAGAAGAAGAAGAAGAAGATGTGACAGATGCCATCTATGTTAATATTAATATTAACATAAACCCAAAGGCCCTTTTCAGGGCCAGCCATATTTCTCGAAAAGAGATAGCCTTTCAATTGCCTACCCCTTTTTTAAATTTAAATTTAAATTTAAAAAAATTTAAAAAAAAAAAATCCCATGTTCAATTCCCTTGAGGCTATAGTAGCCCAAGACTTTTTTCCCATATTCAATTCCCCTTGAGGCTATAGTGGCCCAAGACTATTTCCCATGTTAAATTCCCCTTGAGGCTATATTTGCCCACGATTTTTCTCCATGTTAAATTTCCATTGAGGCTATATTTGCCCAGGGGTCTCTGTAATGCTAATTCCCATTGAGGCTCTAGTGCCCCACCTTACTACTACCATATGTTAATTCATTTGAGAGAATTCAATCTGGAATACAGCTATGGTACCTTAAACTATGTGTATTTTCTATGCTTTTCGACGACAATGTTAAGAAACATTGAGCATTAATTATCTACTTTACTTTCTATCGGTAAGACATGATTTTATCTACTTTCTTTGCCATCAACAAAACACACAATATTTATCATTCCCCTTTGAATTGACAAAACATAATTTGGTATCTTCTTTACCTTCTATCGACAAAACACACAAACTGACTATCATCATAATCATTATCATCATCATCATCATCATCGTCATTAATGATAGATCAAGCAAGTATTCAGAATTCCGAGGAAAAGTGAGATATTTAGTTAAATAAAATATCTTGCATTAAAAAAACTAATTTAGTTTGAAAAGTGTCATGCCATTAGTTATCTCTCCTTGTGAGAACTATTGAATCAGGCTGTATTAAAATGGGTCGATTAATTAATTGATTATCTATTAAATCAGATCGTACTATAATGAGTCGTTTATTTAACTGAGTAGCTGGTGGACTGATTTATTGATTACCTGATCATCATTAATTGATTGGTTGATCGACTACTTGATCTGAAGATAAATATAAAATTAGTCTACGTTATATTTTGCTTCCCAATTCAGATTCTTATTAAGGACGAAAGAAACGTGCATTCCCTGAAAGTACAAACGTCCATACATGCATTCACTGGGTGTACCTAATGCATTCTCTGGGAGTACCGACATCCATATATGTATACACTGGCTATACATACATCCTTACATGCATTCATTGGGAGTAACTAAATTTTACATGCATTCACTAGGAGTAACTACATCCATAGTACGCATACACTGGGAGTACCCACATCCATCTCGGTATATGGCGTATAACTCGACATCTAAATATCTATTCATTTCAGCATGTTCCTAGAAGTGTCGAATGCTTAATCAGAAAGGAGTGGAGCATATTATTACGAATATGTGGTCTTAAACTAAGTAAAAGAAAAGAAGGAAAACCCACCAGTCTAGTAAAATCCAATAAATATTTATTTCCTTAGTAACATCATGAACATTTAAAAGAAGTTATTGTGAATTGTATCCCAGTTGCTCCTAAAGGTTATGTCACCATTCCAAAAGTATAGAATTTCGAATGAAGTCCAGTGGTGTTCCGAATGAATTGCAATATTTAAAGTGCTGCTGTACCAATAGCATGGAAACGTCTTAACGTGCAAACAGCTTTGATATATCACACTGATATAATCCAACGTGTCTCTAATTGAATATACAGTAATCAGAAAATATAATTAGTCTAAATGTATTATTGAGAACTTTGTAATTCGAATGAATAATTTAAATAAACAAATCCTCTCATATTAAAAACTAAACACAAATAAATGACTGATGCGGATGTTAAAGTACGAATGAGCAATTATAATACAAACAACCCTGATATAAAAACCTAAGTCACAATAATAGGACCAGGATGAGGGTCATCTTAATGGAAATTTCCATCAAACGGTAAACAAAAATCGTTCCTGGAATCTTATAGAGCCAGAAACGAGTCTGTATCTAGAACCCAAATGCATGTAAATATATTTATCCTATATGATATTAGCATTTAGGCCCAAACTAAAAGCTTGCAAGCATCTTTTCTTAGGCCGGTGATTCTTCCCGAGACTTTTTAGGGTTCTTCCACCACCAGATATATTGACCGCCACGTATAGCCTATCTTGTGCTGAAAATGGCGTTAAACCCAGTACAACAACAACAACAACAACGAAGCTAATACACTCAAATATGGATAAATGTCACTCACGCAATACAAATTAAATATACATAACAATATAATAAAAAAAATGAGATTTATCAAGGTACTAAATTAATAACTCTACGTCATCACACTAGAAATCAACGTACTGGAAGTACTAAGAAACAATGCCGATCTAAGAGTGACTAGATACCTCTGATTTCCTATTTGACCCAGGAATATCCTCACAATATACATTTTCATCCAAACACAGTTTAAGGCCTTTAATTATTCTACACTTCGAATAAGGTTTACTACCTTAACCCTATATACCCTGACTCGTTGTTTTAGCCAATTCTGGTGTATCTTTGGTCGGACAACGCTACATAAACGCTCTCTATTGAGCTAACGTGTATTTTGTTACGACTGCGTCAGATTGAGCATGAAAGCGGTTGCCTTTTTCAGACATGAAACTGATAAATCTATCTTTTACTTTATCTACATTCCAAATTAGGTTATAGCATACGGGTTATCTGCCGGTTGTATAAAAGCTGTTTTCCATCAACAAGGCAGGGACAAATACTACACTCAATGAGTATCCCTAGTATATGCACTACTCTTCATCGTGTAGGAATACAAAAATAAGTTATGATCATATTTGTATGCGTACATTACCGTTAAGATTATTGGTTTCCACTTCATCATTTTCTCACTTTCTGACACCTTTTTTTATATATTTATTTGAATGTTATTTGTCTTCAAATCATTATTTTTCAATTACTTTAAAATAGGAATTGAAAATATAACTTCTGTAATAAAAATAAAAGCATAGTTGAAGTTTATATCCATTGTTCTGCAATGCAAAATAGACGTGATATTTACATTCGTAGCAAAATTTCAGGTAAGAAAAGCTTGTGGAGGTAGAATAGGATACATACCTATAATGATTAATTGTTTCCTGCAAGAAATTAATACTTACTGTCCTAGTTACTGGTTATATCTTAAGAGGGCTAAATGGGTATGTTTGAAAATCTGTCCGTCCGTCAATCCGACTCTTTGTATATATGTTTGCCAGTGCGTATTTCATGCGTAATGTACACAAATTTGGGTAATACTTTCACAACATTGGATATAATACTAGATAAACCTATGTTTCACCGTGAAACTTGGAGCTCCAGAAAAGAATCAGATATTCAATATTCCCATATAATTTATGCGAGAGAGAGAGAGAGAGATTATATGTTTTCTTTTTCAAGCGGAAGGATGTCGTAAACGACGCCAATGCTTACAGGTTACAGCATTTGTATGGGAAAATATGAACGAGTTTTTGGGATGTAAATACAGCACGACCTTGGGAGTGAAGTATATCCATCCGACAAAACCAGTTCATATTTTCCCATACAAATGCAGTAACCTTTTTATTATATGCTCATTTTCTTATTCTACTTACTGCTTAATTATATTAACAAAATACAATACAAGAAACAAAGTAAATGAATGTATGCCGTATTCCAAACTAAATACACAAGCGCAGATTCATCATTACACAACAACAACATTATTATTGCGCACATAACTCCGCCCAGATAAATTTGAACTTAGTCGCGCGCTCGACATAACTTTCGAAAGAAAATGGCGTGTCTAGTTAAAATTGAAATTCGGAGTCATAATGTGATTGAATGCGCATTGCAACAACTTTTCCATTTGATCTGGAATGAATAGAATTTGGCATTTCGATTCTACGAAATTTCATGATTATGGACTGGATGTATATGTGACAATTCCACATGAAATACATCGGATTGAAGAAGCGAGGGAGAAGCGTGTTTACAGCTGCAAATGTGTTTCTGTTTCTGTCATTGCATATATGAAATCATAATGTGGGGAAAACTATGAAGTCTTTCAATTGCAATTATCAAAAAGACGCTATGGAATTTAATGCTTATTTCATTTTGAGTGCAGTAAGGATGATGTAATTGCACTTGGAATATAGTCGAAATTACAGTACAATTTCAAAATGTGTAATCAAGATTGAGAACCTATGATATGGCTCATGTAATTCGGATTTGCAGAACTAAGAAAGAACAATTTGAGGAAATTCAGGATGTAAAACTGTAAGTATATATTTTTGTCATTCTTATTACCAGCTAAAGAAGACAGTTTACCCCTTGTCACTTCTATGTTATTTGTAAGGACACTTTCTGGCGTCAACTGTACAGCTAACCTAAATCCGACACATTGTATCAAAAAGTTAACGCGGAATGTGCCAAAGCAGCTGGAATGTGGCAGTCCAGGACACAGCTGCTTTACTTCATTCAGAAACAAATTTAATCAACTAAAACGTTAAGCGCCTACTACGCGAGTGTACATGATCTGTTTACAAATCAAACGTGCTGGCGTCTGCGTCTATTGTTTGTTGACAATATAAAGTAGTTCTTTTATGCACGTGAAAGCAATATAAAGGTGTGCAATATCGTAGTATATTGAACGATTGTGACAATGGAAATTTAACGGAGAATAAAATGAACATATAATAAAACTTGTTTCAGCATCCTAAGTATAAGCGGAAATAAATAAGCCATCGTCGAAAACTTTCTACCTTATCTAAAATAGACAAGACCTTTCAGTACAGGAAAGATATTCAGCTTTAAAATAATATCTAAACTTTTCAAGAATAAAATTTGTTTAAAAAAAATACTTTTTACCTAACACTGAAAGTTTAATAATCATCATATCAATCTATCAATTTCCAGTAACACATAATTTGCGAACATGAAACTTCCATTACGCAACTGACGAGCCCACGTTATTGGAAAACATGACATACTAGTCACGTTTCAGGCAGCGAAGGCGTCGCTCTTGTCAACAGTTTGTTTGGGCTTCGGTTAACGTTTTTCACTGGCATATGATTCCTAGACTCGTTGATAGACTATTATACGTTGCATAGATCATTTAGAATCTATGACAGTTCATTTGTCGACATTCTAGCTCGCCTTGTACTTTGGGAAGGTAACAGTCATATAAATACTTGCCTAAAGGTTTTGGTTAAGGTTTTTCATTTGCTTACATTTCCTAAACACATAAATAAATTTTCATCTTACTTGGTACGAGTCAATATAAATCTGAAACAATAAATCGTACAATCATTATTCTCATCAATATGACCTTGGAGATAAAGACACAGTGATATAACATGTGTCACAAGGGTCTGATTCTAGCATTTTCTTTCTTTTATTTCCTCATAAAGTGTCTTGACATTATGGAGGGCTTCTTTTTAAGTACAATTCATTTTGCGACAAGTTTGCTCAGTCTTTGATCTTGTGAATAAAGTTACATGTTTGACTCCAGTACTTAACTCGTGGGCTCGACATGCATGCTGTGGCCTCCTTTTTCAATGAAGAAACAATATCTTAGCTGTTATAATGTGATGTCTGTTTCTGCCTGCAACAAACATAATGTCAACGTATTACTTGGTTCCCTGACAACTACAGCGTCTCTTAGAAAACAATGCCAACGTATTGCTTATTCCATAATACAGCGTCTCTGATACAAACATAATGTCAACGTATTACTTGGTTCCCTGACAACTACAGCGTCTCTTAGAAAACAATGTCAACGTATTGGTTTTTCCATAATACAGCGTCTCTGATACAAACATAATGTCAATTTATTGCTTGTTCTCTGATTACTACAGGTTATCCGATACAAATATAATGTCAACAAATGACTTCTTCCGTGATAACTAGAGTGTCTCTGATACACAGATAATGTAAAAGTATTGCTTGGTTCCCTCATAACTATAAAGTTTCCGATTCAAATATTATGTCAACAAATTACTTCTACCCTGATAACTTCAGCGTCTCTGATAAAAATGTAATGTCAACAAATTACTTCTACCCTGATAACTTCAGCGTCTCTGATAAAAATGTAATGTCAATGAATTGCTTCTTCCCTGATAACTTCAGCGTCTCTGATAAAAATGTAATGTCAACAAATTACTTCTACCCTGATAACTTCAGCGTCTCTGATAAAAATGTAATGTCAACAAATTACTTCTACCCTGATAACTTCAGCGTCTCTGATAAAAATGTAATGTCAATGAATTGCTTCTTCCCTGATAACTACAAAGTTTCCGTTACATAAATAATGTCAAGGTATTCCTTGTTCCCTGCAAAGTACTGCGTTTCTGATTTAAAAAAAAATAATGTAAATGTAACAGAGTCTCTGATATAAAATTAATGTCAATGCAGTATTTGGTTCCCTGACAATTATGTTTCACTATAAAACAAAGATTATGTTCTTAACACCAGAAAGTGCATATGCCATATCTAATATATAAAAATGACCATGGTGTTTCTAAAAGTTACGGAATTAAATTTACATTTGCATCAGTTTCATTGCTTGACGAAAAGTGTTATAAACCACGAGAGAGAGAGAGAGAGCGTGTAATATGTTACTATGTATACGCATACTCTCTTGTATACATCAACTGGCTGTACATGGGCCTTTATGTAAACCCAAGCCTGTCTCCTCGCAAGGGATATACACATATTATCGCCATTGACACTGTTATATAATACACTTTTAAAAAAAAACGCGAAAGTCAAGGAACTATATAATAATGCATCAAGCATCAGTCAGTTTCGAGGCAGATTGCAGTTAAATTATATCAATGGACTATTCTCTCTCTCTTGCTAGGAGACCTTATAAACCGACCAATACATTGCATACAATTATCCTTTTGGCAAACAAGGAAATGAGAATGACGGAAGGACCCAGCTTACCTACTACAAAGGTCCTGCCGCTCTAAACCGATTTAGACTGGTTTAGATTTTCCTTCTCTGTGAGACAGTCAATGCAGACATTCAAGCATGAACACTAAGTCGCACGTGGTACAATGAAAATAAGGTGAAATAGCTTTGCTATAACTGGTGTCACTTAATTTTGCCGAATGGAACAACCACAAACTCGTTTATCTGGAGTAGGTTTCATAACTGTATTGTTGATGTCAAATGAGTGTTTAACACAAAAATAGAATTGCTTCTTTATAAAATGTACCAATACGAACATCGGTAAAATATTGCATGAAACACCTATTACTGTTTCCCATTTATGAGATCAATCATAATTAATGATTTTTCTCTTCTTTCATGCTTATAGTTGGATACAAAAGTTAATGGTATGTTTACCAACAGGAAATTTAGTTGACTGATGTCTGGCCTGCTTCGCTGTTACACTACATAATCAAAAAACAAGGCCATTTGAGCAAAAAATGTTGGTCTTTACAGCCACAATTTACGTTTTACAGGTCATAAGTGGAAAATGTGAAAATGTGAATGTACGCGTGAAGTTGCATATCCATACATGAAACTAGGTAAAATTAAGCAAAAAATAATAACTTGTGTCTGTCTTACTTTGCCAAAATTAAACCGCTGGATAAATCTGACTAAAATATGTGCAAACACTGCAGTTTTGTTAATAGGAACATTGTTCCAAATTATAAAGAAAACAAATCTCTAGGAAATCGTTGCCTGTGTAACAACGCAACTTTCTGACCAACAAACATTTAAAACATTGGAGCTGACATAGATAATCGAAATCAAAATTTCAGATTTGGCAAAATAACAAGGTCGAGAGGAAGAAGAGTGATTGGGAAATTATTATCATTTAAATATTGAATTGTTTTAAATTGTTATTCTTTTGAATTTCACCTTTTGTGTTCTCAATAATTTAACTGTCGGCATTGCTGACTGAGGGCTCGGAGCCTTACCTCCCTCTATCACTAATTTCACTCCCTACAAAATTGAGCCCGGGGTGGGACTTTTATGGTAATTTAAATAATATATTGGGAGCACCCCTCCCCAACCCTACCAAACGCCACATTATTGATGTGCATGTATTGATGTGTATGTAATGATATGTATGTATTGATGTGTATGTATTGATGATGTGTGTGTATTGATGTGTATGTATTGATGATGTGTATTTATTGATATGTATGTATTGATGATGTGTATTTATTGATATGTATGTATTGATGATGTGTATGTATTGATGTGTATGTATTGATGATGTGTGTGTATTGATATGTATGTATTGCTGATGTGTATGTATTGATGTGTATGTATTGATATGTGTATATTGATGATGTGTATGTATTGACGATGTGTATGTAATGATATATATGTATTAATGATGTGCATGTCTTGATGATCTGTATGTAATTGTAATGATGTGTATTGCTGATGTGTATGTATTGATGTGTATGTATTGATGATGTGTATGTATTGATGATGTGTATGTATTGATGATGTGTATGTAATCATGTGTATTGCTGATGTGTATGTATTGATGTATATGTATTGATGATGTGTATGTATTGATGATGTGTATGTAATGATGATGTGCACGTATTGATGATGTGTATATACTGATGTGTATGTAGTGATGTGTATGTAGTGATGATATGTGTGTATTGATGTGTATGTAGTGATGTGTACGTATTGATGTGCATGTATTGATGTGTACGTACTGAAACGTTATGTGTACGTACTGATTTGTATTGAAACATTACTTTAAGGATGCATCAGTAGAAGAAATGTGATGAATCGCCAGTGTTGCAATCAGACAAATGAATAAAGATAAGAGCGTAATTGAAGTCCACTGAAAGCGAGTCCAAATGAGACCTCGTCTTTGTTACAATTTAGATTTGAACTGAAACATATGAAATAACAGAGAATCGTCAAGCTGCAAATAAGAGAGAGAGAGAGAGAGAGAGAGAGAGAGAGAACAGTAGTGTCTACATTTTTGTTCGTAATATAAGTAAATAGATTTTCTTTCCTTCACTTCGAAACAGGAACAAATTCATGTACAAGAACATTAAATCTGTTACGTTAGAAAACATATAAGCTTAAGGTTATCTCCCTTACCTTATTTCAATCTCTTTAATGCAATCTTTGAAGAAAGAAAGGCTATAACACTGTAGCCGAAAGTGAAAACATGACAAATTTAAGAGTATACCCAAGTACTGTCTTTCATATAATTTGAGTATTTAATTTGTTTAATGTATTGAATTTCGAACAAATTAAATAATAAAACAGCGAAAATGATTAGGTCTTTAGTAGAATATTCTTTAATTAAAACAAACAAAAATTATAGCACACATAAATAAACAACAACCAGTCATAGCACACACACACACACACACACACACACACACACAACAACAACAACAACAACAACAAACCAACTATAGCACACTTCCCAATATGGCACAAATACACCCACGTCATTATTAAAAAGGGATTCCATTATGATTCCTAGGAAACTCTCTTCAGATGAAAACTGGTTGCCCTGAAAAGAAACCTGATTGACAAGCTGCTTGATTGAACTAACGGCGTCGAGAAAACAAACGATCACAAAATTACATGGCCCTCCTCAGCCAACCTCATTCGGATCATTTTCCGGACAACAAAAAAGTACACTTAGTACACAAAAAGAAATGAAATTACCAAATAAGAAACTTTATAACTCGGTAATATTGGAATCGGATATGTGACACATCTTTAGCGACAGTTTAGGGACTGCCCAGCTGGAATTAGGAAACAGATGCGAATTGACCACAAAAAAAAACAATATGGTGACAGCCGTGGACGGATGGATGGGCGACGGCAATCGAGGCTCATTTATTATTACGGCTTGCTTGAAACAAAATGAAAATAGAGGTAAATTGCAACATCAGGAAGCATCCAGTTAGCGAAAAACGATATTTTTCCAAACTACGACAGCGACGACATAATCTTTACAGTAGTTCTCTACGACGTATTGCAAACAACATAACTAAATCAATGTATCATACATTATACTGTCTTCGCGTGTAAGTAGTGAAGGGGGCACTTTACGGACAATGCGAATTACCATTACAAGACCCTTGAAAACGTTTACGGATAAGATTTATACGGACAAGAGGTTGGGCCTATATAAGGACAAGAAAAGGTAGGGATTTTTAATAGGGTTAATACGAATGGAACAGGTTAGGTGGCGTCATGGTACTGGAAATTGGCAAGAATGTTGCAAGGGGCTGACCTCAATCGGACCAAACAGCAAACAGTGACAGCGGGGGAAAAAGCGGGTAGCGGGTGTCGGGTCAGTTCAACTAGTTCCTGAACTATACGAATAATAACGCTTGGCGGGGCGGAACTGGTGGAACACAGACATAGGACACATACATAGATTTATGCAAGAGAACATATCTTTTCGAGACATATGAGTGGCCCTGAAAAGGGCCCTTGGTTTTTCTTCTAATATCTTCTTTTCCTCCACCAACATTTATTTTCTTTCCTATTTTCTTCTTTATTTTCTTCTTCTTGTTCTCTTTCTCTTGTTTCTCCTCCTCCTCCACCTCCTCCTCCTCTTTATTCTTTTTTCGTTCTCTTCTTCTTTTTTAAGTTTTTCATTCCACTCTCTCACTCTTATTCTGTCTTCTTCATCCTCCTTTACTTTTTTGCAGCAGCTCTCTCAATCTCTCCTTCGTCTTGTTTACATTGTTTGTCTCCATCTTGACTCTGTGAATAGCATAGACAAAATACTCTAATTTCATGATGAATTCCTCCACGATTTCAAATTCGTCTATATCCTCTTGCAAGGTCTTCATCACGTCAATCTGGTTCAAAGTCATCTTCTTTGATCATTCAATGTTGTATAGCGTGACCAGTGAAACCTATGCTTTATATACTTGAAATACGAACTTGAAGGAAATCATCTTTTACAATACCTTCACATATTATCTACTATCCACACACGGAAAGAGGAAAAACAAACCCACTATCAACTATCCATTATCCACAGACGGGAAGGAGCAAACAACAAACCCCAAAATCTACTGTCCACACACTGGAATAGGGGAAAAAAAACATTATCTATCATCCACGCACGGGAAGGTGCAAAATACAAACCCCAAAGTCCACTATTCACATACGGGAAGAGGAAAGAAAACCAAAATATTCTATCCACACAACGTCCAAGCACGCATACAAACCCCAGAATATACTATCCACACAACGTACGTGCAAGCATACAAACACAACACAAATACACACAAACGTACGCGAACGCATACAAGCACACAAACACACACTCACATATAATCACATCAGGAAATGAGTGAATGTTTATACTCAAACTACTCCACACTCATACCAATTGGCAACTTGAACAGTCTCTTTTCTAGAGATCTGGGTAGCCCTAAGAAGGGCTAGTTTTTTAGAACTTCAGTTGCACCAGCTAAATGCTGGCACCTCCCAGGCCGGGCACCACAGATACATCTTGTACTCCAGTCCTGCTCCCAATTTACATTTGTTCCTGGGTGCGCAAAGGCGGATTGAGCGGCTTCATCATCCCAGTCTTCACTTTGTGGGATAGTGAAGACTTCCCTCTGTCTTCTATTTTGCAATCGGGGATTATGAAGTCTACTTATCTCTGGTACTTGTATTGGTAGTAGTAGTTGCGGTTGTTGTTGTGGCTATTGTTTACGTTGCTGTGGTGCTGGTAGTGGTTTTGGTGCTGCTACTGGTTGTGGTGCTGCTACTGGTCGTTAATGTGCTCTCACCTCAGGCTTGACCTCACACAAAAGTCTCAGCATGAGGTGAGGCAGGATCCCTTTCTTCGTTTCCTTCTCCTCTTCCTTCCTTTCTCCTCTTCATCCTCTTCTTCAAGTCTGGCAGCTTCGGCTATGGCCTCCATAGCCAGCTCATCAAGAATGCGCCTGGCATACTCCAAGTGCATCTGAAGCTCTAAGAGTTTGGCAATTCTGCTAATCTTCTCAACGTTGATACCTCACCGTTGGGTAGCTAGACTGACGAACGCGAAACACTAATTGTTTTACTTACAAACTTAGCATTTACAGACACAAACACATAGACTATTTGACAAGCTAGGTAAACGAAGTGCTTATAGACACAGTTCTATTTTTTAACGTACAAACACAATTGCAAGTGTTTTGGCATCTTACTAGTATCTCTTTTCTAGAGAATTGGGTAGCCTTGAAAGGGGCTGATTTTGTGGACGGGGATTATAGCAATCTTTTATCGTCTAAGACTGCCTCCCCGTCTGGCGGCAGGCTTTCCCACAGAATAGGGTCTACTTCTTCGGAAAGAGAATGAGAACTCTTTCCTGTCCACACGGCAGTCGACAAAACATCTGTCTGGTTCCTGCTGTTGTTGCTGCTACTGTTGGTGCTGCTCTCTCTGCTTCTGAAGTCTGTACTTCTCCGTCCATTCTTCTTTATCTTTCTTGATTTCCTCTCTGAAAACCTCTTCTATCAGGTCTTCTGCCACCTTCAGCACCCTGACATTCTCTATCTCTTCCGACTTAGGTATCAGGCTTTGCCTCACAGGGTGCAAATGCAAGTAGGCTTCGTTTAGTTTAGCTAAATTAGAAGGCATTTTCACAGCTTGACGAGTCAACAATGGATGGTCAGACTGGTCAGTCAGTCAGTCATTTTAATTAGAGTCGTTTTGCGCCCATATGGGCATTTACGACTAGTTAGTGCCCCGTTTGGGGCTATTTGATGTTTACGAGGGGGAAAGAATAGTGCCACTTCCCCCAACGCATTAATGCACTTAAGAAGTGCTATTTGATTAGTCCGATTTCGAGACATTGATGTCTCACGGGACACATGGTGAGTGGGAATGGCCCATACGCACTCACTTATATGGTACATGTCTGGAAAAGGTATATCGGACCCCGAGGAAGGGATGCGCCCTACATCCAGGATCGTTCTTTTTTGTTTTTTGTTTTCTTTTTCTCCATTTTCTTAATAGTAAATGGCGTCTTTTTGCCGTATTTGTAATTTGGAAAATCATTTGTGCTGTTTGTAGAATAAGATAGAGATGACATGATGAATATCCCAGTCTATTTAGGGGAAATTCGTTTAATCGAATAATATTTTGGGTTTCTATTCTAATAATTAGTGTTTCCGCCTTGTGCGGTGGGGGGACTGATGACTGTGGTGTAGTCACATTATAGTTCTAAATATTTAGGACATATTTCCTACTTATGCAAATTTGGTGCCACATTGTGTAGCTGGTCCTGATGGTTCTGGGTTATTAGCTACCTTATAGGTCTAATTTTGGGTTCTTACTTTAATTTCTAACAAGTTTATAAATCGATTCGTTGCCGCATTGTGCAGCTGGCCTTGATGGCTGGGATTTAAGCCACCTTATAATATATAGGTTTATTGGCCAGTTTTAATTCGTGTATTTTAGACGATTCATCATGCCTAAAGTTGTAGGATAGAATAGATAGTTGTTAGTATGAATATTGATGGTTAAATTAATTACCGATCACCTTTTGCATTGCTTAATTGATTATACATTTGGACGACTCAGGGTGCTAAGTGGGTGATAGGTCCAGGTGCAGCATCTGCCCGCATTTCGAGGAACACACCCCTACTTGGGCGGTAAACCGTATGCTAACCCCGTCCCTAATTTCCCACTCAGTCACTCCAAGAAGGTTGTCCGGTGATGTAGTAATCAGATATTGTATAACTGGGTATTGGGCTATGTCCTACTTCTGAATCTGTCACTAAACTGCATTACCTGTATAACCACTCAGGGTGCCGTAGTGGGTGATGGGTGCAGGTACAGCATCAGCCCACGTTTCGCGGTACAAGACCCTACTTGGGCGGTAAACCGTATACTACCTCCGCATCCACTTCCCCACATGTTTCAATGCATGAAACTAGTGGATGGATGATTGGCTTGAGTAAGTGGCTAATTGTAATTATATATAGGATTTATGAGATGTCAAGCCGGTCTGAATATAATTGGTTGGGTTATGTCTTGTCGACTTTGTCAATCTCCTTGAGGAAGATCAATATGGCATTATTTATTTGATTGGGGTTGGGATTAGATTGATAAAGTAGTTCGGGGTAGGTATATGATGAGCCAATTTTCTTTGACATGGTGGTTAAGTTTTGTCCTTTGTTTGTCATATCTCGGGCATATGTTAAAAACGTGCGGGAGATCTTCATCATCAACGCAGTTGGGCATTTTGCTCCATTTCCACAATTAGCCAGGACATGTTTCCCCATATTACTTACAAGTAGGGTTTTTCCTGTATTAATTCGGTTAATGATCCGTTGATGGTCTTTGATATTGGTTTTTGGTGTTTTGGTTTTGTGACGCACTGATTTTTGTATCGAGTACAGCGTACGTCCTTTGGGGAATATATCCCAATGGGTTTGCCATTTAGAGGCCATTTTTTGGATATCATGCTGTATAATTCTGGCACGCTGTAATCGATGTGGGCCGATTCTGGTTCGCTTAGTGCGTTCTTTGCTACAAGGTCGGCCTTGTCGTTACCTGGGATGTTTATATGCGACGGGACCTACATGAATTCTACAATTTGGTCTTGTTTTCCATTTTGTTAAGTAGCAAGTTTGTTTCTTTTATGAGGTTTTCACGCCCCTTTGTTTGCCTGTTTCCAAGGATTTTAGCCCTATCAGTGAGTTGCTTAGTATTAGTGTTTTCTGGAATTTCTGTTGGTATGCTGTCTTCACTGCTTCAAGTATAGCCCAGAAATCTGCTGTGTATATTGAACAATTATCCGGGAGTCTGCTTCCTATTTCCTTATTCTATTCCGGGATAGTGAGTGCTGCAGCAGTTCTGTCCGGGTTGTTCGATTTTGATTCATCTGTGTATATTTTGACGAATTCCTAATATAGTCAGGATCTTTGATCTTATTTCTAATGGTTGTTCTTCTATGGATCCGAAAGTTATTGCTATGGTGTTGATATTAGGTTTTTTCCTTGTCAATGATGTAGGGTCTGGATATCGTGTTGATTCTGCACGAAGGCAGTCGAGTTGTAGTTCTTTACATAACGAGTGGATCTTTTTCCTAGATGGTGGATGAGGGAGAAGTCTCCGGCTAAATGGGTTGTTGCGTTTATTAATGATGTCCCTTGTGGGATGGCTGAGGTTGAGTATGGAACTTCTAGCTGCATATCTTAATGTTAATTCTTCTCTTCTTAATAATAAAGATGTTTCGCCTGTTAGGATCTGTATTTCTTCTTTATAGGTATTTTGGAGTGTGCCTGTAGAGCTTTTGCTTGGATTATGTCAAGGTATTTAAGACTTGATGGTTTGGCAGATGCATATATCTGACATCCATAATCCAGTTTGGATCTAATTAAGGCCCTTTAGAGTGTTAACAATGTGTTTTGGTCTGCACCCTATTGTAAACCTTTGATGTTTTTCAGGAGATTAAGGTCTCCGTTACATTTTCCTAGTAATTCGGTGATGTGATGATTCCATGAGAGGTGTTGGTCATAGTACATACTTTAAAATTTTGCAACACTATTTTTTCAAATTACAACATTTTTTATTCAAACAACAAACAATAAACAATAAAACAATCAAATTATTTTTGACAAGGTTGACAACATTGTGAAGTGAAGTTAGACTTCCACGAATGGAATTTATTGGGTCACTGACACATACTACGTTTCCTATCTAAAGACAAAAAGTAGCCATACTGGTCACAAAACCATCGCTCTACTTTTTCAACGTTTCTAGAAGAGTCACGATCAAGATGAATGAATACATGTTCTAAATGATATCCAAGACTGCGTCGATAACGAAAATACACACCATATTGTCCACACACCATGGAATATGTGCCTTGTAATTTCACAATATTGAATCGTGTGGTCTGGACATTTCTTCTCATAAAGCTATGATGTCGTCTTCCAAAAGGTGTTAATCCAAACGAATACGAATCAAATGTTTCCACGCATCCCTCTTTAGGGAAGAAGAAGGCTACCCAGTGGGTTCCTGGGAGATGACTATCGCCCGTGTTGATGACGTAGGCTTGGTGGCCTTGAGGTTTGCGATGAGGCAGTTCATCTTTAGCATACACGACAGGATTCCAAGTAGTGGTGTACGAATTGTTGTTCAAAAGGTAATAAAGTTCCCAGGTATCCATCTTTTGTTCTGTTATTTTTTCTTGGGTTTTTTTTTCAGAGTAATGACAGGTCATCAATTCAATCCTGAATTTCTGCTAAAGAATCTCTGAAAAGTAACTGTTTCTTCGCTTCTTCTCAATACTCTGAACCAAGAGAGCTCCGATGTGATGGATCTATAGAACAATCAATGGAGGAGAGGAATGATCACGCAAGTCTTTATACCATTGAGGCAACAATGCTTTCTTCTGAGAGGAGACCCCAAGCGTCCTCCAGATACTCGTCCAATTTTTCTTCTTGACTCATCATCAGACATTTATCGTGTTCAATTTGACTGGGATGATTGTTTTGATATCCATAGCAATCTTCCTTGATCAATTCCATAACTTTTTCTGTCAGGTGTTTGGCAAAACAGGAGACTAAATTTTGTTCTTGTTCTGGCCATTTGGACCTCATCAATATGACCTCTTCGTCTTTGTCTTTGTATTCTGCTCTCCATTACATTTCTGCTTCCCATTCCATTTCCATAGTTTCTTCATCATTCAAAGAGGGATACGTGTCTTCCATAGCTTCTAATAGTCTAGGATGACTTCTTTTCAAACTGTTGATTGCTATCATATTATGAACTTAGGCATACAAGATGATGTTCACTGTGTGGTCTGGAGGTGGGTTTGCAATTTGAATTTCTACACGAAGTTGGCCGAATATTAAAGGGTTGAAATGTCCCTCGTCGCTGCCTTGGTCTGGCTTGAAACCAAACCCCACAATGTGTAGCCTCCTGCATAATCCTCAAATGTACTTCCGTGACTGGTGTTGGTCCCTAACTGTCCGGTAGCTTCTACAGGGACAAGTACGTTTTCAAGTAATTCTTCTCGTTACCACCAAACATAGGTTCGAAGGGTCTAGTGCACGAGGTTTTTAAATACGACTGACTTCGATCTTGATCACTTTGTAACGTTTAAACTCGAAAGGATATTCTTTGTAGGATCCATTGCAGGCTGAATTCTTGACGATGCCAATGACTAAACGATTGGGTAACTGTCCTTGGAACAGATAATCTTCGATCATGGATTGATGTCCAGCGGGAATGGCGAAAGTTTTCACTTCCAGGCGGCGTATCGATTACTTGGCGCACGTTCTGCTCAAAATGTGATTGATGTGGTTTCCCACTATAAGCATCACTTCCACGCATCGCACGTAAAATTTGGCTTCTTGGATGACCGTTTTGTAAATGATATCACCTGCAACCATTAAATGGAATGTGGCACTGCTGCGATTCAGTCTCAGGCGGACATTCACTTCGTTAAGCAAATACTTCTCTTGTAACCACAAGTCCAAATGCAAGCGATCCATCAGTTCTAAACAACGTCCTTTCTTGATTTTCTCTCGGCGAGCGATATATCTGGCATTGTGAATATTGTCGTCTTCTAGCGCGTTTGTTGTGTCGTTAAACGTGTTCTCACACGCTGGGTCTGGTTTCCATACCAAACAAGCATCCAGATCAGTGTTCCTTGCCTCTTTTCCGCACATCAAGAGATTGTACTGGTTGGCTCGGTAAGGGTAAGTATCCATGCTGCTGCTGACTAGTTTGTTATTCAAGTATAAATCTACAATGCTGGACAAGGAATGCAAGAAATTGTTGACGGAAACTATCCTGTCATTGTCTCTCGGATTGGTGTTGTCCGCCGCTTTTTTCACTTAGACTTTTAGGTACAAGAAACTGCTATTCAGATCGATGTAATCTTCGGGCTGTCCTTTGATTTTAAACTCAATTGGAGCTGAATCCGTCAAAGAGGAGACGGGATAAAACTCTAGCCATTGGGTTTCTTGCATCGTCATCATGGTGGGTGGCATGGCAAAGAGATCCAGTTCCGACTTGGAACAGGCGCAAACTCTCGGTGCATCATTTTCTATTTTTTCTCTCTGTAATAATCAAAAATGTCTAAGTCTCTGACGGTTCTTCTTTTCTTGGTTTTTCTAGTACTGGAGGTGTGAAGTCGTCTGGAGAGGTGTCTTCGTTGTCTCTTTCTGCCTTGTCCTTGCTGTGACGTCAGGGAAGCAGGAATGCCTGACTCAGCAGAGTCCAGGGCATTTATAGGAGTTTCTCGACGGAACAAAATCTCTTTGCCCGTTTGAAGCAAGACACTTTGCCTGCTCTCAGGAAAGCTTCTTTGGGGGCTTGTTTGTCGATGATGACATTTTGGAGAAATTCTTTGCTGTGCTTCAAATGCGGTGTCTTTCAATGCCTGGTATCCTCGTGTCATCATCGGTTTCAAAACGGGGGCCACCGAAAGAAAGGCCGATTTCAACATATCTCCTAATCTATGTCCTCGCTATCGAGCGACTCCTAGGTACACTGGATAAATGACTTACAACTCGTTAGAGAACCGGTTTCGAAAATGGAGTTTTACCTTGACTTTCCATTTGGAGGATGGAATATTTTGTCCCGGATCTCAATTTATAGCAATGTTGACAGTGCCGAAATATGACTTACCGACGGCCAAATAGTGAGGATGTACAAAGTTTCGGTGAACGTGAAAGGTGTTTCCACCTTCCTCGTCAGTGACCGTGGTAGAATCCACTTTCAAAGGAATGACACGCAGTTGCCGTACGGAGGTGTGTCCCACCACGTTGTACTCCACCACATCGGAGTACACAAAAATCAAATAGAATCCTTTGTTCAGTTCTATAGGGGATCCGAAAGCCCTGCAAACATCCATGTTGCTGTTGATCATCAGGATCCGATTCTGTGGTATCATCTGTGGAGATCCACCCAAACTTTAAAACAAACTACCATTTAAAAGGTAATAGCCAACGTTTCCGTATCCTGAAATTTCATCATTAGGCGACGAGACACTTTATCGTACTCAATCTTAACACTTTTTTGTCTCTCGGCAGGACTTTGCCAAACGCTTCCTCGAACCTGCCAGCAACTGTGTCCACCAAATGTTGACCGCTAAAGTAATAGCCTGACGAAATGTTCACAGTGTAGATGCTGACTAATGGATTGTTTTTTGCTGGATTTATGTCACCTGAAAAGTTCATATTACTCATCTCTTGTTGCAATTGGTCGTTCAGGATTTCGACATGGAACGGTTTTGCGTTTCAGTGATGTTTTGAATATGTGTAGGGTGAATCATTTCCACCAAAAGCCACTTCCCTATGGGATTCGTGAACTAATTGGATGGCCTGAGGTAATTTGGCCGTGTAACAGCATAACATGTTTGTGGGAAACACCTCCATGGAACTGTCACTTGGTAACGTTAACTAAAATTAGTTGTTGTTGTTCATAACTCTAGAGTCCTGCTGTCCGAGGGGTCACTGAAGGTCAGTGGAGTGTCTGAAAGAGGATTGTTGTTTTGGTGGTGACCGTTGGGAGCGGGACTGACGTTGGACGCAAGACTCTAGTTGTTTCCGCTAGAAGAGTATTTCAGGGACGGATTGGGAAGAAATTAACCGATGCTAAAGCTCAGTAAAATGGTCCACAATTGTTCGTCTCCTTGTTGGAAACTCTAATTGTCAATGGCAGAGCTGATGACACAATACACCACAAAGATCTGGCAGAAAATGACGATTTGCGTTTTAGGCACACGTTCTCCACACCACACCCAAAGTGGTTGTTTTTGTAGATCTTGTACAGACAAAACTCGGGAAAGGAGTGATCACTGTGGTGGTAGTGGTTAAGGCTGTGTTTGAAGGTCATGATAGTCACTTCATTTTATAGTCCATGACTTGCAAAGCGTTGATCCAAGAGTCAAAAGTGGGAGGATATCCTTGCGAACGTACTTTGACTTCTTTGACAAGTCGTTTTCCCACTTTTCGGGTTCTTCGATCGAGAATGCTTTCGATGTCGTATACTTCCTCTTCTTTGTTGGTCACGCGTTGTAACTCGGTCAAGGAAAACGTTCCTTTAAAACTTCCTCGTTCATGTCTTCCAATTTATAGACCGCAGGATGACGGCCACGCACTTGTCGTATGACACGAAACAACTCAGTGGTCCAATTGTATAAGTAACCTCTGTTGAAAGTGTGTTTTGTTTTGCCAAAAATAGTCACTTCGTTGTCGTGGGTTACTTCTTGGGAGGCACATTCGATGCTTCGATGGTAAGATTGGTTGTACGCTTGGACCAGTCCGGTAAGACGTCAATGTACTTAAGAGTGTATTGAAGAGTAAAATATTTCAACATGTGTTCTTTTAAGATGCGTTGAAAACGTTCCACGATGTTGGCTTTGGTTTCGGGATTCTCGGTGGTGAAAACATGAATGTCACGTTTCTTCAATTCTTTTTAGAAAGCGTGGTTCAGAAATTCGGGGCCTTTGTCGTTTTGTCGTCGAAGAGGGTGACGACCACTTTGTTTCAACACCAGTATGAGGACTTGCACCAACTCACTGCTCGATTTGGAAGTCAATGGCACGACACGGGCAAATTTGGAAAAGACGTCGATGATAAAAGAACAAATATGTGTAGCCACGATTGTAAGTGACCAAATGAGAGACATCGGCTAAATCGGCTTGTGATTGATGATCGGTGCCTTCCACTCAGGTGCGACTTCGTGGCTTGTTATTTTAACCATCGTTGCACTTGAGATAAACGGACACTTTTCAGACGGGTTTTGGCAGCATGATACAATTTCTAAACTCCTCCGTAACCTGCAGGATGGGATGGTTCGTAGTAAATGCTGGCTAACACATTCTCCATTTTTTTGTTAATAAGTCACCCACTCTTCACTGATGCTATTTTGGATGTGGCGAGATGGTAATTTGGAAACGGCTTTACATGTCGACCTGTCACGGGAGCTGAAGTCGAGGGTAGTGGTGGCACTGGTGGGTGGTAATGGGATGGCTTTGGTCGTCTTTTCTTTTTCACTTCTGGTTTCCCTTCTTTCTTTTTCACTTCTTTCAAAGGGGGAGTGGACATCATCATTTTAACCCAAGCTCTGAGTTCTTCTCGTTGAGGGGTGGGGGAATGGTTCAACAAGGACGCTGCAATTTTACTAGGGATGGGAACTGCTGACTGTGTTTGAAAGACTACTCGTACATCTTCTTCCTCAGACATCTTTGGGACTACGTCTGTCTAGACTGCAAAATGTGGTGGTGATGGTGGTGGTGACGGAGGTTGGACAGGACGGACAACATGTCCCCATGTTTGACTAAACGAGACGGTAGTCCATTCCTTTTCTTTCCCTAGGGGGTGAAGAAGGTTATCTTCTAGGGAGTGACATCTTTGTTTGTTTGTTGGCTCCGGAGTATACACTAAAAATACACTGACGTCGATGACTTGGCACACGCCCTTGTATCTTTTTTCTCGGTCTATCGCCTCGTCGAAAAGGTGAGGATTTGTTTTCCAAAATCGCCAAAGAATCCTCCCCTTTGCTTGCTCCTCTTTTTCTTTGGAAGACTGCGTATTTTCCGGGGTAAACGTCGATGCATGGCTAAGGGCTTCGTCGGATGACGAGACTGTTCTTTTCTTTTTCCTTTATCTTTTTGGACAGGAGAACAACGATGGTGATAGTGTGCACTTCTTTGAGTGGACATCTTTGAGCGTTCAGGAGGACACATGCACATATGCAAATGCACTGAAATCCATGGCTTGACAAGCGTCTTTTTATCTTATTTGTCTGATAAGGTTTGAAAGAAAAAATCCTCCCTTTTGGTTGCTCCTCTTTTACCTTGGAAGACTGCGTCTTATGAGAGGTAGACGTCGATGCTTGGACAAGCGTTTTTTTTCGGATGACGATACTGTCCTTACTTTCTTCTTTTTCCTTTTTGAACATGAGATCGATTATCGTGACGGTGTGCACTTCTTTGAGGGGACAGCTTTGGTCGTTCAGGAGCACACACACGCACACACACACCCATACATACAAATGCACCTAAGTCCATGACTCTGACATGCGTCCTTTATCTTATTTGTCTGATACGGTTTGAAAGAAAAAATCCTCACTTTTTTGGTTTCTCCTCTTTTACTGTGGACGACTGTGTCTTTTCAGGGGTAAACGTCGATTCTTAGTTACGCGTTTTCTTTGGATGACGAGAGTGTCCTTTTCTTGTTTCCTTTCTACACAGGAGAATGAAGATGTTGACGGTGTCCACCACTTCCTTGAGGGACATATTTGGGCGTTCAGGTGCACACACAAAAATACACTGAAATCCATGGTTTTACACGCATCCTTTTATATTCTTTTTGCCAAAAAATCCACCCCTTTGATGGCTTCTCCTTTTCTTTGGACGACTGTGTCTTTTCTGGAGGTAACGTCGATGGTTGGCTAAGCGTTTTTTTTCTTCCGTCGACGAGACTGTTCTTTCGTTTTCCTTTTCATTCTTCGACAGGAGAACGACGTTGGTGACGGTGTGCTCTTCTTTGAGGGGGCATCATTGGGCGTTCAGGAGCACAAAAACACTTATACCCATCCGTGGTACATGTACAAGAGTACGAAAACCACGTTAATCCAACTAACAACAACACTTATACCCATCGTTTGCCTCGTGTCTTTTTTATACTGGAATGCGTCGCCACTGATAGCCTTTACGTCGTATCAACTTGATGACAGGCATCACACTTTATGAAGGGTTCGCAAAGGACTAAATTGGGGCAGTTCTTGCTTGGATAAATCCAGCAAACTCTATAACAAGCCAGATCTCTCTTGGACTTTTATTTTGGGGGCAAGTACTTTGTGAGCAGCTGCCACTTCAGCTAAAGAGGAAGAGGGTGTCACCGCTGGAGGAGTTCTTGGAGACAAGGGTTTCCATTGTTTCATCAAGTTAGTTAGAACGGCTGTCAAATTGGGTTTGGCAGGCATCACCAGCAACGGAAAAGTGGAAGAACCTGAGGCTACTGGAGACGCCGTCACCGTCGCTGCAGGTCGTGGTTTGCGACTGTAAGCTTGCGTCCTTGCCGAAGTGGCTCTTTTGCGGAAAGAACTTGTTTTCTGCGGTTTTGTCTGGGGACTTTTCTTTTTCTGAACCTGTGATCTGGTCTTGACACCGTTGCTCTTTTTCTTCTTCGGGGTACGTTTGGGAGTGGTTTGTTCTTGGGGAGGACTTTGGGGGCATTGGAATCCCATTTTAAGAGGGAGCGAATGATGACACCTCCTAGAGAACCGTTAAATCCAGGTTTCAAAATGATTTGCTTTTTGGTTTGAGTGTCGATGCGAGGATCGGCCAGTTGCTTCAAGGCTTCTTTCTTTTTCTCAAAAAAAGCGTTTGGTTTGGTTTGGGATGTGAATGATGCCTTGTAGTAATTGACGTGCTGTCACCGTAAACCATCGAAGGACTGGCTTCTAAGACACGAGCACGTATTTGTGGATTTTTTCGCGACTGATGCCGTACAAGGCACGAATCAAATTGACGGGAAGATGAAGCTGAAGGGACGTCATGTTGACATTGTGTAAGACAGAACCAAAGTGTCCGGGTTTTTAACATATATTTTTGTTGTTGTTGTTGCTAAGTCGACTACGGGGACGTGTAGATAATAGGCTCTCTGTCTTGGCACCAGTGGTGAAACAGATGGATACAAAATCGCAAATAATCGGGCGTGGTGGGTTTTAAATTCATGAGTAAAGTGGCGTGTAGGATTTTAGTGGCATCGTCGTACGCATGAGTCAGCCATAGCATTCCTAACTGTTTGGCTAAGACTTGCACTTGCTATTTATCTCTAGGGCTTTTAAATTAAACACTATCACGTAACGAGCATTGAGACTGATGGTGCGATAGGCTTTATTTTACTGAGGGAAAAGAATTTGAGTGATGTAAATGACATTGGCATTTCGATGATGCCCATAGCTTAATTTATTCTTCGTCTTCTCCTAACATGTCGTCCAAGATGACCAGATGGGTTTGACTGGGGTCAGACACGATCCCGTCGTCTTCTCCAGGAATGCCTTCCACAAACACGATGGAATCGTCTTGGTTTTCTCGCAGGAGACTGTTAGCCGATTGCCACTCTTTGTAACACCACACGATATGCTGAGGTGGACGATCGATCAAGTGATGTTTATGTTCGAACAAACTTTTAACAAAATCGGTTTTGCCTGAACCACTGGGTACGGCAATTAAGATGTTAAAGGGATGGCGAAGATACAAGGCCTACCAACTGGTACGATCTAAGTTTTCGTCGATGACTTTGAAAGTAGGGGAAGAGGGAGCAGAGACATCAGCTGTAACCATAGTGTAGGGAATTTCACTTTTAACACGAAAGACAGACAAGACTAGAGTTTCTTTATACTCTTTTCAGGACACGTTTATTGCAAATTAAAATGGTACAACACGAAAAATAAAAATATATAAAAGCCAAATGGTTAGGTACAGCGATAAAATACACATCACAACGATCAAAGTAGAATATAAGCAAGTCTCTGTACAACATTTGTTTTGACGAATGTATAGTGTCCATAACCGTCCTATCCTGAATGGAGTGGTTTTCCTCCGTGAATGGTTCTTTTTCTCACACTGCAGTTAAAACAGGTTTAAAAATTACTTGTTTCACTGGACGTTTGAAGTCAGAATAACACACCTTTGACATAGTGTGCCAATTATTTTGTCCGATCCCCAAAGCCCAAAAGTCGCATATCTGTCCAGTGAGGGTGTAAGTCACAAGCTACATATACATCGTCGTACACATCTTCAGTACCTAAAAGTTGAAGAATCCTTTTTCCCCGTGGAGATCGAGAAGTATCGAGATGAAAGCGCAAGGCTTTTAACAGAATGAGTCTCTCGTGGACATTTAAAGGTACCACTTTCATGTTTTGAGCCCACAAGGAATCGGCTGATAAACTAAATCCCAGAAAGAAAGTCACTAAGACCAGTGGTTCCAACATTTGTGACGTAACGAATGCAGTTGTTCTTTGCGTTTCTCTTGTATTTTGACAAACTCTCGGTAAATGCGTTCTCTCAACACCACAGGCAAACCACGAATGTTTTCTTGGAAAGTATCCATTCAGAGACCACTGAGGTCGTCCCACTAAAGGGAGGTAGTGACAAACCGCAGACCATCGAGCATGTTCAAGGTAAGCCAAATCCTTATGCTCAGACTCATGAAATGACAAACCGCAACTGAAGTACTTGTCTTTGTCCCTTTCGCCCAAGTAGATAAATCTGGCTCTGGCTAATTCTTCGGGGGTAGGTCCTCCCAGATATTTAGGCCATTTTCCTGGAAAGGTTTGGAATCTACTTTCAAAGTAACAGGATTCAGGCAAACGCACAGGGAACGAATATTCGTCTTTCACATGCTCATTTCGATTACAGTACGGTGAAATCCGCAGAAGTTTGCGTAGTGTTGGATGACATCCGTAGGGTGGTAGCCGCAAAGTTTCACGTGGAGGATGACATTGACCATGAAAACCAGTAAAGAGTGCACAATAACGAATGACATCGCTTTCGCATCCGTCAGGTTTGACACGCACAACATCACCTTCCATGGTAGCTGTAGTGGTAGTAGTAGTAGTCATATCAAAGTTCCAATGATGTGGTACTGAATCAATGAAGTCACAGCATACGGCATCCCTGTAATCGCAAGGTACAGCATCGCACTCCACTTGACAATCACCGAAATTGAATGGTGTGGTCTGTTTAAAAGAATTCAAATTTCTCGCTTGGCAATGGTAGTTAAAATGAACTATCGGTCTTGGACTTTGTCACTTTTTATACTAGTCTTAATGAAGTCTTGAGCTTGTACATCGTTCCTTTTTTATGCCTAATTTTGGAATACTTCTTTTTCTTCCTCCTGGACAATGGTACTACCTACTCTGAGGTACCCTCATACCTGTAGCGTAGTGTAATGGGTGTAAGGGCCATAGAAAGGTAAGGACAGTGCAGAGACCATCGAGTATATTCCATAATGAATGAATCTTTATAGATACATCGATCCATTCGCAACTTCAAACCACAAATGAAACATTGTTTTCGTATCCCAATCCAGTCTCAGGTCTCAAGTAGACAAATCCTGTTCTAGCTAAATCAGTCAAAGTAGGCAATTCTTTCCTAACCGTGGGCCATCTTTTAAACGTTATCAATCGACAGGCGCAAGCACAGTAGTCAGGCAAGAAGACAGGAAAATGGTATGGTTTGAACTTGGAGTTCGCAGTGGGTCTCTCACTCAATTCTTGCTGTGTCGAAGGCATCCTTCTTGCTGGTGGCCATCGTCTTGGAACCATTTTCTATATCAGCATGTCCATACGGCAAAGTGAAGTGATTGGGAAGCCGCACTCGCTTCTGCTACACGATTTGATACACTTTTTTCTAGAGGCCGACTGACGATTTGGTGTGTGGAAAAATGTACAATCTTGTGACGTTCGTAGGTGGTCACTTTAAAATCTTGATTATTTACAGCCTGCAAGGCTCTTTTCAAGACCCCAAATTTCACCACTTGACTGGTACGATAATTGAGAGTCAATCCTTTCCCTCTACACTCGGTGTGCACTTCTCCTTGTTGATATTTCGTAGCCGTAATTTTTAGGTCCACCACTAGAAAAACTTAGAATCTTATCGTTGGGGTGCTAGGCCAGGTTCCTAAACGGTTTCCTTCAATTGTAGTGTAACAGTGACCCAGGCGATCGATGTAGATGCAACTGTCCGTGTCAAAATATACGACACGTTCTCCTAACAGTTCTAACACTTCGTACAATTTTAAGTGAACATGGGCTATCACGTAAGCCGCAATGATGACATTTCCAAATTGGTCGGCTTGTACAAAGTCCACTTCTTCTTCATAACTGACCAGGATCAAGTCCTCACGAAGGACGTCCACGTGTTTCATGTGTTTGGTTTTGTCGTGAAACATCTTGAATTAGCGGGAAGGTTCTGTCAAATACTCTGTCTTGGGTAAACATGGTCGTTGTACCATTTTGCTCCACGAGCAATTCAACATCACTTTGGCAAACGATCGCCTTCCTTCGTTTTTCTCCACGTGGCCTAAAGGGATGCCTTCCATTTTTCTTCCTTGTCACACAAGTAATGTAACCAGCGTAGGGCTTTGACCGAGTTTTCACGTTTGTCAAAATTGGTCGTTTGAGGGTGGATGACATCCAGGGTGTTTTCGGGCATGAATCGTTGGCGGTATAGTAAGAAACACGCTTTGGCAATTGTGCAGACTTCTTCGAAAGGATCGATCCCTCCGTGCTCCATGAACAGTTCTCGAAATTCTCCACGGCAACACCATAAAATGTCCACGTCGGAACGACAATAATTTAGCATGTCTTCTTGAAAGTCGAAGGGTTCGATGCGTGAGTGTGGTACCAGGCGTAGAAAGCTTCTCGTTTTTCGTTGCGCATGTTGTCTGGGTAGTAGTAATGACCCTCAAACAAATTGGGCAGAATAGAATTTTGATTGGCTTCGGTATTGAAAAAGTGTGCGAAATAGCCTTTGATCATTTCTGTCATTCCACAAGTTTAGCCATTTGGCTCAAAGGCATGGCCAAGTAACTCATCGACACTTTAAACTGTACTTGTCTCACTTCCATGGAAATGATTTTGGCTCCGTTCATAGTCACTTTCGGACGTTTTCTAGTGGTGTTGGACGTTGGTTTGGTGTAGAATCTCTGGGCCTGGATTCTGGCTCACTCATGCCATCATCAAAATCGCTGGTATGACTTTGAGCCAAGTCTTCAACTATTGTGCGAAGCCATAGGTCATGTTTCTTCCTCTTGCTTTATTCTCCTTTCTCCACGAAATGAAACAATCGTTTCATCTTGGCTGCAAAATGTCAAATGACTACATTTGAAATGCTATGGGCCCCTATATCAATGTCAGGCCAGTGTCTTCCCTATATAAAGGGTCAGCGTCTTTCCTTCCAGTATTCATTTAACTCTCAAGCCTTCCAGAACTATAGGAGAGCCAACACAGATCGAACATCTGATCAGAACTTCGCGAGGTGTCATACGAAAGATTTCTTCAGACAAGCGGACGGACTACTCTCCCTCCTTTCGAGATATAAGTCAAGATACTTGACATATCTGTCAGAAGAAGGGGCAATGGGCTACAGAATGTCCAGCCCTCAAAAAAGCAAGACAAGTGTCAGAAGAGACAAAGGCCAAGATACCTGTTATCATTGTCAAGTGAAAGGACATTGGTCTTTAGACTGCCCTACGAAACAACAGGAGCAAGAGGAAGAGAGAGGTTACGAACAGGAAGAAGAGGTACCCTCACAAAAGGAGGAACCCCGATACGTCCAGATTGAGAAGCAAAAAGAACAAAAGAAAACGAGGAGAAAGAGAGGAAGAAGAGGAAAAACCTTTGAATGTAAAGAATTTTTTTAAAAACCAGAGAGAGTGAACAAAGACACAGAAACAGTCCTTGAACTTTTTAAAGTGTTGCTTTGTGAATTGGATTGTAAAATTTGTACCAGAATAGACCAGACAGAAAACATTTAGTGTCTCTTGGTTTTGATTTTTTAGAATAAGGACCTACACTCACGCACTCACACACACATTCATCATGGGGCAAACAAGGAATTTTGAGTTTTAATTGATTTTGGCAAAATGAATACTATCTTTTCGAGAGAAGCGGTTGGCCCTGAAAATGACCGTTGAGTGTTTTTTTTTAAAGAATACAAACTCAGGAATGGAAAGCAATCAACTTTAACTGCCGTAAGCCTTTGCCACGGCCAAAGCCTACTTCTGGACTTGCTCCTGTCGCTGATTTGGAAGAAATCACAAGGGCTGGTATCTCAGGCGTAGTAACAGGATTGGACTGTTTGGCTCGGGAAGGTCTTTTTCTCTTGGGTCGTAATAAAGAAGTCTGATAATTTGTCTCATACTCCTTAACTCTTCCAAATTGTCTCCGTGTAATGTCACTGTCTGACTTTCACTGTCCTCCTTCTCTCCTAGACTTTGTTTCTTCTATGCTGCTTCTTTTTCTTGTCGTTTCCTTCTTCTTGCCTCTTTTTCTTCTCAGTGTTGCTGTTGAAGGAGAAAAGCTTGTTCTGCTTGTTTTTGCTGCTGTAAAAATTGTTCCAATTCTTCTTTATGTCTCTGTTTAAAATCCTCGACGTGTGGTAAGGAAGGAGAAGGTGGCCATGGTGCTGATACCGGAACAAATTCTTGCCAAGAAGAGAGAAAATCCACTAAATCCCAATTACAGTTGGTCTCTTCTGGAAGTAGGACCGTGCTGACTTAGGTAGCCGCTTCTATGTCATCGCTTCTCGTCTCCATGGCCGGTGCACGCCAATTCATCGTCTTCTTAGTTTCCGTCACGTTTGAAAACTCTGTCGAATCGATTCGCTACGTACAAACACTAGCGCATCTATATAAGGAATGTGACGTCACAGGCAGCTCTCTTCGAATTGGAAGACAGACTTCGCCCTGTGACTGAATTTGGAACACATATTGGGATTGGTGAGAAAAAAAAAACAATTCGTTTCGATCTGCCCCTCCACTCTTGTATCGCAGATGCTGTTCCGTACGGACTTACCCATGTATGTGTCAAATCATCCTGGACAATCACCGATATGAGCGTTTGGAAAAGAAGGATCTATGCGGAGAGACAAGGCTGTTTGAAGAGAGCCCTCATCTACGGTCCAGAAATCAGAAGACGTTTGAGGAAGAGAAGAAGACCTATGAGATGCCCTCTATGTTAACGGATTGGTGTTAACCAAAAAAAAAAGATTTGCTCTCTTGCCTAAACATTTTTAGACGATTTTATATTTTAGGTGTGATAGATTGATATTCATCAATATGTATGTATGTATGTATGTATGTATGTATGTATGTATGTATGTATGTATGTATGTATGTATGTATGTATGTGCCTATGTTTAAGTCTCTGCTGTATTTACTATTTGTATTTGTATTTGACTCCTACTGTCCCTATACAAAACCTAACTTTCTCTTGTCCGTATACAGGCCCAACCTATTGTCCGTAGAAATCTTGTCCGTAAACGTTTTCAAGGGTTCTTGTAATGGTAATTCCCATTGTCCGTAAAATGCCCCCTTCACTACTCGTGTAACATATCGATGTGCCAGTACATCAGGGTCTTTGTTGTTTAATCTATTGAAAAGTCCTATCAAACTGCATAGACACATATCTGCAGTACATTATACGATGTTCTGGGTTTGTGCAGTTTATAGCAGGATCCAACGTATAAGCGAAAAAGACGGTAATTATATTCGTCCTTCTGGAACGAAAAGTTAATAATGGCGCTTATGTACATGTACATACATGCTAATTATATTGTACATTTATACTGTCTTTGTTTTCGAGCCTTATCGTCAGCAAATAAATAAATAAATATATATATATATATATATATATATATATATATATATATATATATATATATATATATATATATATATATATATATATATATATATATATATATATCACATTAATTTCTGAGAACGTCAAAAATTTTAGCCTAGACGTGAAAACCAAACAAACCGGCTCCTTTAATTTCCAATATTCCATTTGTTGATCATAAATCTGGTTCTGAATTGAGGGCTTTCCGCATAAAGGCACGTGCCAGACGCCGCCATTGCCAAAATCTGGTTTTCTGAAATTAACAAGATCATCTTGGCTGCTCGAACGCTAAGTGGTCTATAACAATGTCAGCACTTGTGTTTGCTTCACGTGTTATTTATTGTAGTATCTGAAAGTTTGCCAACTCTAGGCTTTGTACCTTTACATCACTTGGCCGTCAACAGGTTGTACGCTAACATTTCCGTACCGGACGTGAATGTCTGTTTGTCCGTATGTATGTATGTATGTATACCATTACACTTTATAAAGTATAAATTTTCAATAAATGATTTTACTTTGAAGATTGACAGCTATTGTCTAATATCTTTCTAACTGACCGATTTATGGTCTACCTTAGAGTGAAAATTGACTCGTCATCTCTTTGTTCCTCCATTGACAAAATCGAATCAAAGGTAGAAAGTACGAAATAAAGAAAGGAGATAGAAAGTTCCGAAAACCGTTTTTGATCGAACTGATCAACGTGGTGTCATAAAACATGCAAACATTGGCTCATCCTTATTTTTTTAAATCTACATTTCAGTTCATTATTATTACAAGATTAGTGTAAAGGTGATTAAGTAGATGATAATGATAATGATGATAAGAATAACGAGTCATGGAATGATAATAAACAATGCAAGACGACGATAAAAACAAAATTACCGACACCAAAAGCAATATCAATACTACTACTACTAGTACTAATAATAATAATAATAATAATAATAATAATAATAATAATAATAATAATAATGATAATAATAATAATAATAATAATAATAATAACAATAATAATGATAATAATAATAATAATAATAATAATAATAATAATAATAATAATGATAATAATAATAATAATAATGAAGACGATGAGTATGACCAGTCTAACAACAATGCTAATGGTGGTAAATGACTGATAGTGATAACGATGATAATGATGCATACATCTAAGATTATGATAAAAATTATGATGACAATGTCGATGATGCTTTGTCTAAATTAAAAGAAACTATTCGAGACAAATTTACATTTACTCGTTTAATCTGATTTGTGCGCTCGCAAAGTGCAATAACTATACTAAACTAACGTATAAAAATGATCAAGGACTTATGAGAGAGACATCTTGACGGATTGGACCAAAAGGTTTCACTTGCTTTTCTCGGTTGAAGAGAATTGCGATAGGAAATGCATACGTCAAGATGATATTAATCAGGACTATATTATTCTTTTTTCTCTTTGCTTTGTGCTAAGATAGAGATTTTTTAAAGCGTTGGACACAGACTGAATGATTGATGTTATAACATTTGCTCAAGACACGAATAGCATAATGTATTACGATATTAAACTTCCGTGTTGGTATTTAATTTACACGCGACTCCCGTACTTGTCAATCGTAACAGACGAGATGAGGTCACTGCAGGTCACTCAAATGTCATTCATCAAATGTCGTCCTCGCCACTAGAATTCCATCACATCGTAGGTACAGTGTATCGTGATACACGCTGGTTAACTGAGATTTAGCGGAATGAAGCAGGTGCCAGAAGGTTACAGACGGATACAACATGAGGATATTTAGAGGGTGTGTTTGGGAAACTGATGTATAAAACATAGGATTATTAACGTTAGGTGTAGCATTAAACTTTAGTGAATTACTTCAAGTTTCAAGTATGCACACCTAAATAAATATTTGAGTGATGAAGACTTGTCTCTGAAAAATGAAGACTAAATGGCAAAGTATATATCAGTTGTTTTAAATAATGTAGCATGTAGTCTGCATCTTCACACAGCCAGTGTTCGTTTTACTGGAACGGCAATTAACACAAACACGTAATATTGTGTACATGGAATTGACGTCGTAAAGATGGTTAGCCTTAGGTATAAACCAAATTTATAAAGATGACAGAAAGTTCAATAAATTAGAATTTTTTTTAGATATACTCAAAACAGTTTTTAACAACTTTAATAGATGGTGTGCAAGGAATACTTAAAAAAAAAAAAAAAAATAACATGAAAAACGGCAACCAAGAAACTCAAGTTTCTACGTGTTTTTGGTCCTTTGTTTCAAATTAGATGAAAAGAATAAATCGAACCGACGTAGCCCAGTTGGTAGAACGTCGGACCTGTAATACAAGAATTGCGAGTTCGATACCCGTTCAGCCCGGCTTGGGCCAGCTGCCTAGGCATATCCATATGAAGTGTTGACAGTAGCGTTTAAAAACTAAGCAAATAACTAAAAACATACATCTCGGCATGTATGATTCTACTTATGATTTCTGTGTTGCATGATTCTATATGGTTTGACGTAGGGCCACTATATGCGCGACATGCTTTTATCTTATAGAAACAATTAGTTGTTATGTATACCTATATTTCTTTTAACCATTGGAACATGATTGAGTCTATATTGTGTGTAGTGTTTATTCATGACTATAAATTGTATTGATCATCTATAATCAAGATATTAGACAGTTAATTTTTGTATGCAGGTATATAATTCTATTTTAAGATATTAAGAGTGTAGATTGTATAGGATCTATAAATGGCTGTTGACGTATGTGATTACGACCATTAATAATATTATTAATAATAAGACCTGTTTACCACTTTAGGGTTGTTTCAATATGGACAGGAGGGTTTATAGAAGAATTTATCTCCCACATGATGTGTTAGGTCCCATGGATAGGTATTTTGAAATTATAGATTCAGTAGTAAGATCTGTCACGTGGGGTATATTGCGAAATATAGTCGCAGCAGACACTTAAATGTGTATATAAGGAGAGAACTGAGCAGTCAGATTCACTCCTATTTTGGATTCATTCCTATTTCTGATTCTTGTTTGATATGTTAAATCAGACTGCAGATGTGCTTGATGTTGTGTTTAAATCATTGAGAGTTGACATTTAGGAGTATTCATTCGAAATACAAAGTGCACATTGGACTAGAATATTATTCTGGTACCACTGTGAATCGTTCAAAGGAATTCTGGACAATGCCATTGTGATACGTATATTCAAGGATCTGAAATTAATTCGGAATATTCGATTCTTTTTGGACCTGAATAGAAATTTTTAAGATTACTTTGGATTCAATTCTTTATATGGTAACTTCCTCTTTCATTCTCATTTCATAACTTTGATAATCAAATTATTTGTTAAGTTTTACAAAACATATTAGTTTTGCTTCTTTCTGTTAATTAGCTTACGACCATATAGTCGTAACATAGTGAAATGTTACGTCTTTTCAGGCAAGTAATGTAACTGGTGATGGTGAGTTGACCAAATGGCCCAATTTATATAATATGAGTTGTTACAAAGCCGATGATTTGGGATGGGTGGAGGGTGGATATTTTGTGGAGTTTACCGCTATTTCTCAGCATATGATAATCTATACATGGCGGCTAGTGTATTTGGTGTGAGAAGAACCGGGGAAAACCCCGAAGAGAACCACCGACCCGCTGGTAAGCTTTCTCACATATCCATATTGGCCGAGCCCGATACTCGAATCCACGCTGAAGGAGGTGAGATGTCAGTGATCTGTAAAGGGGAGCGTTTTAGACCACCGGCTAACTGGGACCCCACCTCGAATATAAACCCCTTGATATTAACCACAAATGATATGTCTGGACCAGAGGGAATAAGGACAGAACAATGGGCGTCACCGGAATAGCATTGACAGTGAAACAAGAAAGTGCACTGTTTTCTAAAAAAAAATTAAAAATGTGCATAGAATTATATCAAAATATGTAGAAATTAAGGAGTATTATAATCCCGAATACATAAACGTTTGTATCAGTCTCACCAACAGCTTAACAGTTGAAAATATTGTTTGTCCAGCTCAATTCCACTACATTTAGGTAGGAATGGAAAGAACACGACTTGCTCCAAATTTGTTTCAAAGTACACTACAAAAATATAAATATACTTTGAACAAATTTTGTCTGATAGGGGAAATACTTGGGATTTCAGGAGATTCACCACAAAACGCGTACACACAGACACAGCGCGCCTTTTGGGGAATAACATTATATTATGCTAGATAATTTAAAATAATTGTTCATATAAAGACCGACAACACGTTTCTCCAACTCCTTAGGGGGCCCCTGATTAACTCCATATCGGCCCCGTCTGACCGAGTGATCAAAGGCGCTCGCCTTTACAGATCACTGACATCCCATCTCTGCCCGTGTGGCTTCGAGTCTCGGCTCTGCGATCGTGGTTATTGAGAAAGCTTACCAGTAGCTTTCCGTGGGTTGATAGTTTTTCTCGGGGATTTCATGGTTTCTTCCTCCATCAAATACACATGCCGTCATAATAGCATATCATGTGCTAAAAAAATGACGTGAACGTATATCTTTTTCATATATATATATATATATATATATATATATATATATATATATATATATATATATATATATATATATATATATATATATATATATATATATATATATATATATATATATATATATATATATATATATATATATATATATATGTATGTATATATATATATATATATATATATATATATATATATATATATATAGTCAGTATTTTGTGGAAATTATCTGCGAGTAGAATACTTAAAGAAAAGGCATATAATGGCCAAGTCATTTATACAGGCAACATTCGCCCCTGGGTCTTTTCCTTCTTCTTGAAGACTATCTCCCTGGGATCCCTATCCTTTATCCATGTGTGTACTTACTTGACCTGAAAACTCATTTTATAATAACCAACATAAACATAGTAGATGCCAATAATGTTGGACGTTATGTTCCTTGGAACCCTTGTAAAGAGTAGGATCTCTGATAAAATATCCTAGTGGAACCCTTGTATGAAATAGATCTCTGATAAAATACCCTAGTGGAACCCTTGTAAGAACAGGATCGCCGATAACAAATCCTAGTGGAATCCTTGTAAGAATAGGATAACTGATAATACAACCTAGTGGAACCCTTGTAAGAATAAGATATCTGATAACATATGCTAGTGGAACCCTTGTAAGAATAGGATATCTGATAACACATGCTAGTGGAACCCTTGTAAGAGTAGGATATCTGATAAAATATCCTAGTGGAACCCTTGTAAGAAAAGGATCGCCGATAACACATCCTAGTGGAACCCTTGAAAGAATAGAATATCTGATAACACAACCTAGTGGAACCCTTGTAAGAACAGGATATCCGATAACACATGCTAGTGGAAACCTTGTAAGAACAAAATATCTGATAACACATGCTAGTAGAACCCTTGTAAGAATAGGATATCTGATAACACACCCTAGTAGAAGCCCCTTTAAGAACAGAATTCTCGATAATACATCTTGGTGTGAGCGTGTGTGTGATTTTGGACTTTTAACGTAGCTTTAACAATTTTTCAGTCATATCGCCACCATGTCTGCAGTGTGGCAGTTTATAGTGATGTCTAGCACCGGGGGCATTAAGCCACAGACATGTAGCATCCTCTCCCACCCATTCACATTATCCTGACACCAGGCCGACCAGTCCTAACAATAACCCCTGAATGCTGAGCGCCTAGCGAGGCAGCTGTAAGTACCATTTTTATAAGTCTTTGGTATGATTCGGTCGGGGTTCGAACCCGCGACCTACCGCATCCGAGGCGGACGCTCTAACCAAAAGGCCACCGGAGCGGTTAATACATCCTGGTGTGAGTGAATGTTCCTTGGAACCCTTGTAATAATCGGTAAATACATCCTGGTGTGAGTGAATGTTCAATTTAAGATAGATTAACTCCGGAACATGACAATACCAGGAAATGGCAGTCCCCTATTTAAACCAAACTAGATCAAATATGTTAAGCCCTAATTTGAGCATCTAACTCCGAATTCTAAATATTTGTATAGCATACGGCTCAAGCTCAGTATCCTTGAATGAGAGACATGAGGTTATGCTTACACCAAATCTATTTTCTAATTTCATGCATCAAACATTAGCAAAAAATGTCACTTGCATATTTCTTACTTTATTGTAATTAAAATAACACAATGACATATTTGATACCATTAGTCCTGGGTACCTGAAATTATTTTGAAAATATCAAAATTAGCCAGTGAATTGTTTATATGGTTTTCCCTCTTTTATTTACAATAAGCCCCCCCCCCCATGTTTTAATAATGATGTGATACACTATCCATAACCACCATACGTTCAAATGCTTTGATATAATATCCATTTACACCATACTTCAAAATGCTGTGATACAATATCAATAAACACCATACTTCAAAATGCTGTAATACAATATCAATAAACACCATACTTCAAAATGCTGTGATACAATACCAATAAACACCATACTTCAAAATGCTGTGATACAAATACCAATAAACACCACACTTCAAAATGTTGTGATACAATACCAAATATATAACATACTTCAAAATGCTATGAGTGATACAATACCCATAAACACCATATTTCAAAATGATGTGATACAAATACCAATAAACACCACACTTCAAAATCCTGTGATACATTACCAATAAACACCATACTTCAAAATGATATGAGTGATATAATACCCATAAACACCATACGTTAAAATGCTGTGATACAATCCCAATAAATACAATACTTTAAAATGCTGTGATACAATACCAATAAACACCATACTTTAAAATGATGTGATACAATGCCAATAAACACCATACTTCAAAGTGATGTGATACAATACCAATAAACACCATAGTTTAAAATGATGTGAGACAATGCCAATAAACACCATACATCGAAATGTTGTGATACAATACTAATAAACACCATACTTTAAAATGATGTGATACAATACCAATAAACACCATACTTTAAAATGATGGCGTAATACGTATCAACTTACATTACCTTATATTTCCTTTATAAATTGTGATTTTCATAGTTATGAATTAAACATTTTAGGTCACTTACATTTGTAATTTTTTTGACAGCTTGTGACGATCGCGCTGGTTTAGTGGTCAGCATGTCAGTCTCGCTATCAGTAGGATGCTGGTTTGAAACTTGCCATAGGAATAGATACCCTTAACTGCAGTTATATGTCCTTGGCATCCAACATGGGAAAAGTTACAAAGCAATCGAAGGGCGGAAATTTCATGATATGTAATTTCATCTTAAAAGAAACTACAGAAGGTGGAATCAGTCTGTTGAAAGACCAATCACATCTTGCTTCTAGAAAATTAAAGTAATTTAGGCTCTATTCCCACTACCGAAGGACAATAATCTTTTTGAGACACTGGTAAAATACCTCTCAATATTGTGAAACAAACTTAATTTACTCAAAATGAATATAGATTATTTTGACAGAAAGATGCATCGTTAAAACTTGACTTACTTGCGTTTCACAGTCTCGTGTTGGGTGCCTGATTGTTTCCACATAGTAGTGCCGCATACAACGGTTTTCTCTACGCACAGCAACGACCATCAATATTCCTACGAGATGAAAAATAGTGCCCACCACGAGAATATAATAGTGCACAGGTATAATCCTCATTGTAGTTCCTTTAAAATTGTAATACTGACCCTAACCAGGGCCACGCGTTTTGTTCAAATAAAAATCATCCTGAATGTTTCATTTGACCCTACAAAAGCGCTTGATAACAATAGAGCGGTTCAGCAAATATTTTTCTTGTGCAAGACACAGGTGATCATCAACGGCGAGTTCAGACATCGAAATAGTGTCAAAATCCTGATCCACTATATACCATCCGCTTAAAGTTAGGTACGCACTACGGGCAGCCATCTCTAACGAAGTGTTAAGTATACCAGATGCACAAAGGCAAAACCTATGTAAACTGTATATGTTTGCAAGGTAGTAAAATGGTTAATAGCTAGATGAATGACTAATACGTGCTTGTTGTAGCAATAGGGGAACCGCTGACGAGATGTCATACTCTAATTAATGTTCAACTTACTTCCCACGCACTAAATTGGATAGGAATGAGGTATAAAAAAAGAAGATTAAATTTTTTTGACACGATGCAAACAAAGCACACAACTGTGCGGTGCACAGCAGTTTGCAGCAGTATGCCGGGGTGCATTGTATTGTACCAAACATGCGTATTAATTCCCCACCTTGCCAAACAATCAATCATGACTGCAAATTATGTGTGACTTGTTAATCTACTAGTTTGATGCTGTGAGACGGACTACGTCATTTTATGATTCCTAAGGTATGACTGATCATGGGATGTGCCCTACGTCCAAATGGTGTGCATAGCTATACTGGCATGATTGATTTAGATCACAGGTGAAATTTTTTCGGAAGCAGGGGGCTTTCTAGGTAACATTGGACACTTGTTAATAACAAAAGCAAAGTAAGCAACTTCTCAAAATACAACCCTCATTACAAATACTGGACGTGCGCATGTGGATATTTGAAAATCTCAAATGTAACCCATGGAAATGGTAAAGCACAGAGACTAACGAGACAGCCTGAAACAGCCTACTCCAAAAGGTTGCATAGTATCCGATAGAACCTCCTTAGTCTTTATACTCCCCACAGTGGTCCACGAGTATAAAATACAGTAATAATTAGTCGCAATACGTAACTGTTATGCGCGCTGACTATTATTTAGGGGTGGGGGCTAGAAGCCTTCATACTTAGGCTTATCCGTGTTTACTTACTTCACTGAATTACGCAAGTATAAAACATTACATGTTTGTCACCGTATCTTGAATTACAAGTATAGCATCGTGTCTGTCATCGTATATTGAATTGCGATTCTGGCGTGATACATTTAATTGCATGTCTGTCATCGTATATTGAATTGCGATTCTGGCGTGATACATTTAATTGCATGTCTGTCATCGTATATTGAATTGCGATTCTGGCGTGATACATTTAATTGCATGTCTGTCATCGTATATTGAATTGCGATTCTGGCGTGATACATTTAATTGCATGTCTGTCATCGTATATTGAATTGCGATTCTGCCGTTGTGCATTGAAATTAGATGTCTGTCATTGTATAATGAATTGCGATTCTGTCTTTGTATATTGAATTAAATGTCTATCATCGTATATTCAATTGCGATTCTGTCATTGTACATTGAATTAAATGTCTGACATCGTATATTAAATTGCGATTCTGACGTTGTACATTGCATTACATATCGTATATTGAATTACGATTCTGTCGCTGCACATTTAATTACATGTCTGTCATCGTATACTGAATTGCGATACTGTCGTCGTACATTGAATTACATGTCCGTCATCGTATATTGAATTACATATATGTCGTCGTACATTGAATTATATGTCTGTCATCGTACATTGTATTACATGTCTGTCATTACATATTCAATTGCGATTCTGTCGTTGTACATTGAATAACATGTCTGTCATTGGATATTGAATTGCGATTCTGTCGTCGTACACTGAATTGAATGTCTGTCATCGTATATTGAATTACATGTCTGTCATCGTCTATTGAATTATATGTCTGTTGTTGTACATTGAATTACATGTCTGTAGTTGTATATCGAATTACGTCTGTCATCGTATATTGAATTACATGTCTGTCGTTGTACACTGAATTACATGTCTGTAGTTGTATATTGAATTACATGCCTGTAGTTACATGTCTGTCATTGTATACTGAATTGCGATTCTGTCGTCGTACATTGAAGTACATGTCTGCCGTTGTACATTGAATTCAACGTCTGTCTTTGTACATTGAATTGCATGACTGTCACCGTATATTGAATTACATGTCTGTCGCTGTACATTGAATTACATGTCTGTCATCGAATATTGAATTACATGTCTGTAATCGTATACTGAATTGCGATTCTGTCGTCGTATATTGAATTACATGTCTGTCGTTGTACATTGAATTACATGCCTGTCGTTGTTCATTGAATTACATGTCTGTCGTTGTACATTGTATTACATGCCTGTCATCATATATTGAATTGCAATTCTGTCGATGTACATTGAATTACATGCCTGTCATCATATACTGAATTGCGATTCTGTCGTCGTACATTGAATTACATGTCTGTCATCGTATATTGAATTGCATGTCTGTCATCGTATAATGAATTGCAAGTCTGTCGGCGTATATTGAGTTACGTGTTTGTCATCGTATATTGAATTACAAGTCTGTCGTCTTATGTTGAATTACTTCTCTGTCATCGTATATTGAATTGCATGTCTGTCATCGTATATTGAATTGCAAGTCTGTCGGCGTATATTAAGTTACGTGTTTGTCATCGTATATTGAATTACAAGTCTGTCATCTTATGTTGAATTACTTCTCTGTCATCGTATCTTGAATTACATGTCTGTCATCGTATATTGAATTACAAGTCTGTCATCTTATGTTGAATTACTTCTCTGTCATCGTATATTGAATTACTTCTCTGTCATCGTATATTGAATTACGTGTCCGTCGTTGTATATTGAATTACATGTCCATGTCGAATATTCAACTACATTTATGTGGTTGTACTCTTAATTACATTTCCGTCATCGGATATTGCATTAAATGTTTGTCGTTGTACATTGAATTACGTTTCTGTCATTGTATATTGAATTGCGTTTCTGTCGTTGTACATTGAATTGCATATCTGTCGTTGTACCTTGAATAACATGTCTGTCATCGTATATTGAATTGCGATTCTGTCGTCGTACATTTAATTACATGTATGTCGTTACACATTGATTTACATATCTGTCATCGTATGTTGATTTGCCAGTCTGTCGTCGTATATTGAATTACTTGTATGTCGTTGCACCTTGAATTAGATGTCTGTCATCGTTTATTGAATTGCGATTCTGTCGTCGTACAATGAATTACATGTCTGTCGTTGTATATTGAATTATATGTCTGTCGTTATGCATTTAATTACATACCTGTCATCCTATATTGATTTAGATGTATGTCGTTATACATTGAATTATACATATTTGTCATCGTATGTTGATTTGCAAGTCTGTCGTCGTATATTGAATTACTTGTATGTCGTTGCACCTTGAATTAGATGTCTGTCATCGTTTATTGAATTGCGATTCTGTCGTCGTACAATGAATTACATGTCTGTCGTTGTATATTGAATTACATGTCTGTCGTTATGCATTGAATTACATACCTGTCATCCTATATTGATTTAGATGTCTGTCGTTATACATTGAATTACATGTCTGTCATCGTATGCTGAATTGCGTGTCTGTCATTGCATATTGAATTACATGTCTGTCATCGTATATTGAACTGCATGTCTGTCATCTTATATTGAATTACATTTCTTTCATCGTATATTGAATTACATATCTGTCATCGTATATTTATTTACATGTCTGTCATCGTATATTGAATTTAATATTTGTAGTTGTACATTTAATTATATGTATGTCATCGTATAGTGAATTACATGTCTGTCGTTTTACATTGAATTACACGTCTGTCATCGTATATTGAATTATATGTCTGTCATTGTATATTGAATTACATATCTGTCATCGTATATTGAATTGCGATTATGTCGTCGTACATTGAATTACATGTCTGTCATTGTATATTGAATTGCATGTATGTCGTTGTAGATTGAATAACATGTCTCATCGTATATTGAATTACATGTCTGTCGTTGTACATTGAATAACATGTCTGTCATCGTATTTTGAATTACGTGTATGTCGTTGTACATTGAAGTACATGTCTGTCGTTGTACATTTAATTGTTTTGAAAAGAGTATTGGTGTATATCTGATGAATCTACTGGATTTTCCTCGATCGGTGCATTGAACAAGAAATTCCTAGACTGCGAGACAATCAACAAGAATTTCCTGGACCCCGATGTATCCAACAAGAATTTCCTAGACTCCGAAGTATTCAACAAGAATTTCATGGATTCTGATGTATTCAACAAGAATTTGCCGGACTGTGCGGCATTGAACAAGAATGCCCTTGACTCCGAGACATTCAACAAGCATTTCCTCGACTCCAATGCACTGAACTACATTTAACAAGAATTTCATGGATTCCGAGACATTCAACAAGAATTTCATGGACTCCGGTGTATTCAACTTCATTCAACAAAAATGTCCTGGACTCCGAGGCATTCAACAAGAATTTCCTCGACTCCGATGCATTCAACTGCATTCAACAAGAATTTCCTGGACCCCGATGTATCCAACAAGAATTTCCTAGACTCCGAAGTATTCAACAAGAATTTCATGAATTCCGATGTAATCAACAAGAGTTTGCCGGACTGTGCGGCATTGAACAAGAATGTCCTTGACTCCGAGACATTCAACAAGAATTTCCTCGACTCCAATGCACTGAACTACATTTAACAAGAATTTCATGGATTCCGAGACATTCAACAAGAATTTCATGGACTCCGATGTATTCAACTTCATTCAACAAAAATTTCCTGGACTCCGATGCATTCAGCCAGAATTTCATGGACTCAGCAAGAATTTCCTGGACCCGGAATCATTCAACAAGAATGTATTCAAAATTAAATGGATTATAGACTGCAGAATTTGCAACTTTTAGAGTTACTTCTTTTTTTCTTCTTTTTTTGTGTTAGGGTCTTTTTTTGGGGGGGGTGGGGGGGTTGTTGTTTTCTACATTAAATGGAAACCACAATTTTATAAGGAAGATAATGCTAATTCTGAATTTGGTGTGGAATAATTCACAAAGTTGCAATCAATAGTGAAGAATTTGTATTAAAGTAAACGCTGTCCCAGCAGACACCCGAAAATAACGGACACTCGTAAAAACCAGAATTAATTACAGAAATAAATATCTTCCGTCGCGGTATCAATAGAAATGAGGACAACTTGCAAAGCAAGAACACCAGACAAAGTTACATTCATCTGACGAAACCAGGGACACCCTGACAATGATATATGAGTCCTCGTAGCGTAACTTAACCATTCACTCTGAAATTAAACCTCATAGTAAGTATAGTGATAATTAAAAAGGTATATGTTTAATTACCCGAAATGAGTGCAACCAATTCTTTCGTGAGAGTAAAGCAGGCCCATCATATATATATATATTGACTTACCAATGTCATGATGCATAATTAGTATATACATGTAATTTGTCTAGATGACCCCACTCGGAAAGACAAGCTCTTGACAGGACTACTGAACACAACGTAACAGAACCGAGCAGAAGAAAACTTTAGTAATGAAAGTAAACATCAGACCACATATAGGCGTCATGTGAGAATTCCACAAGTGCTACAGTTGTATAAGGTGATATCAATAACCTATAGAGATACACATCTCATCACTGGTCTACATCTACAATCAAAACAAGAATATTCGGAGGAAATATAAGAACATTTGGTGCATAAATGTGACATTTTTAGGACATTGGGATACAAAATAAACACAGTCGTCGAAAATTATATGCTTTCAAAAATTGATGTTTATTACTTTTAATAAAAATAGAGAGAGATCCTCAGTTTTCCTCTAATATTTCGACATCTTTTAACACTAATAATCACTCTCTACTCGATGTTTCTTTCATGACAATAGATATTGTGCATGGTGACCTGAATAGACTCATAAAAGAAACTTATTGGATTCATAAGTTCGATACTTTGTACCCTAATGACCTTCATGACAATGCGCTATATAAAATTGTATAATTTTTTTTTAAATTGATATATTGTATATCCTTTATAACAATATAATTATATGTATGACTGTTTGTCTCTATTTTGTTGTATTATTTTATTTTTTTAGGACAGAGATCAAAGGGCAAATCATTAAATACAAAGGGATAGGATCAATATAAATAGCACAAACTTAAAATTGTGCAAGACCTTCTCAGTAAGAAAATCACCATAGGACTCACTCAAGGGCAATAAGGTTGACTCCATTAGTCGTCTTTTACGACATGCAGGTTGGCAGCGAATTTTTAATTCAGTAGTCTCATATCCTTCGATTTCTAAACCTACTGATCCATTATATCCAAACAACTTCTAAACATTAATCAAAAACATATTTCCTTGATGGACACTGGGACTTTAAGTCCCAAATGGAAATTACAGTGACAATTGCTGTTCTCTCTCTCTCTCTCTCTCTCTCTCTCTCTCTTTGATTGTGGGAATGGGAATCGTTGGAGGAGCTTTGCCTTTGAAACCTAGACCTGTATGTTGAAAAGCCCACACACTCAAGCATTAATGAAAACTATTCTTCAAAATAATAAAAAATAAATTCATTGTTTTATATCAGCTATTGCGAGTTCTATTATTCGGTCAAAGAATTTACGTGGACATTTGTTACATAAATTAATGACGACTCTGACGCACGAAATGCTTTATTACGGACGAATGTGTGCTTCCGCCTTTCAAAAATATTTCATTAGTTTCAGATGTATAAGGAACCTATTGCGAAATGACTAAAGTAACAAAAACATAAATTGTACATAATCAGTCAATACTTATGTTATATCGTTTTTTAGGCTATTAGAATTTCATTTGCATTGACGTCCACTTCGAGTCAGTCAATCAGACATTTTATCGGCTGACATGCCAAAACGCAATGATGATAGGTAAGCTATCAGTGCAGATTCCGACACCTTTATAGGTGTCTAAATACCTTTTAGCTATAATATACAGCAAACAAGTCTGATAGCATATTAGTCCCAGAGAACTTTTCAATGGCGTAGAATTTCGTACAGAATAATATTCCTGCCAGATATTCCAAAAATGATGGCACGCGAACCAACAGACGCTAACGTTAACTTCATTACGGGCATGAACAAAATTATTTTGTTCTTGTTAACAGCGGGACACGTAGCATGTAATTTCTTGAGGAATCAGCAAGAACTTGGAAAGTGATGTTTCCGGCGTGCATATCATTTTCATAGAGTTATACTTTTTGTAACAGAATGTGACGGCTGCACGTTCCAGTAGACTAATATAAATCCAATTACATAACGACTGACGAAATTTTTGGGCAGGTTGATAAACGATAATGCCAAAACATCTCCGCGGCTGAGGCCCAACTCTACATAGTTACCATGCACTTGTGACATCCGTACAGGAGAAACAATGCTGATGAATGAGCGATGACGCGACCCTATTTGAAATCTTGACTTCATCTTCGCCACGATGGCTTAATATACCACACGCGGAGGCGATCATGAATTGTCGATCTTATGTCGTCTGCAATGGTAAATGATAAACTACGTGTTTGAACACATGTACTTGGCAAGTACTCGTACTGCTACAGACTCTTGCAATAATGTCAGTAATAATGCCTGTACACGCTGAGCTGTATTTTACAAGGCAGATTCATCTGAGCAGGGTGTCCATTTGTGTAACAAACAAAGTCTGCTGTACAAACATCAAAATTATATTGGGCATGTATGCATGTAATTGCCAAGACCCACTCACTTTTTCTTCTGAATATCACGTGCGTTAAGATTTAATCTCTGCTTTCTGGTAATTTTTCTCTGAAATGTTAAATATCTTGTATCATTGATGTAGTTCGTATATCATTTACATCCATCCTTGATTTTCGATCATGTATGTCTGCACTTAATAGCTCCGTAATGTCAACATTGTTTAAACTTGAAAGGCTAACATAATCTTGAAGGATTCCGCAATGAAACAAATTTTTCATTAAAAAAAACAAACTGTTAGATACGAAGCATTAAAGCAAAAAATTTTAAAAAGTCAAAACTGTCAGATATGAAGCTGAAGAGAAAATGATCCTGCTACCTCGAGTGTGTGAATATCGAATCATTCGACAAAGGCACTAACTCTGTCAAAATGGAAAAGAAAAAAAAAATGGATATTCTAGTAGGTGTAACTATTTCTAGGAGACTGTGTTCACGTAGTATGATATGATAGAAATATATTGACCAGTTCCTAATAGATGCTGATTACAAGCACCGTCCATTAGTGAGCATCTATAATTGATAAACAAGGTTCATAACTCTGTCAAATATGATGCAAACATACTAATCCAAAAGAAGCATATCGATTACTATACGGTACTCACACAATATTGCACCTGGCGATGTTAAATGGTTCCTGTTATATGCCGGTAACACCCCACATATATTAGTCAATATGTACAAAGGATGATGTAAATAATCTTTTAATTAAGTCTTAGGAAAGTTAGTTTCATCTTGCTTTGCCAAGCTAGAAATTTAATTTGCCTGGAAGCTAAAGTTTTAATCAACCGCTGATTTGCATACTGTCAAGCGCAGTTCCATCCTAGCTTTTCACAATTATTTTTCATAGAGTCAGTTCATTGTATTTACAGACTATATATTATTTTGAAATTTGAATTTTCAGTGCTTTAGCTGTACAACATAGAGAAAGAAAATTCATCAATAAATTCTAATTCCATTATTCTCCATTACATAGATTTTCTAAGCTTTCTGCGCCACTCATATTTAGTAAAATAAAAATACCCTCGAGTCCCTGTATCATGTACTAGTTTATATAATTGATGCAATGTCAGGAGCTACTCCAGACTACCGGACATATTACATCTGTGTGTGTGTGTGTGTGTGTGTGTGTGTTGGATTTGTAACGTAACTTTAAAGAATTTTCAGTCATATCGCTACGATATTCGCAGTGTAGAAGTTTGCAGTGATGTCTAGCACTGAGGCATCATGCCGCAGACATGTAGTATGATTTCTCATCTAGTCACATTATCCTGACACCAGGCCGACCAGTCCTAACAATAACCTCTTAATACTGAGCGCCGAGCGAGGCAGCTACTAGTACTATTTTATAAGTCTCTTGTATGACTCGGCCCGGGGTTCGAGCCATCAACCTCCCGCACCCGAGGCGGAAGCTTTAGCCTCAATGGCTACATGAGCGGTTGTGTCCAGAAATTCATTTGCGCTGGAATTTTATTTAGCCAAGTTATTTAATTCAAGTGATTATTCTCTGGAAATACAAAGACTTGAAGTTATGCTCAAATTTAAAAAAAAGAATGTAATTCTTGGATGATATTATTGTGTTTCAACAAAAACTTTGTATTTCAACACGACACGGGCCACCACAGGCATATCAACACTTTCGACATTGGATTTAATTTTTTAATTTCCACTAAAATTTATTCAGAACTTTAATTATTAGGACTTGTGTCTGTAATTCTAGGATTATTTGATTTGGGCTTAATTCGCAATACCGTACGTTCTAATTTTTTTTTACATTTTTCCCTTTGTATTCCAGAGAAATAAATACATTATTTGCCGAATTTTACTAAGCCTGTTGCTTGTCACTCTTTTCTATTGCATATTTTAAGACCATAGAGTCGTAATAACATGACAAAGAACATCAAATATTTCGACATTATTTTCCAAGGTACAACATGTTTTGGTGTATTGCAAATGAATAAAACCATATCTAATCGGATCAGCAATTACATAGATATTTTGGATCAAGATTAAACCTCGTGCCATTCAAATGAAACAAATATGAATAGAAAATCTGCAAAGGAATTGAAATATTTAAGATCATAAAGAATGTAATATTTGGTATGTACTAAGATTGCTTATTTAATCAGATGAAACAAAATACCAAGAAATGAATGTGTTAAGGTCATGCAATATGCAAAATGAACAAGGCAGTGTGGGTTGAAACTCGCCTTTTGTTGACGAGATATATATTCCCTTATCAACATCAGATCACTCTATTGCTAAGCTTGTACAGTTGAATTAAGCCCAAAATTTACAGTTACTGATATATTTCCTATTGCTGAGTAATCCAACCTTTCAGAATAGCTCTAATTACACTGCAAAAATAGTGCGAGTGTCTGTGTGCGGATGATTTGGATTTTTAACGTAGCTTTAACAATTTTTCAGTCATATCCCAACGATATCTGCAGTGTGGCATTTTATGGTGATGTCTAGCAAGGGGCATCATGCCGCAGACATGTAGCATGACGTCCCACCCAGACACATTATCCTAACACTAACCTCTTAATGCTGAGCGCCAAGCGAGGCAACTGTTAATACCATTTTTATAAAACTTTGATACTATTTGGCCGAGGTTCGAACCTGCGACCTCCCGAATCCGAGGCAGACGCTCTAACCACTAAACTACCAGAGCGGTCGTATACAGTATAAGTCACTCTATTAAATCCATTCTATGAGATTTAAGTGTGAGATTTGTTACTGTTAGTTTGGCTGCTATGTCGCTAAAGTTCATCGTCGTAATGTAGTCCTAAAAATAAATCAGTTTTTCAACTTGTCATTTACATCTTGAGCTATTGATTCTGATATTTGAGAATGAGGAAGGTTATTGTTTTGGTCGTGCAAAAAGCACTCAGAGAACGAAGACAAGCAGTGCCAACTACGCAAAATAATATAACATTTTAATCAAATGTAAAACTAATATTGCACACACTCACACATTCAAACTAGCACTACCTCTCATGATAATAATGAAATGAATAAGGAAATGATATGAAAAAATAAAAACTAATTTCATTCCAATTATTCGACCCCTTTTATATTGTTCAGTTCTGTTGTTTCGATGTAACTGGAACTCACCAATATCCAATTTTCCCACGCAAATCTTGATACCTATACCAAACAAGGATTCAAGCCATTAAGTTTACAAAGTTTATCACCCATACGTATTCAACACGAATTATCGCCCTTGCGTATTCAACACGAATTATCACCCATACGTATTCAACACGAATTATCACCCATACGTATTCAACACGAATTATCACCCGTACGTATTCAACACGAATTATCACCCATACGTATTCAACACGAATTATCACCCGTACGTATTCAACAAAAATTATCATCTTTGCTTGGTCACAATTCATTACTAATTGCTTGTTCCATAATTCAACACAATACCTTTGTTTTCCATGCTCACATTTTAAACTTTCACCTACTCCGGCCAGAATGACTGTCTTGTGGATTCACTGGCCTTATATATATCTCTCTCTGGCCCTCTAACTACTTTATATTCCCCCTACCCCACCCCCAATCCCCACATCTAAAATTGCATGAAACTTGCTTTTCCTCACAGCACGGATATCTTGTACGAACACGCGCTTTTCCTTAAATTCCCAACTTCACTAGTTTTCAGTGAGCGCATTCATTGTCCACTCTTGACAACAAAATATACTAAAACTTTCAATTTGACGTTTCTTGTGATAGATTCGAAGGCGATTTTATCGTTCCGGAAGCAAATGTTTTCCATTTTGTTGTCTTGCTTTCCAGTTTCTATCATCTCAAAAGCTAAGCAAATTTAATCTTGCTGCTTGGTTTCTATCTAGACCTTTTAAATGATATTAGGGATCCTTTATTATTTTGTTCAGGTAATTAAATATTATTTTCTTCCAGATTCCAGATATAAAGCTTTTCTTTCCTGAAAACGAAAAGAGCATTGATACTCCTTTTGTGGGCTCAGGGATAAAGTAGTGCCTTTATTGGTCACCTCTAATCATGAATACAAGTCTAATGATAAAGTAATACCTTTATTGGTCACCTATAATCATGCATACAAGTCTAATGATAAAGTAGTTCCTTTATTGGTCACCTCTAATCATGCATACAAGTCTAATGATAAAGTAGTGCCTTTATTGGTAACCACTAATCATGCATACAAGTCTAATGATAAAGTAGTGCCTTTATTGGTCACCTCTAATCATGAATACAAGTCTAATAATAAAGTAGTACCTTTATTGGTCACCTCTAATCATGAATACAAGTCTAATGATAAAGTAATACCTTTATTGGTCACCTCTAATCATGAATACAAGTCTAATAATAAAGTAGTACCTTTATTGGTCACCTCTAATCATGCATACAAGTCTAATGATAAAGTAGTTCCTTTATTGGTCACCACTAATCACGAATACAAGTCTAACTATAATGGAATTTTATTACCATTCTGAGCATACAAGTTGAAACAAATTGTGTATAATCCTTTATTGATACAACGAAGCTATTATGCAAAAACGGACGAGAGTACTTGGATCCATTCTGTAAAGCAATGTAAGCAGTTTAGTGTCAGCTTTAAAACTGTTCACTAAAACTTAACTGACACCATAAGAATACCAAAAATGTGTTAAATACCTTTGTCTTATATTGAAACTTTGTATACGTCCGTAATTTAAAACGGTATTCAAACATCCGGGGAATAATTTGCGTTCGATAAATTAACAACCCTTCTTCATTCCTTTCAAATTGGCTAATTATTACATATCTGACAACTTTTGCCATTTATATAGTTCAATCTAAATGCCACTATATCTTCTACTGAGTGACCATATACTATTTTAAATATCGATACATCCAATACAGAGTGACCATACAACTATTTTAAATCCAGCTACATCCTATACGGAGTGACCATACAACTATTTTAAATACAGCTACATCCTATACGGAGTGACCATACAACTATTTTAAATATAGCTACATCCTATATGGAGTGACCAAACAATTATTTTAATACCATTGCATCCTATGCGGAGTGACCATACAACTATTTTAAATCCAGCTCCATCCTATACGGAGTGAACATACAACTATTTTAAATCCAGCTCCATTCTATATGGGGTGACCATACAACTATTTTAAATACAGCTACATCCTATACGGAGCGAGCATACAACTATTTTAAATATCGCTACATCTTATACGGAGTGACCATACAATTATTTTAAATATCGCTACATCTCATACGGAGTGACCATACAACTATTTTAAATATCGCTACATCTTATGCGGAGTGACCATATCGCTACATCTTATACGGAGTGACCATACAACTATTTTAAATATCGCTACATCTTATACGGAGTGACCATACAACTATTTTAAATATCGCTACATCTTATGCGGAGTGACCATACAACTATTTTAAATACAGCTACATCCTATGCGGAGTGACCATACAACTATTTTAAATATCGCTACATCTTATACGGAGTGACCATACAACTATTTTAAATCCAGCTCCATTCTATACGGGGTGACCATACAACTATTTTAAATCCAGCTACATCCTATACGGAGTGACCATACAACTATTTTAAATACAGCTACATCCTATACGGAGTGACCATACAACTATTTTAAATATCGCTACATCTTATACGGAGTGACCATACAACTATTTTAAATATCGCTACATCTTATACGGAGTGACCATACAACTATTTTAAATATCGCTACATCTTATACGGAGTGACCATACAACTATTTTAAATATCGCTACATCTTATACGGAGTGACCATACAACTATTTTAAATACAGCTACATCCTATGCGGAGTGACCATACAACTATTTTAAATACAGCTACATCCTATGCGGAGTGACCATACAACTATTTTAAATATCGCTACATCTTATACGGAGTGACCATACAACTATTTTAAATATCGCTACATCTTATACGGAGTGACCATACAACTATTTTAAATACAGCTACATCCTATACGGAGTGACCATACAACTATTTTAAATATCGCTACATCTTATACGGAGTGACCATACAACTATTTTAAATATCGCTACATCTTATACGGAGTGACCATACAACTATTTTAAATATCGCTACATCTTATACGGAGTGACCATACAACTATTTTAAATATCGCTACATCTTATACGGAGTGACCATACAACTATTTTAAATATAGCTACATCCTATATGGAGTGACCAAACAATTATTTTAATACCATTGCATCCTATACGGAGTGACCATACAACTATTTTAAATACAGATACATCCTATACGGAGTGACCATACAGCTATTTTAAATATCGCTACATCTTATACGGAGTGACCATACAACTATTTTAAATACAGCTACATCCTATACGGAGTGACCATACAGCTATTTTAAATATCGCTACATCTTATACGGAGTGACCATACAACTATTTTAAATACAGCTACATCCTATACGGAGTGACCATACAGCTATTTTAAATATCGCTACATCTTATACGGAGTGACCATACAACTATTTTAAATATAGCTACATCCTATATGGAGTGACCAAACAATTATTTTAATACCATTGCATCCTATACGGAGTGACCATACAACTATTTTAAATACAGCTACATCCTATACGGAGTGACCATACAGCTATTTTAAATATCGCTACATCTTATACGGAGTGACCATACAACTATTTTAAATATAGCTACATCCTATATGGAGTGACCAAACAATTATTTTAATACCATTGCATCCTATGCGGAGTGACCATACAACTATTTTAAATACCGCTACATCCTATATGGAGTGGCCATACAACTATTTTAAATAGCTCATGATCCTAACCGGAGTGACCATAGAACTATTTTAAATATCGCTACATCCTGAAGAAGAACTATTTTAGATACAGTTACATTCTATACGGAGTGATCATGCACTGTTTTCAAGCACCACAGCATCCTATGCAGAGTGATCATGCACTGTTTTATATCGAACTTTGTTCTCCACAAATCATATACCTCTTTTTGTAAAACTGTTGGAGAATGACATTGTAAAATTTGTACCACCGTTGACGAATGAACTTGTATAATGTACTTGATCTTCAAGTTATAATGTACGTAATTTATTCCATATTCATACTGCACTATTTTCACCATTTTACTTTAAAAATTATTGCTATTATTTCCATATCATCATTAAATTCAATGTAGATATCTGCATCGCTACGACATCATGGTCTTATAATAAGTAACAAGAAAAAGCGAAAACCAACAAGTTTTGTATAATTGAAAATATAATTTATTTCCCTAAACTAGAAAGTGAAGAATAAAATAATTTAGAGTATTGTGAATGAAATCCTAAACATTCCTAAAAGTTCTATCAAGTATATAAAAGTATCGAGTACTCCAAAATAGTTCAAATGGTATTCCGAATGATGGCCTGTATCGTACTGATGTATCAACAGTACAGAAGAATCACTATGATATGATCCCATAATGTCTTGAACACATCTAGCTCTCAACTGTAATCCCATCCAAGCTTGTATACATATGCACATAGACTAAAAGGTGCCACGTTTCTAGAAGTAATTGCAACATACAATTTATGTCCAGAATGCATCATTCAGAGAAACTGGTGTCTATAAATACACTCAGAGATAAACTGGTGTAGATAATTACACTCAGGGAGAAATTGGTGTAGATAAATACACTCATGGAGAAACTGGTTATGATAAATACACACGGATAGAAATTGGTGTAGATAAATACACTCAGAGAGATACTGGTTTAGATCAATACACTCCAGGAGAAATTGGTGAAGATAAATACACTCAGAAAGATATTGGCGTCTATAAATACACTCGTAGAGAAATTGGTGTAGATAAATAAACTCAGAGAGAAATTGGTGAACATAAATACACTTAGAGAGAAATTGGTGAACATAAATACTCAGAGAGAAATTGGTGAACATAAACACACTCAGGGAGGAATTGGTGTAATCAAATAAATTCAGGGAGAAATTGGTGTACATAAATACACTCAGAGAGAAATTGGTGTAGATAAATACACTCAGGGAGAAATGGGTGTAGATAAATACACTCAGAGAGAAACTGGTGAACATAAATACACTCAAAGAGAAATTGGTGAACATAAATACACTCAGGGAGGAATTTGGTGTAATCAAATAAATTCAGGGAGAAATTGGTGTACATAAATACACTCAGAGAGAAATGGGTGTAGATAAATACACTCAGGGAGAAATTGGTGTAGATGAATACACTCATGGAGAAATTGGTGTAGATAAATACACTTAGAGAGAAATTGGTGTAATCAAATAAATTCAGGGAGAAATTGGTGTACATAAATACACTCAGAGAGAAATGGGTGTAGATAAATACACTCAGGGAGAAATGGGTGTAGATGAATATACTCGTGGAGAAATTGGTGTAGATAAATACACTCAGGGAGGAACAGGTGTAGACAAATACACTCAGGGAGGAATTGGTGTAGATACATACATTCAGGGTTAATTTGGTGTACATAAATACACTCAGGGAGAAATTGGTTTAAATCAATACATTAAGGGAGAAATTGGTGTAGATAAATACACTCAGGAAGAAATTGGTGTACATAAATATATTCAGGGAGAAATTCGTTTAGATAAATACACTCAGAGAGAAATTGGCTTATAAAAATTCTTGCTGTATTCCATTGATTATGCTTTCTTCAAATTAAGGGAATTTTCATCCATTTCACTACCAGCAAAAGCTTCAAAATTATCGGTATTGTCACCCATTTCACTAGCATTACACAACAATTTTATAATTTCGATCTTATTGCTCGCGAGGGACACAACCGGAATGTACGAATACTTGATAAAACTAATTCTGATGCAAAAGGCACCGGCAATCGATGCAGGGACTCCAGGGGTGCAAATGTTAAGTTTTACTAGGTTGTTGGAAGCACTGTACCATAAGAAGCCAATCGTGGTGCGTACGGCTTTCATTTATAAATACAACTTCTAAACCCATGTAGATTCTTAAAACATCACGAAACTGGGATAAGTAGAATTTCCACTTCTTTTACTATGGTGTGGGAGTCGAGAACGAAGAATGTGTCAGTTCTGTCTATGAAAGATGCACAGGGTGATGTCTAGTTCGCAGGGGTTGACATAAGCTAAACACTTGTGCATCTCAGCACGAATTGACACCTTAATGATTAATGTTGCAGTAGCTTACAAAAATACGCAAGTAATAAGTGTCGCTGCATAGGGATCGCAGTGTTAGCATGAAACGTGATGTTCGTGTTCAAACTAACACAATATGACATATACAGCTTTTTTGTTTTGTCGTTTTCTTTGTAAATGTAAACTTGCCATTTGTAAAACAAAAGCGTGTGTACTATCGTGGGACTACCTATTTATCTGGAAGCCGCGGTAACTCAGTTGTTAGAACGTCTAACTCTTAATACAAGACTCGCAGGTTCAATATCCGCCCAGGCCTGCCATGATCGGCTGCATCAGTTTTCCTATCAAAGGCAATTCGCTCTCATTTCCTCGAGATAACGTAGCGAATAATGTATTAAATGTTACATTAAAAACACAACAACAACCAATTTACAATTTATCTATGTACCTACGCATTACTATCAATCACAACAACAACCATATATTGTTGTATCTACAAGTATATTAGTATAAAATATGGTTCAATACTAATATCAAAGCAACTTGGCGTACAGTAGTGTTTTAATCCAACTAGCTATTAATAAAAAAAAATGTTTACATTTGAATGGTTCTACTTACCTGTATGTTTGTTCGTCTGTCTGATGGCGCTTCAGTCTGTTTGCCTGTCTATCTGTTGGCTATCTGAAAAAGTGGTGTATTAATGCCTATTTTTTTATTCAGTTATCATTATACACTTAAATGTTTCAACCCAGTTGTTTTTATATACTTAAATGTTTGAACTCAGTTGATTTTATTTTTGAAACTTTTTAACTCAATTATTTTTATATACTTAAATCATTGAATTCAGTTGATTTAATTTTTGAACTCAGTGGTATTTGTTACTTCACTTGTTCAGTAAATAAATACGTAATACTTAAAATAATATCGTCCATATGTCCTGCTTTGATTATATCTGAAAATTAAACTGATGGTAAAAATGTGACTCTTAAAAAATGTAATCGTTAGGCGTCGTTCTCTGCAGTAAAACAATGTTCAAAATACATGAATTTTGCAACTTTTAGCACAATTTTCATAAAGGTTTCACATTTTCAGTGGTCGTAAAAGCAGGCTATTGTTAAGGTTAAAGGTGGTTATATTTTCAATGGTCGTGAATACAGGCTATTTTTAGGGTTAAAGGTCGTTACATTTGCAATGGTCGTCTAAGCAGGCTATTGTTAGGGTTAAAGGTGGTTACATTTTCAAAGGTCGTTTAAGCAGGCTATTTATTGTAAGGGTTGAAGGTGGTTACATTTTCAATGGTCGTGAAAGTAGGCTATTGTTAAATACGAAGACCAAAATACCGTCTTGTTTCTCAACTATATTTAAAGGCTTGAAAACGATAACAAAATGACACGAAGGTAAATTTGCATCTAATCGGGTAAATTGCAATCTGACGAGTGACATATTTAGCTTTCTTTGGGTCCACGGATGGTTGGAGGTACACCATATTTTTTTAACTGTACAGTCACGGTGTCATTGTGCTGTGATGGTTTTTGAAGACGCATTAAAAATTTAATGTCGATCAAATTCTTCCATGACAAAGTATGCGTCAGCTAAGCAACTCTCTCTCTCTCTCTCTCACACACACACACACACACACACACACACACACGCACACACACACACAAACACACACACACACACACACACACACACACACACACACACGGGAATCGAGGTACATTAGTTAGTTGCACGTATGAATTGCAATACAAGGTTCCTAGGGTTAATACCAACCCAGGTCAGCCTGTCTTTGGGAGAGGCACTTAACGCCCATTTCTTTGGGATGTTGTAACCAATAATGTGTTGAAAATGAAGTTTTGAAACCATCAAACAAATGTCTCTTGCACACACAGTCTTACGCAATTCAAAACTTATATCTACACAAAAAGGATAGTAGCGGTCACATTTTTGGCTTAAAAATAGACTCTTGTTTGCATTTGCCGCATACTTAGGTGTAGACTAAGTACACGTAAAATGCGCAATTTGAATTCAATTTATACATTCTCGTTGTTTATATGTTTCAACGACATGGTGTGGCAAATAGATGAAACTGTTTTATTTTTGGTGCTATCGTTTAGAGTGCGGGGGAGATTTTATTTACTAAAGGTTTAATCTGTCAGTGTCAAGTCATGATGTACGTACAGGGCAAGACACGGCTATCATGACGAGTAATATCTTATATCGCTTTCTTTACACAGTAGGTATGTGCATGGCATGAGAGAGAGAGAGAGAGAGAGAGAGAGAGAGTTACGACTAAACAGTTAGCATATGCAAGGAAAGACAGTCCTGTGCTAACTTCTTTTTCAAAGACATGGATATATTCCACATAACCAAAAAGCAAGTTGCACTTAACTACCGTATTGTTACTGGCAAAAGTGGATATGCTATATTTAATTTAAAATCACGATGCCTTTAACTTAACTATCGTATTATTACTGACAGACACAGATATGTTACATTTAATTTAAAATCACGATGCCTTTAACTTAATTATATTATTATTACTGACAGACACAGATATGTTACATTTAATTCAAAATCACGATGCCTTTAACTTAATTATCGTATTATTACTGACAGACACAGATATGTTACATTTAATTTAAAATCACGATGCCTTTAACTTAACTATCGTATTATTACTGACAGACACATATATGTTACATTTAATTTAAAATCACGATGCCTTTAACTTAATTATATTATTATTACTGACAGACACAGATATGTTACATTTAATTCAAAATCACGATGCCTTTAACTTAATTATCGTATTATTACTGACAGACACAGATATGTTACATTTAATTTAAAATCACGATGCCTTTAACTTAATTATCGTATTATTACTGACAGACACAGATATGTTACATTTAATTTAAAATCACGATGCCTTTAACTTAATTATCGTATTATTACTGACAGACACAGATATGTTATATTTAATTTAAAATCACGATGCCTATAACTTAATTATCGTATTATTACTGACAGACACATAGATATTATATTTAACTTAATAGCACGTTGAACTTGTTTAGTTCACTACGGTATTATTACTGACGGACACAGATATGTTACATTTAATTTAAAATAACGATGCACTTAATTTAACCATCGTATTAATACTGGCAGACACGGATATGTAACATTTAATTTTAAAGCACCTTTCACTTGTTAACTACGGTATTATTGCTGATAGAAATGCATGTGCAAACAATTGTGTTGTATTGTCTTACCTTTGTTAACACTCACCACTAAGTGGTTACAGCGTCCGCCTCCTATGCGGGAGGTCGCGGGTTCGAACACCGGCCGAATCATATCAAAGACTTATGTTTGTGTTATGACTTGTCGGCCTGGTGTTAGGATAATATGACTGGGTGGGACATAATGCTACGTCTGCGGCATGATGCCCCAGTGCTAGACATCACTACAAACTGCCACACTGCAGACATCGTAGCGATGTGACTAAAATTCTTAAATCTAAACCACACACACACACACACACACACACACACACACACACAGACACACACACACACACACTTTCTCTAAATTGCATATATTGACCAACCTACCGCTCAAGCCAGCCAACCTACAGCTTTGATGAGAACCAGACGTTGACCAATCTGCGACTTAGAATACACTGACCAATCCACTGCTTATTCTGTGAGAATGCAAAGACCAACTTACAGCCTTGGCGAGGACTATCCACCGACCAGCCAACCGCTCAGGTGAGGACTATACCCTTACCAGCCTACCGCTATGGTGAGAACTATCCCCTGATCAACTCAGACAATGAGCATATACATGGCAGAATGTCAATAACACGAATCTCGGTATCCGTCAGATGGTTGTGAAAAACAAGGAAGCGCCCACAATTTCTTAACTAGCCGGACATTGAATCGGAGAAGTTTGACCTTTCTGAAGAATTGGACGAGAGAGAGAGAGACAGAGAGAGAGAGACTTATGCAAAACTGGTAAAGAATTGAAGTAACAGTTTCTGAAGGACTTAATAAGCATTTATGTTTACACATGATAGCGTTTAATTTCGGACAAAGTAATTTGCACATAGCTACAAAAAAAATCTTCTCAGAAAATATTAATAGGTGCAATGTCTATACTTTTTTGTCTTGTTCAAAGGACTGACCAAAATTAGGCCTCCGTGACGAGTTCAAGGAAAATCTTATCCTATATGTTAAACCTAAGTTTCCTCGCGGTAAATTATTTTAGCGGTTTTCCTATGTCCAACTATTTCACAGTTGATTTATTTCGCGGATCTGCTATTCTTGAACTTTTCTACAAGCAAATTATTTCGCGGCTAATTAATATCATGACTTCTGCAAAAAGAAATTATACCCACATAAAAATACTTTTACGGCATTTATTTAGAAAAGGAAAAACAACAAAGTAGAGAATGTGAAGAAATGAATTGCATGCAAGAAAAATTATTTATCGGTGCATTTTGAAACAAACATTTGCCTACTTGAGAAATGTCATACAAAGGTTGACGTTTTCTGAGTTGGTTAAAACTTGACTGTAATTTATTATGTGGGAGTTGAGTTATTTGTTGAAACTTACCTTGACAAGGAGAAACATTGGGATTAGACTAAAATGTCCGGGACGACATCATTACAAACAAATACCTTAGAAATGTAAATCTGCAAAGATTCCACATCTCATAACATCAACAGAATACATTCTTAAGTTGTGACATTTAACGTTTACTTCACAGGGTACTTCTGTTTCATTTCAAGGTATTTATGGACAAATTTCATACAGAAAAAATACGGATTTGAAATTTCACTAGACCCATCTTTTTTATGAAGTGTTGATTTTAATACCGCCTGTTTGTATCTAAAATATCTCAAGTACTTATCATTTGGATTGAATTATTTGGATAATTAACATTTTTTTAAAAGCAAGGTAGCCGTAAGAAGTCCTAATACATATACAAATTGTCTTCACATATGACTGTATCTGCCCAGCAAGTATGCATTTTGCAACTACGGTCCCAAACTATCGAGAAAATAGGCGGATGAACAGAAGTTGCTTTCCGGTACATACTGCGATGCCGAATATTTGTACGAGTCATTAATATTTATATTTTTACGTAAACGAATGGGTTGGGGGGGGGGGAGGGGCAAAAGCTTGGTGTCAAAGTAAGACTGAAATGCTAAGGGGTGTTTGATTTTAATCACAAAATGAGGCTACGCAGAAACAGTAATTTTGACAAACTCTCGATATTTTAATCCACATTGAAATGAGAGAGAGAGAGAGAGAGAGAGAGAGAGAGAGAGAGAGAGAGAGAAATCAGGAAGAGATTTGTCACAAACACGCCTTCAGTATGGTTATAGTCAGGTAATAGTCCTATACCTCTTGTTGAATTCAGCTTCTTCAAGGTGTTGGACCCTAACTAAGATAGAACCGATGAAGGAGCAAGTATACAAACAAGAAGGATGAGTTTTACACATGACATTAGTGAAGTGGGGCACTCTAGCGATTAGGGTACCCTAGCTTCAATGGAAATCTCAGTCCAAAAAGTCGTGGGCAACTCTGGCGACAAGGGGACTTTAACATGGGGAAATACTGGACCTGTCTAGCGACAAAAAATAGTGGGGATGTCTAGCGACAAAAACTATTGGGTCTGTTTAGTGTCAACGGGAATTGAACATAGGGATGTATAGCGACAATGGATTAGGACTGTATAAGGACAATAAGAATGATGACGTCATGGTACTGGACATTGGACACAATGTCCGCCAGACGTTATATAAAGTTACATGTCCCGCTCCAACAGGCGTTATATAAAGTTCTATGTCCCACCCCGCCAAGTTTTATAGCTTTTCACGACTATTCACGGACAATGGAAATCCCAGTCAAAAAGGTCGTAGGCAGCTTTGGAGACAATGGGACATTAACATGGGAATATTGGGCCTGTACAGCGACAAAAAAAAAAAAATATTGGGTCTGTATAGGGGCAATAGGAATGGAACAGGTGAAGTGACGCCACGGTACTGGACATTGACAACAATGTTGCAAGTGGCTGACCTCAATCGGGCAAAACAGTGACAGCGGAAAAAAATCTATAACGTCTGGCGGGGCGGGACATATAGCTTTATAGATATAGAATCACCTACTTATCAATCCATAGTGATGAGAGTGCTAATCTAAACTACATTTTTATACAAAACAATACATTCATACTAACAAAATCCAGGTTATTTGCTATCAATACATTGTAGTTGTTGTTGTTGTAGTTGTTGTAGTGTTTAACGGCATTTTTCAGCATACGATAGGGCCAGGCTATACATGGCGGCCAGTATTAATGGTGGAGGAAGAACCCGGAAAAAAACCCAGAAAAAAATACCGACCCACGAGAAGCTACTGGCAAGCTTTCTCACATACCCACTTTAGCCGAATCCGTGACTCGAACCCACGCAGACAGAGGTGAAATGGCAGTGATCCGTAACGGAGAGCGCTTTAGACAACTCGGCCACTCGGGGCCCCTCAATATATTGTGGTGAAGGATTTTTTTTAAATCTACAAAACACACCATTACCTACAATCACCTCAGCAAAAGAGTTAGTGGTTATAGACACACTACTCCACATTCACACAGAACAAACATATTGAGCAAGGACAAGGTTTTATTTGCTAAGGGAAAAAACAAACACACAAACACATACAAACGTACGTGCGCAGACATACACACACACTTTTTTGCTAAGGAATACTCTTTTTGTTAAAGGAAAAAACAAACACAAACACACAAACACATACAGACGTACGCACGCACACACGTTTTTGTTAAGGGATACTCTTTTTGTTAAGGGAAAAAGCTCACATAAACACATACAATCGTACGCACACACATACACACACAAACACACAGACCGGTGCATGCAAAAACATATACACACTTTTTTGTTATGGGATAAGCTTTTTATTAAAGTAAGAAAACAAACACACATACATACACAAAAACACACACAAGCGTACGCTAATGCACACAAACATACAAACACACACACATACAAACACTGTTTTATTAAGGGATAAGTTTTGTTGCTAAGGGAATAAAACAAACACACATACAAACGTACGTGAACGCGCACAAACACATACAAACACACACAACACACACATGCAAGCACTTTTTTGTGAAGGGATACGATTTTTGCTTAGGGAATAAAACAAACAAACACACATACAATCGTACGCGAACGCACACAAACACATACATACACACACACGAGTTTTGTTTTGTTAAGGGATAATTTTTTGTTAAGGGAAGAAAACAAACAAACACACACACACTCACACACACACACACACACACACACACACACACACACAAACACCTTTATGTTAGGGGAAAGGTTTATTTTTGGATAAGGGAAGAAAACAAGCACACATACACACCTATACAAAAACACGCTATCTTACAAAGCCAGAGAAACGAAGTGTTTATAGGCGCACTTCTTTTATTAAACTAACAAACACAAAGACCGACAAATAGCTTGGTAATTTGACTAGTATCTCTTTTCCAGATGATTGGCGGTAGCCCTGAAACGGGCTGTTTTGTTAACGGGGTTATAGCAATCTTTTAATTGTCTAAGATTTTGTGACCCGTCTGGCTGCAGGGTTTTCTTCGTGATAGGGTCGGCTACTTCGGAAGGAGAAGGAGAACTCTTTCGTCTCCACACGGCAATCCACAAAACCTCTGTCTGGCTTCTGTTGCTGTTGCCACTGTTGTTGTTCCTGAAGTCTGTACTTCTCCGTCCATCTTTCTTCCTCCTTCTTGATTTCGTCTTAAAACACCTCTTCTATCAGGTCTTGGGCTACATTTAACATTCTGACATTCTCTTTCTCATTACGTTTGGGTATCAAGCTTTGCCTGACATGATATAAATTCACATGGGCTTCACTCAGTTTAGCTAGTCTTGAAGTCATCTTCCTAGGTGGCTGAGACAACAATGGATAGACAGACATCGCTTTATATGGCTCAAGCGTAGACGCGATAGAAAACATCCCTACGGAGTTTAGGGTTGGAACGCCATACCTTACCTCATGGTAAGGGATAGAGAGAGAAATAAAAAAGCATATATTCACAGTGTTTTTTAAACAAACCCCCAACAATTATTTTTTCATAACATTTTTATTCAACCAATCATTAACCAACACATAACATAACAATTCATACAATATCAAAAACTATTTTTTACTAGGTTGACATCGTTGTGAAGTTAAATTAGACTTTCAGTGATGGAGGTCATTGGACCTTTTGTTGTAAACTACGTTTCCTACCTAAAGACAAGAGATATCCATACTGGTCACAAAAACATCGATCTACTTTGTCATCGTTTCTAGAAGAGTCACGATCAAGTCTTCCATAACTTCTACTAGTCAAGAATGACTTCTCTCAAACTGTTGACTTCTAGAGTGTTGTCGAATTCGGCATACAAGACGACGTTCACCGTCTTGGTTACAGCTTCTGCAAACTGAAGTTCCACACGCAGTTGACCAGATTTTATAGGGTGGAAATGTCCCTCGTCATTGCCTTGGATCTTTAGTGAAATCAAAAGCCCACAAAGCGTACCCTCCTGCAAAATTGTCGTACGAAATGCCGTGGCTGCTGGTGGTCCCTAACTGTCCTATGGCATCGTACAGGGACAAGTACGATCTCAAGTAATTCTTCTCGGCAAACTTAGGTTTGAAGGGTCTGGTGCACAAGGTTTTGCATCGCGACTGAAATCGATCTTGGACACTCTGTAGTGCTAACACTCGAAAGGATTGGCAGAGACGGCCCGTTGAGGGCTTCGTTGCTGACGATACCAACGATTAAACGTTTGGGTAACTGTCCTTGGAACAGATGATCTTCGATCTTCGATCGGAGTTCAGCGGCAATGGTGAAGGTTTTCTCTTCCACGCATCGTATCGGATACTTGGCGGTCTTTCTGCTCAAAGTGTGGTTGATGTCGTTCCCCACTTTAGGAAACACTTCCACGCATCGCAATAAAAGTCTGGCTTCCTGTATGATGGTTTTTTACTCATTGGCATGAGCCATCAAATGGAAAACAGTACTGCTGAGAGTCAGTCTCAGGCGGATATCCATCTCGTTCAGCAAATAATATTATTACAACCACATGTCCAAATGCAAACGATCCATCAGTTCTAAATTACTTCGTTGCATGATTTTTATCGACGGTCATTAAAAACCCAATGTGAGGATCGTCATCTTCTGTTAGGACTGTGCTGTTAAACTTGTCTACACCTGCTGTGTCAGGTTTCCATACCACGCCAGTATCTATATGAGTGTTCTTGGCCTCTTTTCCGTACGTCAAGAATTTTTCTAGGTAGGTTTGTTACGGGTAGGTATCCATGCTGCTGTTGACAAGCTCAAGTACAAATCCACCGCGCTGAACAAGGAATGCATGACATTGTTAACGGGATATACTCTAGCATCGGCTCCCGGAGAGGTGCAATCCGTTAAGATCACTTTGACTTTCAGGTACAAGTAACTGCTATTCAGATAGATGTAATCTTCGGGCTGACCTTTGATTTCAAATTCGATGGGGGCTGAGGTCGTCAAAAAGGAGACGAAATGAAATTCTTCCTATTGGAATTCTTGCATCGTCATCATAGTGGTTGACATTTTTCATTTTTTCTATTTCTCAGACGGTTCTTCTTTTCTAAATCTTTGTAGCTCTGGATGTGTGAAGTCCTCTGAAGGGGTCTCTTCGTCGTCTCTTTATACCTTGTCCTTGTTATGGTGCTAAGGAAGCAGGAATGCCTGACTCGGTAGTGTCCAGGGCATTTATAGGTGTTTCTCGTCAGCCCAAAATCTCTTTGCCAGTTTGAAGCAAGACATTTTTGCCCGCTCTTAAGAAGACTTCTTTGGAATTTTGTTTGTCGATGATGACATTTTGAAGAAATATTTTTGCCGTGCGTCAAAGTGGCATCTTTCAATGCGTGAAATCCTCGTGTCTCCATTTGTTTCAAAACGGGGGCCACTGAATGAAACGTCGATTTTAATATATATCCTAAACCATAACTTCGCTGTCGAGCGACTCCTCGGTACACATGATACTTAATTTATAAGTCAATAGATAATCGTTTTTGAAAATGGAGTTTCACTGTGACTTTCCCTTTGGTGAATGGAATATTTTGTCCCAGATCTCCTTTTATTAGCAATGTTGACACTGTCGAAATACGACTTACTGGCGGGTAAATAATGCGGATGTACAAATTCGCGGTGAACGTGATAGGTGTTTCCATCTTCCTGGTCACTGGTCGTGGCAGAATCCACTTTGAAAGAATTGACACGCAGTAAAGGTACGGCGGTGTGTCCCATGTTGTACTACACCACATTGTAGTAAACAAAGATCAAATTTAATCCATGGTTCAGTTCTACATGGGATTTTTTTTTTTTAAAAAAAGCTCGCCAATGTTCAGCTGTTTGGCGATGGGTGGCATGAGTCGACACTTGACCATCTTCAGGTCTCCACCCAAAATGTCAAACAATTCAGGACAAAAGTTTTGTCATCCGAAAATTTCTTCAGTAGGCGACGAGCCACTTTATGGTGACACTTCGTTATGTTTAATCCAAGGCTTTGCCAAACAGCGCATTGAATCTGGCAGCAATAGGGTCCATCAGATGTTGACCATTCAAATAATAGTCTGCAGAAATTTTCAACAGAGAGATATACCGTGGAGTACCGGGGAATATAGAGGTAGGTACAGTTTCGTTTTCGTTCAAGTATTGTTGCACCTGGTCGTTCAGAGCTTCGACCTCATAGGTATTTTGATTTTCAGTCACGTTTTAGATTTGTTTAGGGTGAATCATTTCCATCAAAGCCACTTCCCAATGGGCTTCGTCATCCAATTGGATGGCCTGAGGTAATTTGGCCGTGAAACAGCACAAAGTATTGTGGGGAAACACTTCCATGGAATTGTCACTGGGTAACGTTAAGTAAAATTGTTTATTCATAATTCCAGAGTTCTGCTGTCAGAGGAGCCACAGGATGTTAGAGGAGTGTCCACAAGAGGATTGTTGTGGTTGTTTGTGGGGTGACTGTTGGGAGGTTGACTGACGTTGGCCACAAGACTCCGTTCTTACGGTTAGAGTTTTTTCATGGAAGAACTGGGGAGAAGGTAACGATGCAACTGCTCAGTAAAATGGTCCAAAAATTGTTTGTCTCTTTGTTGCAAACTCAAATCTGAAATCTGCAATGGCAGCACCGATGACACCATATACCACAAAGATTTGACAGAAAAAGACGATTTACGTTCTAGCCACCACACCCACAAGGGTTGCTTTTGCAGATCTTGCAGAGAAGAACTGGGTGATGGATTTTTCGCTGTGGTGGTTGAGGGTGTGTTGAAGGGCATGATGGAAACTCCTTTTATAGTCGATGACTTGTAAAGCGTCGATCCAAGAGTCAAAACTCGGCGGATATCATCTCCAACGTATTATGACTTCTTTGACACGACGTATTCCCACTTTACGGGTTCTTTGATCGCGAATGCTTTCGATGTCGTACACTTTCTCTTCTTTTTTGGTCACTCGTTGTAACTCGGGCAAGTAAAACATTCTGTTTAATACTTCTCCGTTCATGTCTTCCAATTTAAAGACGACAGGATGACGGCCACGCACTCGTCTAGTTACACGAAACAATTCGGTGTTCGGTGGCCAGTTGGGTAAGTAACCTTTGTCGAAAGTGCATTTGGCAATGCGCACCCAATCTCCAGTCGTCAACACTCCACCTTTCTTGGAGGTATCCACAGTCGGGTGCTCAAGGATGGTCAGTTCGTTGTCAGGAGCCACTTTATTTTTGTTGGGGGGGGGATGGCACATCATATGCTCAGATGGCAAGATTGGTTCTACGCTTGGACCAGGTGCGGTAAGACGTAGATCTACTTGAAAGTGTACTGATTAGCAAAATATTTTCACATGTGTTCTTTTAAGGTGCGTTGAAAACGTTATACGATGCTAACTTTGGTTTCGGGATTCTTGGTGGTGAATAACTTAAACTCTCGTTAATTTAATTATTTTTGGACATCTTGATTCAGAAATTCGGTGCCATTGTCGGCTTGCTATCGAAGAGGGTGACAACAGCTCTGTTTCAACCCCAGATTGAGGGCTCGCGCTAACTCAGTGCTCGATTTGGAAGTCAATGCTACGACCCAGGCAAATAACGTTGATGACAAAAAACAAATATTTGTAGCCACGATTATAGGTGGCCAAATGAGAGACATCGGCTAAATCGGGTTGCCATTGATGATCGATGCCTTCCTCTCAGGTGCGGTTTTTGGAAAACTTTCTTTGAATGGGTTTCTGTGAGGTGTACGTGACTTGTTCTTGTATCCATCGTTGCACTTGAGGTAAACGGACACTTTTCAGTTGGGTTTTGGCAGAACTATGCAATTTTTGAACTCCTCCGTATCCCGCAGGATGGGAGGGATAGTAGTAAATGCTGGCTAACACATTCTCTATTTTGTAATGTCACCCACTCTTCTTGGATGCTACTTTGGATGCGGTGAGATGGTAGTTTGGAAACGGCTTTACGTGTCCTACGTGCTACGAGAGTAGAAGTAGAGTGGTGGTGGTAGTAACGGGATGGCTTTGCTCTTGCTTTCTTTTTTGACGTCTGGTTTCCTTTCTTTCTTTTTTACTTATGTCGAAAGAGGAGTGGATATCCTCATTTTACTCAAGATTTAAGTTCTTCTCGTTGTGGCTACATCAGTCTTGGTCACTGACGATGGTGGTGATAAACTTTCTATCAGGGTCTTAAAAAATTTCAGTGTCTGTCGAGCTGTTTCGTCTAAAGCTTTTTGGTGAAAGAGTTGAAGTCGCTGCAACACTTGACAGTACCGTTTGGATTTTTCCGTTCCAGACAAATCGCTGGGATCCATCAACGATTGCAATTCGTGTTGTAACTGGGACATCTCGATCAAATGATGATTGGGAGGTAAATGTGGGGTCCGTTGTACCAGCCAACGGTGGAATTCCATCCATCGTTTGTGAGGCACTAAAGTCAGTTTTTGTCCCTCCATCGGATTGCAAAGGTTACGTAAGAGATCTGTTGGCCTCAGAAATCCCATTTATCTTCTTGGTCTTTATTTTTATCTTGCTCCCATGAGTCCTGCCAGAATTGTTGCCAATACTCCTTTCAGCAAGGGGCTTTACAATATGAGCAAAATTCTTCGCGTTGTACCAACATCTTTTTCTTTTGACAGACGGGTATTTTCGTGGGGACCATTTGGCGAAGAATGTGTTGATGCTTGGCTAAGCATTCTTTCTGATGTTGAGACAAAGGTATCGTGCCTTTCAAGACATTCAGGCAACATTTACACACAGAATCGACGACGTCTTCAGATGCGGTTTGAATGATTTGTTTACGTGTGGTTGGACGGTAACTGCAAAGGACGGACAACACGTCCCAATGTTTGGCTAAACGAGGAGGAAGTCCTTTCCTTTCCTTTGTGGTTAGCAGAGGGATGACTTCTGGAGGGTGACATCTTTGTGTGTTCAGAAGCAGAAAAACGCTGAAATCCATCGTTTGCCCTGTGACTGTCTTTACGTCATATCAACTTGATGACAGGCATCACTCGACGTGGAGGGGTTTGCAACCGATAAATCGGGACAGTTCTTGCTTGGATAAGTCCAGGAAACTCTGTAAAATACCCTATCCCTCTAGGACTTTGATTTTTGGGGCAGCTACTTTGTGAGCAGCTGCCGTAGCAGCTAAAGAGGTGGAGGGTGTCACCGCTGCAGAAGTTCTGGAGACACGGTTTTCCATATTTTGCACCAAAAGGGGAAGAACAAGTGTCAAATTCGGGTTGGCTGGCATCACTAGCAACTGAAAAGTAGAAGAACCTGAGGCTACTGGAGACGCGGTCACCGTCGCTGTAGGTCATGGCTTTGGAATGTAAGGTTGCTTCCTGGCCGCAGTGCCTCTAATGAGCGTAGAAGCTGCTTTCTGGGGTCTTTTCTTGGGGCTTTTCTTTTTTCCGGGGACTCTTCTTTTTCTTTTTTTGTGGGCTTTTCTTTTACTGGAGACTTTTCTTTTTCGGAGGCTGTCACCTGGTCTTGACACCACTGCCCTTTTACTTATGTGTTTGTTGGGTCGGAGGGTGGCTTTTGTCTTGAGAATGACCTTAGGGACATTGAAATCCCACTTCAAGAGGGAGCGAATGATGATACTTCCTAGAGAACCGCTAACTCCAGGTTTCTAAATGATGTGCTATTTAGTTTGAGTGTCTATGTGAGGATCTGCTAGTTCCGTCAATGCTACTTTGTTTCTCACAAAAAAGCGTTTGGTTAGATTCGGTTTTGCCTGAACCGCTAGGTTCAGCAACTTACATGTTAAAGGGATGGCTAAGATACAAGGCCTCCCAATTAGCAAAAGTTTTCGACGATGACTTTGAAAGTGGAGGAAGAGAGAGCAGAGACAGCCATAGCGCAGGGAATGTCACTTTTGAAACGGAATGGACAAGACAAGAGTTTATTTCAAACATTTTTACATTTTTAAAACTCAACAAGAAAGACAAAAATACATTAAAGCCAAATAGTTAAGTACATCGATAAAATAAATATGAAAACGATCAAAGTGGAATATAAACAATTAACTGTACAACATGTCTGGTAATAAAACTGTGGTGTCCAAGGGACAGTTTGTCATGTTCTTAGAGTTTCTACACTATTTGGTACAGTCACGCAGGAACCCTCCCAGAATGATCTTTCGGGGATGTCCATGTCGATGACAGTCTGGTAGTCGCAATGAACTGTTGGTCTTGGACGTTTTCTTTTTCATATGCTGACCAATATCCATGTGTCCGTAAGGTAAAGTGAAGTGGTTGGGAAGCAGCACCCTCTTGTGGTATACGACTTGATACAGTTTTTTTCAAATGTCTACTGACGATTTGGTGTGTATCTAAACGTACAATCTTGTGAGGCCCGTAGGTGGTCACTATAAAATGTTGATCTTCTCAAGACTCCAAGGCTTCTTTCAATACCCAAAAGTTTACCACTTGACTGGTGCGATAATTTTTTGACAGTCAATCCTTTCACTTTACACTCGGTGTGCACTTCTTGTTGGTGCCGGTATTCGTAGCCGTAATTTTTGGGACCGCCACTAGCAAAACTTAGAATCTTGTATTCGGGAGGCTTTTCCACCCAAGCTGCTAAACGATCTCCTTCGATGTCAGGGTGACGTTGACTCAGGTGATCAATGTAGATGCAACTGTCCGTGTCAAAATACAGCACACAATCTCCTTACTGGTGTAAGGCCTCGTACAATTTTAAGCGAGCATGGGCTGTAACGTAGGCTGCAATGATGACATTTCCAAATTTGTCGGCCTCTACAAACTCAGTTTTTTTCGTAATTGACTACGATCAAGTCTTCACGAAGGACGTCCACGTGTTTCATGGTTTTAGTTTTGTCGTGAATTATCTGGAAGTAGAGGGAATACTCTGTCTTGGGTAAATACGGTCGTTGTGCCATTTTACCCCCAAAACAATTTAACATCACTTTAGCAAACGATCGCCTTCCTTCGTTTATCTCGCTGTGGTCTAAAGGAATGCCCTCATGCTCCAAGAATTTCTCTTTGAATTCGTGCTGGCCTTCGGGATCCTGGCACCAGGAAGGTTAGCCACTGGATTTTGTTTCAGTTTCAAAAAAGGTACCCACGTAGTCTGCGAAAATGCTTGTATGTTTCTCATCACCCTTGTTGTATTGTTCTGTCTTGGGAAAGTGATAAATTTCGTACACCTCTAACAAATGGTATCCCAGGTAGAGTGCCTTAAACAATTCCACGCTCACCTACGTTCTTCTCAAGGCTCATTCTTCCTGGATGTGCTGACAATGTTGGTCTTGGTTGCACTTTTTGGCACAAGTACGACACAAGGGAAACACCAATTTTCCTTGGCAATGGTGAGGAAAAACGTCCGTGGGAGGCAAGACTGCGTTTACTCAATCCTTCGTATTGTTGAATGTTGTCCACGTCGATGTATTGCGTCAGTAATTGTGGGTGCCCTGCGGAAAAATGACGATATTTGTACACGTAAGGATACAGCGAACACACATCCAAGTATTTGATTTCTTCTCCTTTCTACTTCTCGGCGTGGTACACCAAACAGGTGGCATTCGTCCGTCCTCCATACAAACTGTCCCACGGGTTCAGTGGGTCCTTCCGCTTGTAACATTCCACAGTGCATTAAAATTTTGATCTGTTTTCAATCGGTGAACGTACTCGTGTTCCCACATTTCAACCACTTGGTGTCTTTGCTGTTCTAACGTCAAGCACCGCTGACAAGTGGCTTCGTACAAGTTTTCCATGGTACGTTGTAAAAACGGATTTTTTAGTGTCACGTTGAGGGTAGTAGATCGGACATCCGTGAAATAAACACCCGTTAAACTCGTACGTGGTTTTGGCGTTTTCTAAGTCCTATCCATCCACCTAATACGTTCAGATGGACATTTCGCCTCCTACATTTCGGGCGTGTTGGATCCATTTATCTTCCTTGTCGCACAAATAATGTATCCAGCATAGGGCTTTGACCGAGTATTGACGTTTGACAAAATTGGTCGTTTGAGGGCGGATGACAGCCGGGATGATTTCGGGCATGAACCGTTGGCGGTACACTAAATAACACGCTTTGGCAATTGTGCAGGCTTCTTTCAAGGGATCTATTCTTTCGCCTACTATGAACAGTTCTCAAAATTTTCCACAGCCACGCCTTAAAATGTCCTCGTAGGAAGGACAGTACCTTAACATTTCTTCCTGAAATTCGAAGGGGTCCGAGTCATAAATGTGGTACCAAGCGTAGAAAACTTCTCGTTGTTCGGTGCGCATGTTGTCTGGGTCGTACTAGTCAGCATCAGGCAAATGGTATTGGAAAAGTTCGGGGAAAAATCTTTTGCCATTTCTGTCATTCCAAATGTTTTTGGTGTTCGGCTCAAAGGCATCACCAAGTAACTCGTCGTTTATTTAAACTGCATTTGTCCCACTTGCACGAAAATGGTTTTGGCTCCGTTCAAAGCCACATTATGACGCTCTATGCTTTGTTCCGTGTAGTATCTCAGAAAAAATTGCCCATCATATCCCAGAAATTGTACGCCATCTCTGTGGTATAGCAACGGCAATCTCCGTAACGTTCGATGTCCTCTTGACTCCATGTTTCGTCGATAGGGTCTAAAATCCATTTGGCGAAATTTGCCAACGTGTTCAGGCCCCGAAAGATTTTTTACGTCTTGCAGGAATCTTGCCACATTGAAGGCAACGAATAAAGATAGGCTCTTGGATGCATTTATTGCACGCTCGGTGAGCCAAGCAGAAATAGATGAAATCCCTTTTCTTCTGGTAATCTTTTTCCTCCTACTGTTTGGGTTGGTATTTTGGAATGTAGCTTTCGTGTTCCAAGTCCACGATTTGCTGACAAATGTGACATAGTTTCTTTCCTGCACAAATGTGTGCCTTGGCATTATTGCCACGTATCACTTGTTCACATGCAGGACAACATTTTAGGAGTTGACAAGCACTTTACTTCTGTGAACCTTGCGTCTTCAGCTTCTGTTGGTAACATGATGGGATAACAAAGGTTCGCTGATAAGCTGGGCAATGCACTTGTTTTGTCCTTCGCCAAGACAGGATTTAGAGGCCAAACATTCTGAGCATTTCGATCCGCAATGCTTGTATTGCTCTCGATTGTTGTAGCCATAATGACATTTCTCACAGTAATAACAGTATCCCAGGAATCCGGTGATACTGATAATGGCATTGAAATGTTCATCGTGATGATAAACGTACATGTATTTTGCGTCTTTGAAATATTTGCCTTGAAACAGCAGAGGTCCACGTACTTCTTGAGGGTGTACTTTTAAGGTGTAGCGTGGAGCCAAGACGTCGTGCAGTTTTTGCATTTCAGGAATGCCACAGCGAGCGTCTTTGGATAGGTCAGCTTGCTGTAACAGAAGTTCTGCTTCTCTTCGTTGTTTGGCTCGGTCCGATTGTCGAATACTTTTCCAGGCTCTTTTCCATTCTGCAATGTTGTTCTTGTCGGCATACGTTCGTCCAACAACGATGGCACAGGATAAACACATCAGGTCATGATTTCGACGAGGCTCGTTTTGGTGCTGAGAATGTTGCCCACAAATAACACCTTTTTGCTTCCGGTCCCTTTTGGAAGAGAAACGTGGGCCATCTACATTGTCGCTTTTCCATCGGTGATGTGAAACGTGTCGTTGGACTGCTGAACGTGTTGAATCTTTCGATGACTTTAGAAGGTGTCAGTTATGTTGGCCTGCTAAACTCGATCCAAACGGGGGACTTCAGACTTCGTCTTCTTTTGCTCCACATTGTCGTTTCAGTGTGGTTAACAAAGAATCCCAGACATTGGTAATGAGCCCCTCTGCTTTCTCCAGCGGTACGTCGGACATGAAATCTTTAAATTTCACTGAGTACGTGTAGGCTACGATTCTAAATTTTCCAGAGAAGTGTTTATCCGTCTCTCGAATGTAATAGTAGTTTTCAGGGGTTACTGGTGGTGGACTTTGGTTTTGACGTAGACTCTCTGGGTCTGGATTCTGGCTCACCCATGTCATCTTCAAAAGCGCTGGCATGGATTTAAGCCAATACTTCGTCTTACTTTCTTCTTCTTTCTTCACGAAGTGATGCGATCGTTTCATCTTGATGGCAAAATTGCAAATGAGTAAATTTTAGACGCAACCGAGTCCCTATATATCAGGTTTGTGTTTTGAGGCCATAAATACACTTGGGTGTTCCCAAAGGAAGTTTTGGTGGTGTAAGAGATAGTCTTTTTATATGAGATTTTATCTCATTCTCTTACAGTCGAAGCTAACACAACGCGTTTGTGTGCATGTGTGTGTGTGCTTGTGTGTGCATGTATGCACGCGAACGTTTGTGTATGTATGTGTTTTTGTGTGAATGTGTGCGCGGTGCGCGCGTACGTTTGTGTGTGTAGGTATTTTGTTTGCGTGTGTATTTTGTGTGTGCGCACTTACGTTTGCATGTGATTTTTGTTAGTTTCTTTTCTTTAACAAAACGCTTATCCCTTAACAAAAAATATGTGTGTGAATGTATATGCTCTTGTATGCAAACGATCGTTTGTGTATTTATGTGTTTTTGTATGCACGCGTTCGTTTGTGTGTGTATGTATGTGTGCGCGCGTACGTTTGTATGTGTTTGTGTGGGTTTTGTTTCCTTAACAAAGACAATTTATCCCTGCTTAATGTGTTTACTTTATGTGAATGTGGAGTAGTGTGACTATAACCACTAACTCTTTTGCTGAGGTGATTGCAGGTAATGGTGTTTTGTATATAAAAATGTTCCTTCTTCACAATGTATTGAATGTAAATAACGTGGATTTTGTTAGTATGAGTGTGTTGTTTTGTATAAAAATGTATTATAGATTAGCACTCTCATCACTATGGATTGTTTAGTAGGTGATTCTGTGTCTATCAAGTTATATGTTCCGCCCCACCAGATGCTATAGACTTTTTTCCCGCTGTCGCTGTTTTGCCCGACTGAGGTCAGCCACTCGCAACATTGTTGCCAATGTCCAATACCGTGATGTCTTCCCACCTGTTCCATTCCTATTGTCCCTATACAGATCCAATATTATTTGTCGCTATAGAGGCCCAATAGTCCAATGTTAAAGTCCCATTATTCCCAAAGGTGCCCACAACATTTTCGACTGGGATTTATATTGTCCGTGAATCGCCGTGAAAAGCTATAATACTTGGCAGTGCAGGACATATAACTTTATACAACGCATGGCTGAGAGGGACATATAACTTTATATAACGCCTGGCGGACATTGTTGACAATGTCCAGTACCGTGACGCCATCATCCATATTGTCCTGATACAGTTCCAATTCATTGTCGTTAGACATCAGTTTGTTCTATTCCCCTTGACATTTAACAGACCCAACATTTTGTTGCTAAGCAGGTCCACTATTTTTTGTCGCTAGACAGGCCCAATAATTTTTGTCGCTAGACAGGCCCAATATTTTTCCATCTTAAATTCCCTTTGTCGCCAGAGTTGCCCACGACCTTTTCATTTCCCCATTCATTCCATTTTAAATTTCCCTATGTTAAATTCCCCTTGAGGCTAGAGTGCCTGGACCCTTTTTAACATTGAAGTCCCATTGAGGCTGGGGGGGGGGCCCGAGTGGCCGAGTGGTCTAAAGCACTCTTCGTTACGGATCACTGCCATCTCACCTCTGTCTGCGGCGGTTCGAGTCTAAGATTCAGCCAATGTGGGCATGTGAGAAAGCCTGCCAGTAGCTTCTCGTGGGTCGGTGGTTCTTTCCGGGGTTTTCCGGGTTCTTCCTCCACCATTAATACTGGCCGCCATGTATAGCCTATCGTGCTGAAAAATGGCGTTAAACCCCACAACAACAACAACAACAACCATTGAGGCTAGGGTGCCCCAGATGACTACTACTCATGGCTTTCACAAACCAATAGAAATGAAAGATCAGTAATGAGACAAATAGTGGGGCGTCATTTGGAGAATGCAAATCTAACATATAATACACAGTCATTTCCTTGCAGCATTTTACAGAAAGTAAATTAAAAACAAAAATGTTTATGATTAAATAACGATTTTGCGACTATCTCCCAGGCAGACCTAGCCAATATAATGCCAGCTACACTATGAGATAAGTGTTGTTCGACTATGAAATCTCCTCACTCCTGAGGCCTTCCAAAAAGAAACCCATAATCACTCTTGTGTGGATTGGTACCATCTGACTAATTACTCTTGTGTGGATTGGTACCATCTGACTGGTGTTTGAAGTCAGTGTGGATTAGCATCATCTGACGGGTTTTAGAAGTCAGTGTGGATTGCCACAATCTGACGGGTTTTAGAAGTTATTGTGGATTGATACCATCTGATGGGTGTTTGAAGTTATTGTGGATTGGCACAGTCCGACGAGTATTATAAATTAATGTTGATTGGTACAATCTGACGGGTGTTAGAAGTTATTATGGATTGGCACAGTCTGACGAGTTTTATAAGTTAATGTCGAATGGTAGCATCTGACGGGTGTTAGAAGTCAGTGTGGATTGGCACCATCTGACGGATTTTAGAAGTCACTGTGGATATGCACAGTCTGACGGGTTTTAGACGTTAGTGTGGACTGGTACCATCTGACAGGTTTTATAAGTCAGTGTGGATTGGTACCATTTACGGGTGTTAGAAGTCAGTGTGGATTGGCACCATCTGACGGATTTTAGAAGTTAGTGTCGACTGGTACCCTCTGACGGGTTTTAAAAGTCAGTGTGTACACTACAAAATCTCATTAAAATTATACATTTTGTCTATAGTTCTGCATGGAAATTTTAATTCATTATTTTCTTCTAAAAGAACTATACATACGGACTCTACATTCCAGAGAGTAGTATGTGTATGGTTTAGGTGCACAATGCTATCTATATATTCCTTAAATTAATGAAAGAATAATGCAAACGCTAATACTAGTGCTCAAATTATTTAAGCTGGTATCTGAACAAGAAGTATGTTGTTAGGTACTGTAATATACTAGTTTTCTATTGTATAAAGCGTCTCTCAGGAAGATTAGCTAACGACTGGTTTTATGATACAAAGAATGACTCACAGGGAAACTGTATCAACTGACTGGTTTTATGTCAAAATATTCAAAACAAACGGCTCAGTGGAAGACTTAGCAAAAGACAGGTTTTTAAAATGCATAAAACGACTCACTGGAAGATTTACCAAAAGACAGGTTTTTCAATGTCAAAAACGACTCACTGGAAGACTTAGCAAAAGACAGGTTTGTATAATGTAACAAACGGCTCACTGGAAGACTTTCCAAAAGACAGGTTTTTTATAATGTAGAAAACGATTCACTGGAAGACTTAGCAAAAAGACAGGTTTTTGTAATTTAATTTAAAGAAAACGACTTATTGGAATACTTAGCAAAAGATAGGTTTTATAATGTAAAAATAATGACTCACTGGAAGACTTAACAAAAGACAGGATTTTATAATGTAGAAAAACTGCCCAGTTGAAGACTTAGCAAAAGATAGATTTTTATAATGCATAAAACAAGGACTCACTGGAAGACTTGGCAAAAGAGAGGTTTTGTAATGAAAAACAAAAATGAATCACTGGAAGACTTAACAAAAGACAGGATTTTATAATGTAAACAACGGCTCACTGGAAGACTGTATAGCAAATAACAGGCTTTATAATGCATAAAACGACTTTTTTTCTTTTCTCTTTTTTTTTTGCATCACGCTTTACTAGATATTCCAGCTACCAATTGGCATGTACGTGAATAATGTTGCTGACTGTTTAAGAAAATTTACTTTAGTAAAAGCACTGTATGCAATTATAACACACTATAATGTTACTATTATGTTCTTTTAAACAATCTAACTGGAAGAAGTGAAACCAACAAAATAAGCAAAATTCAACAAACAATTTATTTCTCCGAATAAAAAGTGAAAATTCAAACGACACTTACAGTATTGTGAATTAAATTCCAAATAATCCTCAATATCACAGATCCCAAAATATACAATCTTCGGAATGAACTCCAATAGTCTTGAAATATCCTGATGTACTACAATTATACAATCTAGAATATCTTTGAATGAGTTCGCAATAATCTCAAAGTAGAGATTTTTAATTCAAAAAGTCAATGAGCACTTTGCAATTTCGATAAAGAATTTAAATAAATAATTTCTCTCAAATTATATCTGAAAAATATGTAACTGATTCCTCACACTTACTACAAAACAGTAATGAATAATTATTAACCAAATATATGGTCAATAATTTTTCGTTCCTGTTTTATAATAAGTCTGAGGAATCATTTGCAGTTTTTTTCAGATAAAATTTGAGAGGAATTATATCTATACGAATATCCACTTGACCTCTGACACAATAGAGTGTTTTGGAAACCAGACTATTTCCGAAGGAAAACTCCACTAATTCTCGAATTCAAAATCTTGTTTAATATTTAAATCGTGACAAAGTCAGGGAGATAATGACTGCATTCACAACTCTTAAACACAATCATAACAAGAATGGGTAAAAAATTAAGCACAAATATAGATCAAATCAACATAACAATGACTTAAAAGTTATCCTATCCATGTTATCAACTTTACCACAAATATGCATTAAAGGCATCAATATGCATTAGAGGTATCAATATGCATTAGCGGTATCAATATGCATTAGAGGCATCAATATGCATTAGAGGCATCAATATGCATTAGAAGCATCAATCTCGTTAGAGGTATCAATATGCATTAGATGCATCAATCTCATTAGAGGTATCAATATGCATTAGAGGTATAAATATGCATTAGATGTATCAATATGTATTAGAGGTATCAATACGCATTAGATGCATCAATCTGCATTATAGGCATCAATATGCAGTAGAGGTATAAATATGCATTAGATGTATCAATATGCATTAGAGGTATAAATATGCATTAGATGTATCAATATGCATTAGAGGTATAAATATGCATTAGATGTATCAATACGCATTAGAGGTATAAATATGCATTAGATGTATAAATATGCATTAGAATCATCAATCTCATTAGAGGTATCAATATGCATTAAAAGGATCAATATGCATTAGAGGCATCAATATGCATTATAGGCATAAATATGCGTTAGAGGTATAAATATGCATTAAATGTATCAATATGCATTAGAGGTATAAATATGCATTAGATGTATCAATATGCATTAGAGGTATAAATATGCATTAGATGTATCAATACGCATTAGAGGTATAAATATGCATTAGATGTATCAATATGCATTAGAATCATCAATCTCATTAGAGGTATCAATATGCATTAAAGGTATCAATATGCATTAGAGGCATCAATATGCATTATAGGCATAAATATGCGTTAGAGGTATAAATATGCATTAGATGTATCAATATGCATTAGAGGTATAAATATGCATTAGAGGTATCAATATGCATTAGAGGCATCAATATGCATTAGAGTTATCAATATGCATTAGAGGTATCAATATGCATTAGATGTATCAATATGCATTAGAGGTATCAATATGCATTAGATGTATCAATATGCATTAGAGGTATAAATATGCATTAGAGGTATCAATATGCATTAGAGGCATCAATATGCATTAGAGGTATAAATATGCATTAGATGTATCAATATGCATTAGAGGTATAAATATGCATTAGATGTATCAATACGCATTAGAGGTATAAATATGCATTAGATGTATCAATATGCATTAGAATCATCAATCTCATTAGAGGTATCAATATGCATTAAAGGTATCAATATGCATTAGAGGCATCAATATGCATTATAGGCATAAATATGCGTTAGAGGTATAAATATGCATTAGATGTATCAATATGCATTAGAGGTATAAATATGCATTAGATGTATCAATATGCATTAGAGGTATCAATATGCATTAGATGTATCAATATGCATTAGAGGTATAAATATGCATTAGAGGTATCAATATGCATTAGAGGCATCAATATGCATTAGATGTATCAATATGCATTAGAGGTATCAATATGCATTAGAGGTATCAATCTGAGGCTAGCGAGACTGTTATTATTTTCATTGTTCTAAAGATTAAATGTAGTATATTTTTCTATACTTATTCTAAGATTTGCAATACAAGCGAAAAGTTTTGTTTAAATTTTCACCCGTAATGACATTTTATATAATTAAAAAAATATTCAAAGACCTGGATGGCAACTGAAAACTTCATTCCTGTTTCTAAAACACAGATACCCCTGCATCCCTATTTTGACATCCACAGTGAAGTTCGAGCCTCTTCAACGGTTTCCTAAAAATAAAGTCTGCCCCATGGGTAATTGTGAATTATGAGCTTGCAATTGTGTTTCCATGCAGACTTATTTAAATATGCAATCTTATAGTTTCAAAGTTATGGTCAAGTTGCCGTGTCACTTGTGGGAGGCAAAGATGGACCCCACGGCCAATATCAGTGGCATGTACAAATCTGTCTTTTCTTTCTATATGTAAGTTATGACCCGGGGCTAAATTCCGGGAGTTCTGGTATACCCCGTGTTAAGTATATCTATATTATCTCATCTTCGCTAGCAAATGTTTCGATAAGATAACTTTATCCAAACATTGGCGCATGGAGCAGATGTTTATGTGCTTCGGGTCTGTGAATTTCATTGAATGTGGAGACAAGCCAACGCATTCAATTAATATTAAGTTGTTCAAATTTGAACGCTGTTCCTACATGATCGAGTCGTAATACGGTTAGAAATAGTCCCTATCAAATGCATACTATTTCGCATATTAAAGTAAAATAACAAGTTCTACATAACCAAGAACTTACAATAATGAACAGTAACATCAGTTCTAACTTACTGTTCAACAAAAGTCTGACAAGAGAAATGTGATTCTTTGGCTGGACACATTGATTTCATCACTATCCTGCATCTCCGCTGTTTTGGTAACAAATCTCCACCGGATAGTTGAGGTCACTAATTTATGGACTAACATCATATTTCTGGCTTTGATATTGCAAATAATGGAAGGTAAGATAATTCATTTCCTAAACTATTCATGTGAAATTCCAGCACGACACACGCATGGTTCAACATGAAAATGAATATGACACAATAACTGATATTATGCGGCCTTCTTTCCACTTAATACCGATGTCCCAGGGCTTGTAGAACTGTTGATGTCTTTAAATGAATTCCATGACAAAGTCATTAATACTCATGACAACATTACGAGGACCAGAGCAAGGTTTTATACTCACATGTAGTATAAAACACAGAGTACTGGAATAAGTAATTCACACGTGGTAGATGTTTTCAGTGACAGATAAAAATGACATGATCAAATATGCCAAAGTCTCGTAGGTCAAACATCATTTCACATTTCAACGTTTAACATCAAAATAATCTTCACACGTTAACTGGACAATGTTTATGCATGCACAAATTCCATTCATAATACCATTAAGGTATTGCAACATAGTGAACTGCTTGATGTTTTTCTGACATTATTTCATGTTTTTCATTATCATTATTATTATTATTATTACTACTGGAAAAGGAATGTAGTTCTTAGTAGTGCCTTATGTTTTGTTTTTTTGAGTTAGGTATTGCAATACATACATACATATATATATATATAGAGAGAGAGAGAGAGAGAGAGAGAGAGAGAGAGAGATGTAGGTAGACAGACAGACAGACAGACAGATAGATAGACAGATAGATAGATAGATAGATAGATAGGATTACACACACATACACACAAGCACATTGGAGAATTATTACATTAAATCAGTTTATTTTAAGAATCCCAATGTTTGGTGCAGTATTTCTGCAAAACTCAAAGATTTCAAACGTTGTACATCCAGTCCTGTCAGAATTTCAGATTCAAATAAATAAAAATTTAAGTGAAATGCAATAAATTTTACTACCATAAACTATAGTGGTAAATGTATCCAGTTTCATTTAAATAATCACTGACCTCAGTTTTCATATAGTTCTCAATAAACTGGACAACGTGCTAATAAGTCTGCTGTAAGGTAATATTGGAATTCTATTGTTGCAGCTCTATTTACAGTGCTTCAGATATGAATTTCTCACAGAAGGAAGAGTGGCACGTTTTCGACATAAGCTCACACATATAAGGCTATAGAGTAAATTTGTTTTTAATAGTTTCATCTAAATGTTTCCTCTCTATAGTTTTTTGTTTTATTTTTTGACCACATGAAGCAAGTGCTGCCTCTTGTGGGATAAATTACGTCATTTCCGGTTGGCGTACTCGATTGCGGAGGTAGCAGTGTTGTATACTTCTATTTCTAGTAATCAAATTATTAATCATCTTTATACTTGATAACTTTTTTAATTCTTTTTGTACGAGTATAAATACTTTTAATCACCTAATGTAAATCTGATGTAAAAGGAAAAATATTAGAGTATGGCCAGTGACGTTTAAGATCAAGTTAGGCAACCAATACTCGTTAACTATTATGTGTGCGTCCACAAGATTTCCAGAGGCTACTTGAGGAATATTAAAAACTAAAAATTAGTAAAATCTTTGGTTTTTAAACACATTTTGGCTTACCCAGATCAGTCCAATTTGATCAAGGGTCAAACTTTGTGTCCTGAAACTTCCAGCAAGTTATGCCTGAATTAATCATCAAGCAGCTGAAAGCTTACGCCTATCCCCCTCCGTGTCAAAGGGCCTTATAAAGATTTCATCAAACGTTGAAGAAAATGATTCGGTCTTATTGTTTTGAGACAGGAAACAACTGTGACAAAGGTGTTCATTTTTGTTTTTGTTTTGGAGAATCAGTTCAAGAATCTCTAGATTTTTCCTTTGACCAAGTTTTAGGACATACTGTCCATGGACGAAATAAATTATGAAAAGAGAAACTTCTTTCAACCAATGATTCAGAAATTAATCTTCTCGACTGTGTCTCTCATTTCAAATGCAAATCGTCGAAGGCTTGTGAAGTAGCAAGAACTAATCCTGAACCTAGTCAGTCAAGAAAGAAATTAAGATACGACAGAAAAGGGTACGAAAGGAGTTTTCAGCCTGGTGAAGAAAAAAAAACTGGCTCACTTGTTCATACCTCAAAATGCTCTTCAGAAACGAAGTATGGTCCTTATGCACGTGAAAATAAAGTGACTAAAATTATATTATTAACACTCCTGGGGGCAAAACAGAACTTGGAAAGATGTTAGTCATATGTTAAAGGAGTATACTGATAGAGATAGCCCTGTAAATCAATCAATCAATGTATATGTACCTGTCCCAAGCAGTGAGGATTTGAAAGATTAAGTGAAATCGGACTGTAGTGACTTTTGTGTAACCAATCTTTAGAATTCGGCAATACTGGATAATCTGGACCAGAAACTTTCGCATCTGCTGCCACAAAAAAAGAGTGAACTAAAATTACTATTAAGAGATAATAAGCACTTGTTTCTAGATGTTCCAAACACGAAATAAAATCTACAATGATGTTCAAATTGACGGTTCCGCTCCTGTAAAACAGCATCCTTACAGGTTGAATCCTTTCAAACTGGAATGTTTAAAAAAAGGAAATTTAATATTTGCTGGAGAATTATTTCATAGAACCAAGTAAAAGTAACTGGAGTTCACCATGTATTCTGGTGCCAAAACCATATCAGACTTTTTGTATGTGTACTGATTATAGAAAGTGAACAATGACACCAAAAACAGATTGATTCCAAAACCAAAAATCGACAGCTGCATTGACAAAAGTTGAAATGCAAAATGTCAAAATTTACCTTTCGAAGAGATTCTTAAAATCCTACTACGTAAAGAGGAAAGGAATTTTAAGCATTGGTAACTCCAGATGGACTTTGTCAATATAATGTGATGCCGTTTGGGATGACAGGTTCGCCTTCGCCTTTCCAACGTTTAATGAATAGGATAATATCTGGACTAGATAATTGTGACGCTTGCATTGATGACGCCATAATCTACACCGACACCAGGAAAGATCACTTGGAAGCCATCCGGAAGTTCTTTGATCGACTCAGTGATGCAAATTCGACAATCAGTTTAAACAGAAGTGAGTTTTGCCGTGCTTGTGTTACATTTGTAGGACATGTTATGGGACACGGTCAAGTTAAACCTATAGAAGCTGAGGTCAAGGCCGTATCTGATTCTCCAGAGCCAATCAGTACGAAGCAACCGATGCGAATTTTGAGAATGGCTTGATATTATCTGAAAATCTGCTTCAATTTTTCCATAAATGCTGAATCCCTCACAAATTTGTTAAGTAAAAAAAAACAAGTTTCAATGATCTGACAAATGCCACGAGTCTTTGATAAATTAAAGGCATACTCAAGAGTTCACCAGCTATTTCAACTCCAGATTTCGATCAATCATTTAAAATGTCTGTTGATGTGAGTGAGGTGGGGCTGGTGGAGAATCGATAAGAAGAAAGCAATGGCATGGATCAAGCTGCGTGTTGTTTTTCTAAGAAATTAAACAAGCACAAGAGAAGTTATTAGACAATCTAGAAGGAATGTTTGTCATTAAGTTTGGCTTTGCAAATCTTTTAAGTGTTCTCCGATTATTGTATTCAATGATCACAACACCGTTACGTTCAGTAACAAAATGAAAAACAAATTGGAGATTGTTGAGATCGAAAGTGATGTTGCAGAAATACATCGATATCACATAAATCAAAGGAAAATAAAAAAAATCGATTGTAGAGTATATAAAACAACTATACTGCTTTAGTTTGTATCTGATTATCTTTCATAAGATGTATTCCTATGCAAATTAAATTATAGTTATTTTTACTAACATATAAAAGGTAGCTTTATTGCATAAATCATTTATCTTTAGGAGGGGAGGTGTTATGTTCATCTATATTATGTCTGGTAATTTTCATAATTATAGATAGAAAGGGCCATTAAGTAAATAACATAGTAACTAGGTAATTTTGTACATTGTGTGTATGCACTTCTGGATGAGGTGATTCTGTTAACACAGAGAAGAGTTTAAAAATAGTGACATTTACTTTTATTGAATCATGTTTATGCGATTTGAGTTCAGGTCATGTGTTTTCTTGAAGGGCAGGGTAACACAATTCCTGATTGGCTAACTGTGAAACTACTTGAATTTGGTTGACTAGGTTTTTTTATTATTGATTATTCAACTTAGTTTTTCATTTATGGAATAACCGACTGAAAATAGTTTATTCCTTGTATTAACATCAGTCTTAGAAGCGGCAAATAGTTGTAATCATCTTTGTGGATATAATTTATTTTAATTATTCATTGGAATTACAAAGTACTCAGATTTAGGGGATTTAGAGCTGTATTAAATTACTCTGAATTCATTTTATAGACATTGTGGATTATAATTATAATTGGATTATAACTCATAAATCAAGACTACTGGGACATCTGCACTATAGTGTTAACTTTGTTTGTTATTATCAGTGGGAGTTGTTTGGAATATTCTATCCTTTTGGACACGTGATAGAACTTCTAGGACTATTAAGAATTTTATTCACCATGCTGTAAGTTATTTTTAATTCTTCATATCCTATTTAGGGAAAGAAATTATATTTTGAATTTTACAAAAGTATTAGTTTTTGTTCTTTTCTGTTACTTAGGTCATAGAATCATAGCACCTGATGTCAATATTTGTATAAATTTGCTTATTCAAGTCCCTTAAATGTACATGCTAATGAGTGGTTTTTCAATGGTTTCTATGTTAGGACCAAGGGGCTAATTAAAGAGATCTCAGGGTATGACCCAAAGGTCCAGTCTAAAATTTATTGACATCTGGGTCATTGTTCATATGTGCCAAATCCCAGATACAGAAAACAAATAACAGTTTTGTTAAACATTTATGTAGATTCAACAATACTTGCCCACAAACCACATTCTGGGATGAGATGGAAATTTCCAAGGTACTCATAGGACCAATACTGATCCAAGTCCTATGCAAAGCTAAAACAGTGTTAGGGGAGTTCACACATATGTCTCTATGTACAAACATATATAGAGATGACATAATATGATTTAGCAGGCTACATTGACGGTAAATCCCTCGCAAGTTCCACTATGACCAAAACGATTTTAGTGCCAGGAAAAGATAAAGGTGTGTATGATTAAATAGGCAGGATGAATGGAAATAACAGAATTAACAGTAACCATTATCAAGTTTCAAATTAGCAATAAATGAGGAGGAAAAATTTGGAAAACATAACAAAATCAGGGACAGTTGAAAAGACATGGTTATGGGAGGATATCAATGACAAATCTGGGTAACTGGGTCATATTCTTTTTAAATGCTGGGTTAACATCATACAGTGGTCTGTAGGACCTTTACTTATTCTGTGTGAAAGGAAAGTGGGTGTTGGTATGTGATATAGTATATACATAGATGGATTGAGTGTTGGTATGTGATATAGCATATACATAGATGGATTGATTGTTGGTATGTGATATAGTATATACAGAGATGGATTGAGTGTTGGTATGTGATATAGTATATACATAGATGGATCGATTGTTGGTATGTGATATAGTATATGCACAGATGGATTGAGTGTTGGTATGTGATATAGTATATACAGAGATGGATTGAGTGTTGGTATGTGATATAGTATATACATAGATGGACTGAGTGCTGGTATGTGATATAGTATATACATAGATGGATTGATTGTTGGTATGTGATATAGTATATACATAGATGGATTGAGTGTTGGTATGTGATATAGTATATACAGAGATGGATTGAGTGTTGGTATGTGATATAGTATATACATAGATGGACTGAGTGCTGGTATGTGATATAGTATATACATAGATGGATTGATTGTTGGTATGTGATATAGTATATACATAGATGGATTGAGTGTTGGTATGTGATATAGTATATGCATAGATGGATTGAGTGTTGGTATGTGATATAGTATATACATAGATGGATTGAGATGGAAATAAAATCGGTTAAGAGGATGGATGGGAGAGGTGAAATAAAAGAAATTTATTAGATTGAAGAGACATATCAGAAAACCATATAACTAAAATGGTAGTTTATAAATACTGGAGAGGTGGATAGGACATTAGGATGCATGTACACACACACACACATAAACATTAATTATCCAAAATGACTTATTTATTACATACCTTTGAGGTCCCCTCACTCTGAACTCAAAGGGTTATATGCACAAGAAGAAATCTCAGATCAAACCACCAAGAAAGAAAAAAAGAGAAGATAAAAAGAAGGATAGATGGAATGAGTTCGGCAGGCATTCTTTTGCATTTGTTATTTGATAGATCATAATCAATTTAGATCATGTTAGGTCAATATCATGTGTGGCTCTATATCAAAATTTTTATTTTTGCTAATGACATGTCATCGATAAGAACTTTTATTGCAGGTTTATATAAATTATGAAGGATATGTGAATATTACACATCTGAGAATACCATCATACCTAATAAACAAAGATTGGTATGCATGGTTTTTTTCAAATTACCATCTACTTCCTCTGTAGTTCTTAATGGCCATGCTGTTGCATATGTGAGATGTTATAATTATTTGGGTCTTATTTTAAAAACCAGTCTGTCAGATAATGGGTTGGGGGGGACATTATGGCTTTTTGTTTACCTGTACAATGATGCTTTTAAGTAAATTTAGAAAATGTTCCTTCATTATCAAAATTACAAAATTAGATTATTCAGATCTTATGCTGCACAACGTCTTGCACACCTCTGTGGACAAACTCTAGTGAATGCGAGAATTAGTCATAGGTTATAACAATAGTCTTTGTTTACTATTAAGCCTTCCAAGATGTCAGTGATGACAAGAATATCCAATTGTAAGACTTGCTTCTTCCAGATCTCTGTGGAACTATATCTGGGTTAAATTCATGAATAACAGATGAAACCAATTACTCTTTAATTGTCTTTCAGACTTCTTTTTTACTTAATAGTGACAGACACATTCTATGGTTACAGATGTGTCTCCATATTTGCACACAAGACACAATTTTTTGTTTAAAGAACATTTATATTTTATTGTAAATGTATCAACAATACAGTCTGAAATAAAAAATTATTATCTTATTTTGTGATAACTTCAACTAATTTTTACAAATTGACACTTGACATGTGACTACTTTTAATTTTTAATTTTCATTTTAGGTAACAAATATGATCCCTCATTTTTTAAAAAAAAATGACAAATGGATGACGAAGGTGATACTAAGTGGTAAATGTGCTTATACAGTCATACAAGATTGTACAAATTTGTTCATTGCTAATGGATGTGCTTATACAGTCATACAAGATTGTACAAATTTGTTCATTGCTAATGGATGTGCTTATACAGTCATACAAGATTGTACAAATTTGTTCATTGCTAATGGATGTGACTGACTTAATGATGAGTACTTTTATACAGAAAAATGTGACAGACTTTTATGAGCACTTTGCACAGAAAACATTGGCAGGAATCTGTTTAGCATATTGCTTATTTTCTTGTCTCCAGTTCATTTTTCCAAATTATTTTACATTTTTCTTATTAAGAGACAAATACTTATGTGATGCCATTTTCTCAGTTTACTGGGGGATGAGGGGTAAGGTAAAAGTTGGGGTGGAGTGGGGATTGTGAGGGACTGCACTTTTAAAATATAACAAACCAGTGACAAAATATTAGAAAATAGAACAAAACATTAAAATTACCATTTATTTATTGACAATAAATCATATTTTTACAGATAAACAGAATATAAGATAGATGGAATGGTCAGAGATACAAAGGTGTTTGCTTTAAAGTTAAGTTTTCTTAACTATGTGTACTACATTCAGGAACCAAACTGAGGCACCTGCATCTAATTCTCAAGCAATTCTAAAGATTCAAGGATAGTTAATCATTATAAAGGTATTCATTAAGTCCTCCATTACTCAGAGACAGCTAAACATCCATTATTAGGGCTTTTCATTAAGTCCTTCATTACTCAAGTTTAGATACACAATGGGTCTCCTAAAAAAAGCAACTATACTGATAAATAACCAGTCAAGCATGACATAAGGATTTAATTCTTCACCAGCACTGTTTCATGTAAACAGTTCAAAAACCATTTAAAGCTTATTAAGAAACAAGTTTTCCTAGAAGGGACTGATGCTCTACTGTTCCAAGAATTCACAGAATAGCTTGTTAACTACCGAGTGTCAAAGCAATTGCTGCTGTTACTGTAAATCTCAAATGGGTGACAAAATTATATTCTCATGTCTGAGTAAACATGTTCCTAAGGTACCTGTAAGTACAAATTCATTATCAAGTCCTGAAACTGACATCATGGATAGCAGATCACTGAAATTGTTTTTGACAATGTTAAGATATAACCAAGTTAAGTTTGGTTAAATCAACAAGTAGTATTTTTTAAAACAAAAATTAGACAAAGTTACTGAAGTGGTATCATTCAAATTATCCTTCAGATATAAACACAAACTTGGTTTGTAAAAAAAAAAGTCCAAATCATCAGCATACAAGCCAGAAGAGCTAAAACGACAAGACTGTTGACATTAAATTAAAATTGATGTCAGTGTGCTGAAAAATACCAATATGATGATCTCTTACAGGGGACTAGTGACAACAAGTTTTTCAAGACGACCACCAAAGCATGCTGGGGGTGGGGTGGGGCTGATAAGTAAGATAAGGACCAACTAGATACCAAAGAATGTTTGTTAGTGAAAATGCCTTGTCTCTAAGGAGAAGTATCTAAAGCAAAATTTTATAATAAGACAACTTTTAGCAAAAACAATGTGTAAATATAAATATCTGTTCAGGAAAATAGCAACAGCAATACTTTCAAGATGGCCACCAGGGATCTTTTTTTATTAGGACCAACTGGACATCACACAAAGTCATTTAGTGAAATGCCCATACTGAGTAGGAGTAGTGATAATAAGACTTCCAAGATGGCCACCATCATGAACGTATTGGTGCCAGATTGGCACCATTTCAGTCTTTTTAGTGAAAATCCAGTGTAATTATGGCCATCTTTTTAGAAGGAATGATGGTAAGAATTTAACGATAGCCATAGTGGATGTCCGAGGGACAACATTTGATTTAGGATCAACTAGGCCTTTTAGATGAATGTGTATATAAAGTGTCATATAAGGTTAGAAGGAGTGGCAGAAACAGATTTATGGTAAATGGATGTTGGCCACTGGTCAAACAGCCATCGAAATAAGCTCTTTTGGACTATTACCATTAATAAGCATTAAGGGACCTGTCTAATATTCGTGTCAAACTTTAAACCAGTCTATTTGTGACAAAGGCTAAAATTACAGAACTAGTCTGTCATCCTCGAGAACTGCTGGTTTTTTCTCTCCATAACCCGAAACACCTCCTGCCACCATAACTCCACCACGCTTCTCATAACACAGTCTCTTCATCTCCAGCAGTCGCTCAACATCACGCCACATCTTCATCTGCTGAAGGGAGGGTTCATGATTCTCACGAATTGATTTCTGCTGCTCGCGTAAACTCTTCCCTACATTTTCTTGCTCTTGGATCTTTTTCTGATAGATTTCTCTGTTAAAACAGCAAGAATAAGATCAGATAAAGTCACTTTATTGCTGCATGCACTGATGTGCCGCCTGCTAAAATATGACAAAAATTCAGTATCTCTGAGTCATGGTGCAACAAGATGATAGCGAATATGATAGGATGATAGTGAATATGAACAAAGAATGAAAAAAAATTAGCAATGAGGACCTTCCATTGTTTTCTTTTTTTATATACTTCTTGGCACCTTGAGTACATTAAGTTATGTTCTATGTGGTTGACTTTTTTATCACAAGGCCCTAATTGACAGCATATGACCTGGTACACTTGAAGTCGTTGTTGACAGACTCAACTTTTTAAAATTGAGTGATAATTCTTGGCAAAATGTTGGAGGAAAAAAGGGTGATCACTATTTTTTCCTAATACAATACATGTATTCATCTGACAGATGAATGTGTTTAATTGAGAAAACGACTGCACAAAGCAGGTCTTTGGAGGAAAATAAACTATTCCTTGCGATTCATAAAATTTTATGGTGCTTTAGCTAGACAGAGATAGGTTTGATCCTTTCTAATCCCCTAGAAACATGCATCTTTTCTGTTATTAACTACTTCCCTCTGCCCTTTAAGTCTGTTATTAGATACATCCCTCTGCCCTTTAAGTTTGTTATTAGCTACATCCCTCTGCACTTTATGTTTGTTATTAGCTACATCCCTCTGCCCTTTAAGTCTGTTATTAGCTACATCCCTCTGCTCTTTAAGTCTGTTAATAGCTACATCCCTCTGCTCTTTAAGACTGCTATTAGCTACATCCCTCTGCTCTTTAAGTCTGCTATTAGCTACATCCCTGAGCTCTTTAAGTCTGTTTTCCTGCTCCTAAATGCAGGGCTGACAATAGTCAGTAATTAAAACAACCTGAAAAAAGACCTGAGGTAAAGACAGCAGCCTTGGTGAATCAAGAATACTGACCTTGTGGGTGGAATTTTGGGTGATCAGGGCCCAAATGATTTTATGAAAATTTATCTGATACTAGAGGCATGCCCTACATTATTTTTTGGATAATTATATGACAAAGCAATGAAAATATGTAAGTTTAACTTGTCTGTCATAACCAGATAAAATTCTGTCAGCAAATTGAAAATGCAGACTTACCTATAACATGAGGATTCTATGTTCCAACCTGATTTATACTATTTCATTTTCGACCAATTAACAGCCATGGAAATTATAAATTGAATAATGCATATATGCCACCAACCCCCCAACCAAGAAGTGTAATTGTTATTCATTATTATTGCTATTATAAGTGGAAGAAAGGGTAATTTGGGCATAAAAAGTGTAATCTAAATATATTACATGCCAGAATTTAACAAATCTGTGAGGCAAAGTTCAAATTTGAAGAAACCTGTCTTTGTAATGGTTGGCATGTATGATAATGTCCCATAGGTATGTAATTTTTTCTTGTAGTTGTCATCATCTGAACGCATAAATATATTAACAATAAACAGGAATTACGCTGATACTTGGGAAAACTTTTGTTGAATCTGTGTAATTCTCGTCTTTTAATACCATACTGTGCAATTTGAAAAGAGGTGATTATACATTAGTATTGTGCTGGTGTCATTTTTTAATTTAATGTTCACTTTCTTTAGGACTGTTCCTGTAAAACATACTTGGGACCCAGGGAAGGCACTATTTTTAATTTGATATAGTCACCCAAAGATGTAATTTAGAATTTTTCAATCATTTTTACACAAACTCTTTGAGTACTCAGAGTACCATAGTATTTTTTTTTTTTTAAGTACCCGCCCTGGGTACCATGTATCCTTAAATGGAACAACCCATAATAAATGTGCATGACATTGTGGAATTCAGGATGCATATTATCAAACCAGTTATTTTGCACATAAACTGTCCATGGTTTTTCATCCAATGCCATTTAAATAGGAAGATACATGAAAAAACATTCCAATCCTACATCCAGTGATAGCTGAATTCTGTACAACACTTCAGCAAGCCTGGTATGCTAGTTTTTCTTCTGACTGGTTTTCATTGAGAGAAACATTAGACTGGTTTTCACTGAGAGAAAAATATAGACTGGTTTTCACTGAGAGAAAAATTAGACCAGTTTTTGCTCTGCCAGCTACACCTGAAACAATCATGGTAACAAAACTATAAGTGTCAAGCTGATAAACCAGTGTACTGTTGGTGCAGTGCCAAACTGACACGCACCTCCAATTTTCTCCCCAATTATATACCAATCTCAAAAATATCCCCTGACAGCCACAACAAATTCAGAAATCCACCAACTGGTGGAAAATTCTCATCCCTGTTGATCTTTCTGTTTTACTTATCTGAAATGACGTCCTCACCTGAGTAATTCTTGAAAACTGAACAAATGTTATATTCTGTTCTCTGTCACATAAAATGAAGTGTTGTACATTTCTTCACAAACCAGAAATACAAACAAAAAGGTCTTAGTTAAACAGGGGGCCATAACTCCATCAAATTTGTGAAAAGCTAATTTGACTTGGGTCTTCTAAATATAAAGCCTCATGTCAAATTTGGTTTCAATCTACGAAGCCCTTCAATCGAAGAAGTCCTTCAACCTATGAAGTCTTTCAGTCTAAGCAGTCCTTCCATCTAAGAAGTCCTTCAGTTGAAGAAGTCCTTCAAAAGTTACTGTGTTGGGAAAAAAAGACAGATGGAGATTCTGGAGTCATAGCAAACAAAAGAATACAGAGGCTGGCTGTGTCAAAATTATGCTTCTTCAATCAAGATAATGTTATAACTAGACAAAAATGCAGCTAACCTCATCAGAGCTTCCATTAAAAATGTATTGGTTTAAACATTTCATCTTACAATGCGTCTTTATTTGCAGGTTGAACAAAAGAAGGGAAGTGATACCTGAATGTTTTCCTGCGTGCAGACATGTCATGAGAAGTGTATGCCTTCATCTCCTCTGTGACCCTTTGTTGCTGAATATCCAACATTGCCATCATGCAGTTCAGATAGTGATACCTGGACTCCTCCTGAGTGCACTCCTCATGGAAAATACGCACCTCCTGATAAAAATTAACAGAAATAAAATGAACTCAAAAGATTATAACTAGGATTATTTCTCACCAGTTAAAATTTTGTCTTTTTTTCCCTTAACATGTCAAATCAATTACACATGAGTATTAAAAACAGTTGGCATGTCTCTGTTTTGTAAATGTGATTAAAATCCAAAAATAAATTATGTTTTTTTTTTACTCAAATGTGCAGTTTGTTTAAAATGCTCACACAAACCAAAATCTGAATTCACCCAAAAGTTGTTTAATCTAATACTGCCTATAGAAATGTCCTGGTAAAACTGGGAACTAAGCCTAATTTGACCACTTGAAAATTTCAAAACTGTTTTGTACTGCAAGAAGAAACATTTTTTTTAAAACATTATGACAAATTTAACTGGATATTCTTTTTTCATTTTAAATTATAAGTCAGAGTGGCTTTTTGTTTAGCATGGAAGGCTTGTCACCAGAATCATGCAGGCTTGAATCCTACCATCTGATCAACTGTGTCAGCTACCATGGTGTGTACTTGGGCAAGGAATGTAACTCTATGTGTCCTTGGGCAAAGAACTTTACTCCAACTGTCTTGGTACAAAATGACCTACTTGTGTTGCTGTGGATGCTGCTCAGAATGAAATGACCTACTTGAATGTATTGATGTGCCGTAAAAGACCAAACCAAACCAATAATTTTACTTTGTTGCAATTTCACTGTTACTTATACAGTTTCTCGTGGCATTTGCTTTCAAAGAAATATTACAGCATAATGTTCTGCAAGAATGACAATATGATCCATCAGGGCAAAGGACACTCAGGGCAAAGGGCACTCAGGGTTCTACTGAACAGTTAGCTTAGTAATGTTCAAGCTGTTACCTTCATGAAATAAAATAGCAGTGAAAGGTCAATGTCAGTCTCTGACTTTTCACTGTTTAAGTTTTAGTTCAAAGTTAATAAACAGGTCTGGAAACTTGTCAGGATATTTATGGTGAAAGTGATTATAGGTCAATGTGTCTCATATTTATCAAAACTAAACTCTAAGAAATCATCTTAGGGGGCCATCCATGTATGCATGTGTACGGGGGGGGGGGGGGGGGGTTTAAGCTTTGCCAGATTTTTGCATACATACTAAATGGATGACCCCTTACTCGTTCTCCTGGTACTTAGATTATGTTGCATGATTTGTTCAGGGTGCTAGCTTTATTTCAGATGCCAAGAGCTTTATCTCAGGAGCGAGGAACTTTATCTCAAATGCCAAAAGTTTTATCTCAGATGCCAAGAGGTTTAGCTCAGATATGCCAAGAGCATTATCTCAGAAGCCATAAGCTTTATCACAAATGCCAAGAGTTTTATCTCAAAAGCCAAGAGCTGCTTGCCTTTTACAGCTAGCAGCTGTACAATTCTGCCCATAAGTTTTCAATACTGAATACACCCCAGTTCTTACCTGTTCTAATTTAGACATGTTACATTCAATACTGAACACAACCCAGCTCTTAACTTGTTCTAATCTGGACATGTTACATTCAATACTGAACACAACCTAACTCTTACTTGTTCTAATTTAGTCATGTTACATTCAATACTGAATACAACCCAACTCTTACTTGTTCTAATCTGGACATGTTACATTCAATACTGAACACAACCCAGCTCTTACTTGTTCTAATCTGGACATGTTACATTCAATACTGAACACAACCCAACTCTTACTTGTTCTAATTTAGACATGTTACATTCAATACTGAATACAACCCAACTCTTACTTGTTCTAATCTGGACATGTTACATTCAATACTAAATACATCCCAGCTCTTACTTGTTCTAATTTGGACATAGTACTTTCAACACTGAATACAGCCCTGCTCTCACCTGTTCTAATTGGACATATTAATTTCAATACTGAATACAGTCCAGTTCTTACCTGTTCTAATTTGGACATGTTACTTTCAAGGCCTGCTGCTGCTGTGTCATAGGCCTGTTTCTTGTCATTGTATTCACTCGCCAGGGACTGCAATGCAAAACATTAGATTTTGAAATGCCTGTGCAGACTGTAAGAAAATGCATGTTGGGAAAATCCACATTATTTAATTATCTCTCTTAAATACTCAAATACACCCTACAAGATAACAACCTTTAGTGTTGGAAACAAACACATGATCACTCCTCCGATTCTGATAACTGACAGCTGATTAATAACTGATCAACCTGCCCATGTGATATCTATCTTGCCAGACACAAACATTTTTCAAAACAGTTTCCAAAAAGTAACGACACAGAAAATCATTGAAGTTATTTTAGAAAGAACACAAGTAACAGAAGAGTTTTTACCAGATTTTACTGTATAAATGTACACTGTTATAAAATTCATATTTTCAGCCAAATTGACAATTTTGGTACACCTGTAATCATTATAGTTAATGTGCTGGTGAAAACGAGAACAGTTCAAAGGTCTATTAATTCATTACTTGGCATTTCTGTCTCATGGGCCTCATTATAGTTAATGTGCTGGTGAAAACCAGAACAGTTCAAAGGTCTATTAATTCATTACTTGGCATTTCTGTCTCATGGGCCTCAGTTCAAAGGTCTATTAATTCATTACTTGGCATTTCTGTCTCATGGGCCTCAGTTCAAAGGTCTATTAATTCATTACTTGGCATTTCTGTCTCATGGGCCTCAGTTCAAAGGTCTATTAATTCATTACTTGGCATTTCCGTCTCATGGGCCTCAGTTCAAAGGTCTATTAATTCATTACTTGGGATTTCTCTCTCAGGGGCCTTAGTTCAAAGGTCTATTAATTCACTACTTGGTATTTCTCTCTCAGGGGCCTCAGTTCAAAGGTCTATTAATTCATTATTTGGTATTTCTCTCTCAGGGGCCTCAGTTCAAAGGTCTATTAATTCATTACTTGGGATTTCTCTCTCAGGGTCCTTAGTTCAAAGGTCTATTAATTCACTACTTGGGATTTCTCTCTCAGGGGCCTCAGTTCAAAGGTCTATTAATTCGTTATTTGGGATTTCTCTCTCAGGGGCCTTAGTTCAAAGGTCTATTAATTCATTACTTGGGATTTCTCTCTCAGGGGCCTCAGTTCAAAGGTCTATTAATTCATTACTTGGGATTTCTCTATCAGGGGCCTTAGTTCAAAGGTCTATTAAATCACTACTTGGGATTTCTCTCTCAGGGGCCTCAGTTCAAAGGTCTATTAGTTTGTTATTTGGGATTTCTCTCTCAGGGGCCTTAGTTCAAAGGTCTATTAATTCATTACTTGGGATTTCTCTCTCAGGGGCCTCAGTTCAAAGGTCTATTAATTCATTACTTGGGATTTCTCTCTCAGGGGCCTCAGTTCAAAGGTCGATTAATTCACTACTTGGTATTTCTCTTTCAGGGGCCTCAGTTCAAAGGTCTATTAATTCATTATTTGGGATTTCTCTCTCAGGGGCCTCAGTTCAAAAGTCTATTAATTCATTACTTGGGATTTCTCTATCAGGGGCCTTAGTTCAAAGGTCTATTAAATCACTACTTGGGATTTCTCTCTCAGGGGCCTCAGTTCAAAGGTCTATTAGTTTGTTATTTGGGATTTCTCTCTCAGGGGCCTTACTTCAAAGGTCTGTTAATTCATTACTTGAGATTTCTCTCTCAGGGGCCTCAGTTCAAAGGTCTATTAATTCATTACTTGGGATTTCTCTCTCAGGGGCCTCAGTTCAAAGGTCTATTAATTCACTACTTGGGATTTCTCTCTCAGGAGCCTCAGTTCAAAGGTCTATTAATTCATTATTTGGGATTTCTCTCTCAGGGGCCTCAGTTCAAAGGACTATTAATTCATTACTTGGGATTTCTCTCTCAGGGGCCTCAGTTCCTTGATGATTGGAGCAAGGGCACTTTTCCGAGTTGCTATTTTTTGATTCAGCATTTTCACCATCTCAGAAATGTCTTCCAGTGTTCTACCCTTGGTTTCATCAAGTTCCCCCTTCATGGCCGAGACTTTCTCAATGTTATCCTGGGTCTGACGATATCCTGCCACACCATGTTTCTGCTCTACCACAGACTGGAAACATAAACAAAACAAGAAAACTTCATTATTTCACCTGTGAGAATTTGTTGTCTCCTGACATAGATCCTCCAGTCTGGACAAACATACATGTGATTTTCTTCTGACCTAGATCTTACAGTCTAGACCAATAGATTACAGGGGATTTTCTTCTGACCTAGATCTTACAGTCTAGACCAATAGCTTACATGGGATTTTCTTCTGACCTAGATCTTACAGTCTGGACCAATAGATTACATGGGATTTTCTTCTGACTTAGATCTTAGTCTGGACCAATAGATTACATGGGATTTTCTTCTGACCTAGATCTTACAGTCTGGACCAATAGCTTACATGGGATTTTCTACTGACTTAGAACTTAGTCTGGACCAATAGATTACATGGGATTTTCTTCTGACCTAGATCTTACAGTCTAGACCAATAGCTTACATGGGATTTTCTTCTGACCTAGATCTTACAGTCTAGACCAACAGATTACATGGGATTTTCTTCTGACTTAGATCTTAGTCTGGACCAATAGCTTACATGGGATTTTCTTCTGACCTAGATCTTACAGTCTAGACCAATAGATTACATGGGATTTTCTTCTGACTTAGATCTTAGTCTGGACCAATAGCTTACACGGGATTTTCTTCTGACCTAGATCTTACAGTCTAGACCAATAGATTACATGGGATTTTCTTCTAACCTAGATCTTAGTCTGGACCAATTGCTTACATGGGATTTTCTTCTGACCTAGATCTTACAGTCTAGACCAATAGATTACATGGGATTTTCTTCTAACCTAGATCTTAGTCTGGACCAATAGATTACATGGGATCTTCTTCTGACCTAGATCTTACAGTCTGGACCAATAGATTACATGGGATCTTCTTCTGACCTAGATCTTACAGTCTGGACCACTATATTACATGGGATCTTCTTCTGACCTAGATCTTACAGTCTTGATCAATAGATTACATGGGATCTTCTTCTGATCTAGATCTTACAGTCTAGATCCAATAGATTACATGGGATTTTCCTTTAACCTAGATCTTACAGTCTGGATCAATAGATTACATGGGATCCTTTTGTGCTCCTAATGCAACCTGAACTAAAAAAGTTAAAATTATGTTCCTCATCAATCCAAATGATATACAAAATTCTTGACTTCTTACTTTACTCTAATAACACAACAGTTACTGTAAAATTCAAACTTTATCCAAGCATATTTTATTAACATTCTCATTAAACCTAGTGGTAATAGTTTCAACGGCTTTTGATAGTAGGACAAGGAAGTACCATATATATTCACTTTTAAGTCTGGTTCAATTGCAAACAAAAATGATCCAGATCGGTCATTGCATAATGCACTGGCAGATTAGAGTCTATGTTGCTTGTACTACTCATTACTCCTAACAAACTGCATATATCCAGCTCTACCATCACATTATGTTTGCAACTGGATTCCACTTATAAGTCAGTACATAACATTGCACATACAATAAGGTTGATTGGCACAGTAGAACTTTTAATTGCAAGTCTATGGTAATATCTGCAAACAAATGTTAACACTTTTTTTTTTAAAAACTATTTTTTTTTGGTGTTGACATAGATAGAATTGACTTTTTCAATAAAACTTATCCTACATTTTCTATTGTTAGGAAAAAACCACCATCATGATCATCTAAATTCTAAGAAAATCTAAGCACAAAAAAATGAGAGATCTATGGTTTAATATAAAAGCAGTTAGGACTAACATACTTCCGTATGTGCATGATAGTCCCAATCCCTTTTCTTTTTCTAATGAATGAATAGATTAGTCAATAAATTGTTCTTAATAGTATTAAAAAAGTGACTTATTATAACAGGGCCATATTTTGTGATTTCATTGAAGTAGAGACTTAGTGGTCATATTCAATGTTCTCAAACACGGATATTATGTCAGTTTATTGCATAAATAACAAAATAGAGAGTATGTCAGTCCATTATGTAACAGATGAAATAGTGGCCATGTCAGACCATTGAATAATAAATGAAACAGTAACTATTATGTTAGTTCATTATCTTTTCTTAGATAAAAATGGCAAACTTTAGGATTAAACATCTGTAGGCATATGTAAATACAGTCATCTCTAACAATTTGTATATCAATGAAAATCTGGTATGTATAATTGTAACTATCCATCGGCAAATGTAAACACAGTCATCTCACAGTTTGTTTTATTAAGAAAATCTGGTATGTATAATTGTAACTATCTGTCAACAAATGTAAACACAGTCATCTCAAACAGTTTGTATATCAGCGAAAATCTGGTATGTATAATTGTAACTATCTGTCGACAAATGTAAACAGTTATCTCAAACAGTTTGTACATCAATGAAAACCTTCTTTCTATCATTGTGATTATCTGTTAGTTTCACTTGTAACCCAGCTGACAGAGCATTTGCAATCAAAACTCATCACTTGTGTAATTTTTCATCAATCAAACATCCAGCATTAATTTATGTAGATATTTTAAAAAATTCCATGAAAATACACAGACAGTTTCTTGTTTCTGACAGTCATGTTCACTGATCCCCATTGCTGAGCTCTCGCTCTCTCTCTCTCTCTCTCTCTCTCTCTCATGTTGTGAGCTGAACCTACCATTTATATAAGAAAATATCAGACTGGTGTAAACATATTGCCATAGATAAGACATCTTTATTTAAAACTGGAACATCAATTCATCATTATTTCTGTTTTGAACAGACATGCTTGTGAAGAGAATAACTTGTTTCTGAGAGGCTGATCATGCATATATCTTCGTTTTAAAAAGTAGCAGCTGCATAGTAAACTTCCTGATCTAGTTATCAGTGTTGTCTGTATAATTTTTGGCAACACAAAAACAAGAGTCGCTTGATGGGACTGATGCTCTACTGTCTGGAAAGAATCTCCAAGAGTGTCAAAATCATCTCTTGAGCAATACAATTTCAAATTAGCTCCGTGGCAAACATTTGGTATGTCAGATTGGCACCATTTCCATTCAGAACAAACAAGACACCATTAGAAGACTTTTGGTAAAAACTAATGTTGCAACAACCATCCACTCAGGAGATTTTCAGTATGTTCATTATAACAACCATATTTTAGGACCAATTGATACCATTTTCATTCAGGACCAATTGGCACCATATTCATTCAGGACCAATTGGCACCATTTTCATTCAGGACCAATTGGCACCATTTTCATTCAGGACCAATTGGCATTATTTTCATTCAGGACCAATTTAAACCATTTTCATTCAGGACCAATTGACACCATTTTCATTCAGGACCAATTGGCACCATTTTCATTCAGGACCAATTGGCACCATTTTCATTCAGGACCAATTGACACCATTTTCATTCAGGACCAACTATTTATCATAATAGTCTTCTGGAAAAACCTCATCTTAATGTTACTTTCCATTTAGGAGGTGTAGCTGTAACAAGATTTTCAAATTGATGGCCATAGTGGATGTCACTTTGAGACTCTTTCATTCAGGACCAACCAGACTGCATGCAAAGTCTTCTGGTGACAAGTCAATGTTGATACAATGTACTTTTCAGAAGGAGTTGTGATAGCAAGATTTTCAAGATGGCTGCTGTGATGGCCATATTGTCATTCAGATCTGTACAATTTTCATGTAGGACCAACTAAGTATTTATCTATATCACCATATTATTGATTCTGTAATGCACTTCTGTAGCAAAATTAAATTATGCTATAATATTTGATTTATTATCATTTGTCACGTTAGCGAAATTGATGTGTAAAATTTGTAAGCACTGTTGCATTGCAAGTAAGTATAACAATGTTAATTCTACACAAACACTGGAATAAAATATAAAGTTCTAAACTTACACAAATATTCTGTATCATGGACAGCTTTATTTCAATGCATATTACAGGCCTCTCCAAACCATGGTCATATTATGTTGTATAGTTTATCATTAACACTACCAGTCAGAATGTGTTTCCCACAGCATGGCAAAAGACCCATAGGTCTTACATGAAAGTTGATGGGGAAAAACCCAAAGGTCTTACACAGAGGTTAATGGGAAAAGCTCACACATATTACAAGAGGTTGATGGGAAAAACCCACACGTCTTACACAGAGGTTGATGGGAGAAACTCTGGTCATAAGCTCACAAGGGAAACATCCATATAGTTTTTAATAATGCTCGATAACATCTTAGCAATGATCAAAAGTCAGATGGCAGCCAGACTGCAATTCACACCTGGACTTTATGAGACCTTATCCACAAAGGAAGTTAACCTTGCATCTCAGAAAATGGAAAACAACATTAAAAAACTGAAAAATGTCACAACAAGAAAACAAGAATACAATTTGAAACATCAGCAATGGGAGAAAAGGGCAAGAAAGTACTAATCACAAACACTCAAAATTACAATATATATATCATTTAAACTGTGATGACATGATATTAAACTACTTGTATGGTCATTTACTATGCTTTAGAAATCCAATGTCATTTTGATGCTGAGATCGATCAGAATTATTTTAACTTAAGCCATATATTATTTATCATATATGAAAACCAAAATTATTACTGGGACCAAATTATCACCTGATAAGACATAATAAAAATCCTAGAAAATGCAGACAAGGACAACTGACCAGTTGCTGATTGATGTGTTCATCCCGCTGTCTGAGAATTTCCTCTGTCCGACTTAGCACACCATTCTCTGCCCTCAGTTCAGCCAGCTCCTGACGCTTTTTCTTGTAGATGGAGCTTTTACTGCGCAACTTATTTACGTACCTCTTGAACTATAAATATTCAAAAGAAAATTTCGTGTCTTGTAAAAATCATGTTGAAAAATGTCATAGGTAGTTTTCTTTAATTTTGACCAAAAAAAATAGAACAAAATTCAAATTCAAATTTTCAATTTTAAAGAACAGAAAACAGAGAAAAAAATTAATTTTATCAAGTGTCTGAGATACTAAGTCACAAAATTTTGGTCAGAAATATTCTGAATTTATTAAATGTGGGAAAAAGTTTAGAAAAAGTTTAAGATTTGCAGTAAGTTCTTTAACTGCAAATAGCAAATGTCCAGTAAAATAGCTGACATGTATAATAACCAAGTTCTTCCCCAACATTAAGGTAAAGTCAAAGTAAATACGTCAGATAATTAAGAATTTCACCCACTAGATAAACCAATAACTGTTTTACCTGTCCATCCAAAAAATTAAATTTGAGTCAAAGATTCCCAAAAGAAACCAATGGAGATTATTAACAGTACAAGTCACACATAAACCATGAGAATTATATTACAACTACATAGGCTATATTCCATCTTATCTCTGCCCATCTGTAGGTTTTGTGTCCAGATGACTACTACAACAGGTTTTACTGTACAAAATATGGGTAGGTTTGGTGTCCAGATGACCACTACAACAGGTTTTACTGTGCAAAATATGGGTAGGTTTGGTGTCCAGATGACCACTACAACAGGTTTTACTGTACAAAATATGGGTAGGTTTGGTGTCCAGATGACCACTACAACAAGTTTTACTGTACAAAATATGGGTAGGTTTGGTGTCCATATGACCACTACAACAGATTTTACTGTACAAAATATGGATACGTTTTGTGTTCAGACAACCACTACAACAGGTTTTACTGTACAAAATATGGGTAGGTTTTGTGTCCAGATGACCACTACAACAGGTTTTACTGTACAAAATATGGGTAGGTTTGGTGTCCAGATGACCACTATAACATGTTTTACTGTACAAAATATGAGTAGTTTTTGTGTCCAGATGACCACTACAACAGGTTTTACTGTACAAAATATGGGTAGGTTTTGTGTCCAGATGACCACTACAACAGGTTTTACTGTACAAAATAAGGGTAGGTTTTGTGTCCAGATGACCACTACAACAGGTTTTACTGTACAAAATAAGGGTAGGTTTTGTGTCCAGACGACCACTACAACAGGTTTTACTGTACAAAATATGGGTAGGTTTGGTGTCCAGACGCCCACTATAACAGGTTTTACTGTACAAAATATCGGTAAGTTTTGTGTCCAGATAACCACTACAACAGGTCTTACTGTACAAAATATCGGAAGGTTTTGAGCCCAGCTGACTACTACAACAGGTTTTACTGTACAAAATATGGGGATATTCTATCAATTAAATCTGAAGAATAATCTATCAGTCACATTCATAGGTGTCAACTTGTATGGTTTACCCATAATTTGTATGGATTTTCCATTTTTCGGCAGTGTACGGCCATACAACTGTTTTGTACGGTTTTGTTCATAAAAATATTTACATTTAAATTTTTTTTTTTCATTTTGTGTGCATCCGGGACTCTTGGCATAATGTTTTTTAGCATAAGAATTCAGTGAGACTATGGTTGCCCAAAACAGCCAATCAAATCATACTCAAAACCGCACTTTTTCTTTGATAATGAAACGAGTTTCATTCATGGTTCACCTCCAGTGTGAAGATCTTGTCATTTATCACTCGGAGATTAGACGCTCACTCGATTTCTAATATTGACTAACTACCTGTGTAGTAAGTACGGTTTCTTATTTTATACATTATTATTTTATTATTTATACTTATTACTATCAAATGCATAAAGTTTGCATCAATTTTCAAACTTAACATATTGTGGCAATCATGTTCGTGTAACCGTAATTCGTCCGACTTTTCTGTGTGGAGATAAAGTCAATTTATTAAAATTTCTAACAATATACTTATTAAAAATAAATACTCTACCGATTTTAGCACCCGCATTTTATCGTGCTGTTATAGTTTTGAGTTAAGTTTGTCAGACAGGTAATGCAAACAGGAAGATGCATTGCCATAATGACAGATACTGAGTGACTCAAAAATATTTAACACTGCCAATTTATATCAAGTTTGTGACCAAAATCGGCACACCTTATAGCAAATTAATAACTTTTCAAACACCAGATTCGCAATTTTAATAAAAACGATCAACAGCTCACGAGGTATAAACTTCCGGACTGCTACTTTGTAAAAATATTTATTTCTAGATTTCAATTTTTGGATAGCTCTTGGCATAATATCTTGGGGTTTATGGGGACAAATATAAATTCATAACATATTTGTAATCGGCAGATCTTCCTCTATCAAATGTCAAATCTAAATTTACAAAAAAAAAATTTCTCTCATCTAGTTGAAATATTCCATCCATCAAATGGCTGAGCCTAACTCAAAGAAACGCAAGCCTGAAGACACTGACCGAGGTCGTGGCAAGTTTCAGGCTGATTGGATTTAAGTCTTCCATGGCATTGTAGATGTATCCAAGTTAGGATCTTCACATTCTTTTTGTAAAATATGCAGTAAAGACATTAAAGTGGTGGTATCGATCATATATGATCTGGAGGAACACTTCAGGGCAAAACTGCATGAAAGAAATTTTGAAATGAAGAAGGAAGCATCCATCAAAAGCTTCTTTGCTTCGCCAAAGCAGGAAGATGATAGTGTTATAAGTAAAAAGAATGAAATAAAGTTTCAGAAATGTAAATAATTATGTAAATATGTGTCATAATAATTTGTGTATAGCATTTGTTGTTTTAAAACTGTTGATCTTTTTATAATGTATGAATACATTTTTTAGTGTAAGGTTTTTTGGTCTTTGTAAGGTTTTTATTGGTCTGGCATACAGGTTTTCATCTCAAAGGGTTGACACCTATGCATATTATTTAATTATTTAAAGCAAACAACGCCAACACCTAAAATCCATGACTACATTTGCTTAATGGCTTTTCAAACTAAATTTAAATAATTCTTTACATCAGATGGTCTCTAGAAGATCAAACATCAAAGATCTATAAAGAAAATGCCATCATGGCAGGAAATGTAGAAAGCCATTCTATCTACAACTTCATACAATGTCTTAAATGCATAAATAGCCTGGAAAATGACACATAAAAAAATGTCAAATCAGATACATACTAATGGATCATAAAAATATATAATAATGGATCATAAAGATACATCCAAATGGATCATAAAGATACATACTAATGGATCATAAAGATACATACTAATGGATCATAAAGATAATTACTAATGGATCATAAAGATACATACTAATGGATCGTAAAGATACATACTAATGGATCAAACAGATACATAGCAATTGATCATAAAGATACATACTAATGGATCATAAAGATACAGATCGCTCTTCAGAATACCAAAGTATATATAAAGAGTTTCCTCTAAATCCATAAATATGTGGAATCAATTCAATATGTAAATTGATCAAATGCATAGAATTGATTAAATATGTAGAGTTGATTTGATTAAATAAATAAACTGATTAAATATGCAAAACTGATTAAATACATATAACTGATTAAATATAATGCATAGGATTAAATATCTAAATTGATTAAATGCACTGAACTGATTAAATATATAGAGTTGATAAAATACATATAATTGATTAAATATATAGAGTTGATTAAATACATAGGATTAAAAATGTAAATTGATAAAATGCATTGAACTGATTAAATATGTAGAGTGGATTAAATACATAGGATTAAATAGGTAAAACTGATTAAATACATAGGATTGATTAAATATGTAGAGTTGATTAAATACATAGGATTAAATATGTAAATTGATTAAATTTGAAGAATTGATTAAATAAGTAGAATTGATTAAATATGTAAATTGAATAAATACGTAGAACTGATTAAATACATAGTGCTGATTAAATGCATAGGATTAAATATGTAAATTGATTAAATTTGAAGAATTGATTAAATATATAGAATTGATATGTAAATTGAATAAATACACAGAATTTATTAAATACCCAGAACTGATTAAAACTATCAATGTATCAATTATGGAAGTTTATATATAATCTTAAAATTTTAAACTCTTGTAAAGACAGTCTCCAAACAGTAAACCAAATATGTTTCCTTTAACAGCTGTTCCATTTCAGAATCAATATTAACTATCACAAATGAAAAATCTTCCAATTTATGGAAGCTGTGAGTAGAATGTTTAGTAGCATGAAATAAAAAGTTATTTATCTTAGTCTATGTTCATTACTTGCTAAAGAGTTTGTTTAACACACTATATGTCACATGTAAAATTTTACTGAAACCCTTGGGTGTTAACAGGAGTTGGAACAAAATGATTTACACTCATTCTTACCTCATCTCCTTTGAGTACCTCCTCACCATTAGAGGTCTTAGCCAAATCTCGTTTCTCTTCCACCTCGTGCATTAGATGTGCGTACTCATCCCGTACTTCACGCAAAGCCTCTGCCACCGTCTCCTTCTTATTAGCAATGATAGCTGCCTATAAATAAATAAATAAATAAATAAATAAAAATAAATAAATAAATACATAGATAAATGTTACAATGCTATAATGTGAGCTAAGCATCCTAAAGTTATATTTGTAGGTGATGATTATCTTTAATCACCCAAATTATTATTTTAAGGAATATCCAAAATGTGTCACGAACTATCTGAAGGATTATAAGAAGGAAGTATACCGTCTTCAATTCTTCGATCATTTAATTCCAACTATAAAAGCTCTGTAGGTCAGACAAGTCACAAATCACAATAAATTTTCAGGTGCTAGATATCAGCAATGAACATAATGTTAGTGCACAATGCTACATATCATTCCAAAATTTCCTTTCCTATGCAAACACCATACAATTATGCCCAAACATCACCTTTGATTATTTTGTTGCTATGCAGAATCCAACACAAGATAGACATGTAGTCTACATAGTCTAATATGGTTTTCCATCTCATTTTGATATTATGTAACTCCTCTGTGAAAACTGTCACTAGCTTAGCTTACATGACCTACTTCAGTTCCGCAGCACTCATACCTGTCACAATTTCTACCATAACTGGTACAAGCTTTCAGGGCAAAACTCTGCATTATATATAATACTAAAAACTGTCGAACTAGTGATTATGACTTCCATCAAACTCTGAATTATGCTTGAAAATCATAGAGTAATTGGTATTGATCAGTCTTACTTGCAAACTAAAAGTGACTATTGAAATTCACCATCTGTTAATGAACTGGACTGCAAGCTTGCCAAGTCCAGAGAGTTTATGTTCGGATCCAATGCAGAAATAAACAAGATAATGTTCACATCATGGCGTCACCACATCTACATTAAAGATTTTGACTTTCACTGAATGAAGTACCTCCCTTGGATCTGAATCACAGGCACCAGTGTATTAACACAAATAATAACTCCAAAATACAATAAAAATGTTTCAGAAATAATGCTTTGAAGTTAATTGTAATACCCTGAAGAACTCAGTCATAGTTTGTCTTTGAAGTAAGAAAAAAATAACCTTTTTACTTAGCTAAGGTAATCACACTAATAGTATGGAGTAGAAGGCACAGAGACAGAGAGAGAGATTGTATTGTGATAAAAAAACAAAAGCATGAATATGAAGTTAGAACAGTTTTAACATGGGAACTGAATGTGCAATAGATAATGCAGAGAACACTATCGGTTCAAATATAAATATATTCACTTTCAAAAGAGTTCATATTAATTACTTTCCGTTTCGTCAAAGTTCTGCAGAGATCCTAATTTGGCAAGCACCTGGCTCAAGTCCTCCAAATCAAAACCATTTAACTCTACATCCTTCTCATCATCACTATAAAATGCTGGCTCAATATCGCTGGAACACACAAGATGGTCCTCACAGCCATTCCTATGGTTGCTAATGATGCACACTTTAAATGACTTTTTGGTGGGCTCTGATTTACCCTTTAATGTTTTACAGCATCATCAATCCAGTTGATCACAGTCTGTTTATCAGCTGCTTTGATCGCTGGCCTACAGTCCTCATCCTTAGCTAGCTTGTCAACAGCTTTCTTTAAAAAAGGCAGTCAAGTGTTTGCATAATTCAGCCTTTATGGGTTTATTAATGGAAACATCTAGTGGCTGGAGTTTGGACATACATTCACCCAGAATTACAGCAGGGATGACATTTAGATTTTTCAGTGCCTTCTGCAGTGGATGTCTTGTGAACTGCAAATGAATCCATGATAAGGAAAAAGCATTCTGTGTGTATTTTAGATTTGCCTCCTGTATCCATCGCAACATCAGCACCTTGCCCATCCAGGCTTTCTTCTGCACAGTCACAACCCAGTCCTTCTGTATTTTCAGGTCTTCCAAATCATGAACACCCCTGAATATAACCATTGGTGGTAGTACCTATCCTGATTCTGAAACATTAAGTACTAGGGTTAAGTGTATTTTTTGTTACCACCCCCACCGCCCGTTGTGTGAATGCGTAAGGATTTAGTTTCCTTTTTCCTGGTACAAGGTCAAAATACATGGGTGTTTTGTCCATACTGATAGTCATGGATTCATCAAATTCATCCTCATCTCATTTCTCCATCACAAATTTGGAGAACAAGGATATTTCATCTTCTAAATCGGCAGGCAGTTTCTGTGCCATGGATGTTCTTTTTCGAAAAATTAAGATGTGTCTTTTCATGAACTACGAGACCCAAATACATATAGCTTTAAAATCATCATCTTCTGAATTTCCAATGACCCCGCTAGTATATGTACAAATTCTGTCAATAGTCACAAGGATTTGTAAGTCCCACTGAACCAACTTGTTGATTTTAATGTCCGATTCTTCTCCATATTTAAGTTCTTACACTTCTCAGCAAGTGTCCTAATTCTGTTAAATTTTGAGAACAGTCAAACTTCATCCAGGTACTTATTGATGATTTAGGCACTCTGAAATGCCTTGCTGCTCCTCAGATTCCATGTTGTTTTGCAAAATCAACTACTTCCAGTATTGATCCACCATGAATGTTCTATAATGCACACGATGAGCACCGACACCATCAGTTTCTTCTTTTGTTGCATCTAAAATCTCATCACGATTTGAGACAGTCTCTGGTTCAACCTTGCATTTTTTCTCTGTACTTTGCTCTTCTTCATTCCCATCATCTCTGGGTAATTTCTTTGGTCAACCAACAGGTTTGATGGGTTTTGATTTGGGAATCAGATTAATTTTCCATGAACAAGGCAAATCCTCTTCACCAGAACTAAATCATACAAAAACTTATCCACAGTTAAATGTTTTATGATGACTCAGCTGATTTTTATATCTTTATTCCTAGATCACATGCTTGGTTGACTTCTTCGTAAAATACATATTTATAAAACATTATGGTTAGCATCACACATCCCATGAGAAACTTACTATTTGGCAAAAGTCTCTTATATTTTGCATATTTCTATTTGAAATTTTTTTATATCACACATCCCATGAGAAATTTACTATTTGGCAAAAGTCTCTTATACTTTGCATACTTCTACTTGATCGAGCAAGTGTTCATAGCTTAACTGATAGACAATGATAGTCAATGGTTGATCAGTCTAATATCAAATTTGGGGGTGGGGCCTCTTAATTTAGTGCCGCTGTTATGAATGGCATCTGATCCTGCTCAACCCATTTTACAACAGTTAATTGATGTGGATTAACATTGTAGAAAAAAAAACGACATTGCCACCAGACAAAAATCTCTATTTTCCCAAGCCAGTTTTCATGGTTGAAGCAATTACCTGGCCTAATGTAAGAAAACAAAAGACAAATCTGCCAATTATAAATAAAAGGAAATGCTCAGAAAAAAAAAAACCAGATGGCCAAAATCAATAATGGAATGAATACTGTGTAGAAAATTATAATTGTGTTGAGGTAAGCCAAAACATAAAGCAAAAATGTATCAATTATGTCAATATATGCTGGTTATGCGCCTTGTATAATTAATGTTGTGTATCTTTCCATATGAATTACATCTCATTTTTGCAATCTCTTATGTCTCTCAAAAATGGTCAATCTTGAGTGTGGGTCATAGTAGATAAAATAGTAATGGACGTCTTGCTTAAATGTGACCAAGATAAATGTGATTCAGTAAATATGATGAATAAAGTAAAATCTCTAGTATTTCTGGGAATAAACAAGAATATAAGTGACGCAAAGTAAAATTTGCACCCTGTGAGTACTGTACTTTCCATTGTCACTCCGTACACTTTAAGCAAACCTGTGAAATATGAAGTCTTTATTTTATGTTAGAAAAAATGGCAAATATACACATGCAAAATAATTACACAATTTTTTTATATGTTCTTACAGTTTATTGATGTGGTAAACGAACAAGAGCTGGTCAATGCTGAATGCAGTCTGGAGATATTGCCAATTTTGTCATTTTATATCTTTAAGTGTTGGGACACTGAAACATATGTATTTTTTATATGCACATAACTCTTGGGCAACAAAAGTAATTAATTTTTTTTGTCCCAAGAAATGCAGTCATTACACCAGTCAATTCAAAGTCATACCTAGTCAACTCATAATCATAATTAGTCAACTCACAGTCATAACTAGTCAACTCAGACATAATAAGTGAAGTTAAAGTCATAACTAGTCAATTCACAGTCATAACTACTGGTAGTCAACTCACAATCATAACTAGTCAACTCAGTCATAACTAATCAATTTGCAGTCATAACTAGTCCACTCACAATCATAGCCAGTCAACTCAGAGTCACAACTAGTCAACTCACTAACATTAAAATCTTTAAGGATGTTACACTCTGAAGGCTGTCATAGTCAACCACTGTGTTAAAGCTACTCCAGCCCAGATCAATGTATCAATTCATGCAAGTGTTTATAAAAGTAAAACGTTGTTCATTCTTTAAACCAAAACAGTCATTAAGCTGACAAAATACAGAATTCAAAAGATTATATGTAAGAGGAAAATCTTTTAAAAGTCACTGTCCTAAATTATTGTAAACTTTCAAAACTTCCATTTATCACATTATAGTAGTATAGCCATTCAAAGCATTGACACACAATGGAAAATCCCTTAAAAAACATATAACAACACTGAAAATCTATATTTTTAAAAGTAGATACAAATCTATATTTTTTAAAAGTACTAGATAAAAGTCTATATTTTAAAAAGTAGATATAAGGAAATATTTACTTGTGAAGCAGAAACATTTTATGTGCTATTACATGTCTCCACTACACTCATGAAATCTTTCCTTAAACCTGCTAAAACAGAGTGGTCAAACTACAGACATGAATGCCATATGGTTCCTGTGTCATTTTTTGTGGCCCCGTGCTCATATAAAAAGCCAGTTCTATAATTATAGTATACACAAAATTATATATATATCATGAATGGCACACAAACTTTACATTTTTGGTCGATGTGGCCCATGCTTTTAAAGATGTTGGACCACCCTGGGCTAAAAGAATCTTTCCATATATCAGCTAAAAGAATGAAGACATCCTTATATCCTTTCTCCCTCCTTCACTCCAAACCCCACCGCTCTCTCTCTCTCTCTATATATATATATACAGTCAAACCTGTCACTAGAGACCACTCATAGGAAAAGGGAAAACTGGCCATTGCACACAGGTGACTGCTGAATAAAGGTTCACCTTTTAAAATTGATTTTTTTGAATAAATATATGCAACAAATATCATCCTCATTATTATTATTATCATTAACTTTATATTAATAAGATTGTTTTATGTGCACTATACAACAAGATTACAACTAAGGGTATAAGTTGTTCTCTCCCAAATTTATATTCCATGCAAGATTACTATATACTGCTCCCTTTAATCCATCCTTTAAATCAAATCATCACCAACTTAAAAATGTACACCATTCTTAGTTTGTTCATGCTATAAAAACAATATCTGGATTAGTCAGTTACTCAACTTGCCAAGATTATAATACAGTCGGCTTGCATCACAAGCCAATGATGAACAGCAAATCAAAAGAAACTGTATATGGCTATTTGTTCTGACCCATGAACTGAAACTTTACATAGCTTTACAGACAGAATTTTAATACTGAATGATGCCTGGAACCAATAAAAAGAGATGTAACTTGTATCTCTTCTCAATGACAAAGCTTTTATTCACAGGTAAATAGATGAAGATATCCAACTATGCCTGTCACACATGCCTGTCACACATGCCTGTCACACATGCCTGTCACACATGCCTGTCACACATGCACAAAAGCTGATGTTCATAAAACAACTACTTCACACCATGCAGCAATAGAATTGCTTTAGCCCTCAACCCTAATGATAAAAACTGCCTTCCTTTCGAATTTAACATATAGACACCTTTGTCAAAACGACTGGAGTTATAAGTATAGAGCTAAGAAATGATTGCATATTGACTCCTATGATCTTCATTTATCTAAACAATGCCTTCCTCATGAAGCAAAAATTAAGTTTGCACAGATTAAATGGATAATACAGATATGCCCTAGATACTGTTTTAGGTATGTAGAAACTTTTTTGGTTAGGAAACACCTCTTCACTGATTGCAGAAGGCATGTGACCATTATATACAGGAATTTACATAGGAAATTTAGTGTGAGCAAAATTAGAATAGATGTTGTGAACAGGTAACTGCTGAGTAATGGTGACCACTATGACAGGTTTGGCTGTATATAGTCTTCCTCATAAAAGATTTAAGAAACAGTAGAATAAATATACCATGTAAAATGTCTTGATGACCTGGAACATAGCTGGGTATGTGTATCCTACACACATAGTTTATTATATACTGCACAATGAGTTGAAATTTCATTATGAATTTTATTATTTTTGCAGCTTCCTGTTGTGACTTGAGTGATCAGATTGAATCCGTATCTTTCTTGGGGCTTTTTTGTTTTTGTATTTGTTGGGTTTGGGGGTTATTTTATCTAACTACAAGCAAATTTTGCAAACCTCCAACATTTATGCTATCTACTGGTGACTTGACTAATGTAAATATCAAACCCTGCCTCATTAGCACCTAAGTGACATCCTGAGAAGGGGAATTAACTCTTACAATCATTTCCTTTGGTAACATGCATGCTGCACCAGACCTGTGAATGCCTATGTTTGAGATATATCCAGAAAGTTTCATGCCAACAAACTAGGTTTAAAAGCCATGTAAGAATGAGTTCTAACTTGTTGCCTGAAGATAGACAGTTTGTCATCCATTGGTTCCCCACTTCTCATTCTCTTCTCCACAAGTTGATTGATTTCTGTGGTCAGTTCCCGGATCTACAGAAAAAAAGATAAGGTTCCAGCATTATTAAAAATCTACATGTGTTTTAAAACACCTTTTGCAAGAATTACATTACTCTTCTCTGCACATTAATCCTATCTTTTAAATTTCCTATTGCCATTTCTAGAATTTTGTTAAAACTAGTGACAATCCTACAAAGTTTTAATATTGCTCTTCTCTTACAGACTTTGAGTATCTTTTATCACAGGTTTGATTCCCTTACAGACACTGAGTATCTTTTATCACAGGTTTGATTCCCTTACAGACACTGAGTATCTTTTGTCACAGGTCTGATTCCCTTACAGTTGTTGAGTATCTTTTCCACATGTTTGATACGTGAGCTGGCAATGATTAGTGCTCACTCATCCAAAGTTTGGGGATTTTCACTGTGTTCCAATTCCCATCACCTCAATGATTATCTGACACCAACATCATGCCTATGAAGTACAGTACATGATTTAATGGCATGTCAGCACAATAGTGGTTATATGGTGCTCATTAAAAGTTAAGTTCTAAAACTGAAAGGATAATTGAGAAAAACTTTAAGAAGATTAAGCATTCCAAATAAATACAAACTTAGAGTACTACAAGAAAAAGCATCAAAGGCAGAAATGTTAAAATTCTTTGAAAGGTATATAAGTAAAGATAGAGGTTACAAAGGTAAATTACTTGATATAAAGTCAAACTTTGTTTATAAACCATATTTTCTCAAAGTGTCCAACATTTCCCCTGGTGGTACATCATTATAATGTTTCTTAAATTGAGTTTATATTGAATACTTATACCTCACAGGGTCGAAGCTGACTAGACAAGAATGTGTTCCACTATCAGAGGACACAGGGAGAGTATACACTCAGGAGGTATGCAGGAGTTGGGTATGTTTGTCCTACACACAATCAGGTCTAAAAAGTCAGATACGTGCGTCCTACACATGATCAGGTCCATGAAGTCAGATATGTGTGTCCTGTACGCAATCAGGTCCATGAAGTCAGATATGTGTGTCTTACACATGATCAGGTCCAAAAAGTCAGATATGTGTCCTACACATGAAGTCAGATATGTGTGTCTTACACATGATCAGGTCCATGAAGTCAAATATGTGTGACACACATGATAAGGTCTAAAACGTCAGATATGTGTGTCCTACACATGATCAGGTCCATGAAGTCAGATATGTGTGTCTTACACATCATCAGTCTAAAAAGTCAGATATGTGTCCTACACATGATCAGGTCCATGAAGTCAGTTATGTGTGTCCTACACACGATCAGGTCCATGAAGTCAGATATGTGTGTCCTATACACAATCAGGTCTATGAAGTCAGATATGTGTGTCTTACACATGATCAGATCTAAAAAGTCAGATATGTGTGTCTTACACATGATCAGGTCCATGAAGTCAAATATGTGTGTTCTACACATGATCAGGTCCCTGAAATCATATATGTGTGTCCTATACATGATCAGGTCCATGAAGTCAGATATGTGTGTCCTATACACAGTCAGGTCCATGAAGTCAGATATGTGTGTCCTACACATGACCAGGTCCATGAAGTCAGATATGTGTGTCCTACACATGATCAGGTCCATGAAGTCAGATATGTGTGTCCTACACATGATCAGGTCCATGAAGTCAGATATGTGTGTCCTATCCACAATCAGGTCCATGAAGTCAGATATGTGTGTCCTACACATGATCAGGTCCATGATATCAGATATGTGTGTCCTACACAAGATCAGGTCCATGAAGTCAGATATGTGTGTCCTACACATGATCAGGTCCCTGAAATCATATATGTATGTCCTACACATGATCAGGTCCATGAAGTAAGATATGTGTGTCCTATATGCAATCAGGTCCATGAAGTCAGGTATGTTTGTAATACACATGATCAGGTCAATGAAGTCATATATGTGTGTCCTATACACAATCAGGTCCATGAAGTCAGATATGTGTGTCCTATACATGATCAGGTCCATGAAGTCAGATATACGTGTCCTATATGCAATCAGGTCCATGAAGTCAGATATGTGTGTCCTATATGCAATCAGGTCCATGAAGTCAGATATGTGTGTCCTACACGATCAGGTCCATGAAGTCAGGTATGTGTGTCCTACACAAGAACAGGTCCATGAAGTCAGATATGTGTGTCCTATACGCAATCAGGTCTATGAAGTCAGATATGTGTGTCTTACACATGATCAGATCTAAAAAGTCAGATATGTGTGTCTTACACATGATCAGGTCCATGAAGTCAGGTATGTGTGTCCTACACAATCAGATCCATGAAGTCAGATATGTGTGTCCTACACAAGATCAGGTCCATGAAATCAGATGTGTCCTACATGATCAGGTCCATGAAGTCAGGTATGCGTGTCCTACACAAGATCAGGTCCATGAAGTCAGATATGTGTGTCCTACACATCATCAGGTCTATGAGGTCAGATGTGTGCCCATCACATGATCAGGTCCATGAAGTCAGATATGTGTGTCCTAAACATGATCAGGTCCATGAAGTCAGATATGTGTGTCCTATACACAATCAGGTCCATGAAGTCAGATATGTGTGTCCTACACATGATCAGGTCCATGAAGTCAGGTATGTGTGTAATATACATCATCAGGTCCATGAAGTCAGATATGTATGTCCTATACACAGTCAGGTCCATGTAGTCAGATATGTGTGTCCTACACATGATCAGGTCCATGAAGTCGGATATGTGTGTCCTACACATGATAAGGTCCATGAAGTCAGATGTGTGTGTCCTACACATGATCAGGTCCATGAAGTCAGATATGTGTGTCCTATCCACAATCAGGTCCATGAAGTCAGATATGTGTGTCCTACACATGATCAGGTCCATGAAATCAGATGTGTTATACATGATCAGGTCCATGAAGTCAGGTATACGTGTCCTACACAAGATCAGGTCCATGAAGTCAGATATGTGTGTCCTACACATGATCAGGTCCCTGAAATCATATATGTATGTCCTACACATGATCAGGTCCATGAAGTAAGATATGTGTGTCCTATATGCAATCAGGTCCATGAAGTCAGGTATGTTTGTAATACACATGATCAGGTCAATGAAGTCAGATATGTGTGTCCTATACACAATCAGGTCCATGAAGTCAGATATGTGTGTCCTATACATGATCAGGTCCGTGAAGTCAGATATATGTGTCCTATATGCAATCAGGTCCATGAAGTCAGATATGTGTGTCCTATATGCAATCAGGTCCATGAAGTCAGATATGTGTGTCCTACACGATCAGGTCCATGAAGTCAGGTATGTGTGTCCTACACAAGATCAGGTCCATGAAGTCAGATATGTGTGTCCTATATGTAATCAGGTCCATGAAGTCAGATATGTGTGTCTTACCCATGATCAGATCTAAAAAGTCAGATATGTGTGTCTTACACATGATCAGGTCCATGAAGTCAGGTATGTGTGTCCTACATGATCAGGTCCATGAAGTCAGATATGTGTGTCCTACACAAGATCAGGTCCATGAAATCAGATGTGTCCTACATGATCAGGTCCATGAAGTCAGGTATGCGTGTCCTACACAAGATCAGGTCCATGAAGTCAGATATGTGTGTCCTACACATCATCAGGTCTATGAGGTCAGATGTGTGCCCATCACATGATCAGGTCCATGAAGTCAGATATGTGTGTCCTACACATGATCAGGTCCATGAAGTCAGATATGTGTGTCCTAAACATGATCAGGTCCATGAAGTCAGATATGTGTGTCCTATACACAATCAGGTCCATGAAGTCAGATATGTGTGTCCTACACATGATCAGGTCCATGAAGTCAGGTATGTGTGTAATACACATCATCAGGTCCATGAAGTCAGATATGTATGTCCTATACACAGTGAGGTCCATGAAGTCAGATATGTGTGTCCTACACATGATAAGGTCCATGAAGTCAGATATGTGTGTCCTACACACGATCAGGTCCATGAAGTCAGATATGTGTATCCTATCCACAATCAGGTCCATGAAGTCAGATATGTGTGTCCTACACATGATCAGGTCCATGAAATCAGATGTGTTATACATGATCAGGTCCATGAAGTCAGGTATGCGTGTCCTACACAAGATCAGGTCCATGAAGTCAGATATGTGTGTCCTACACATGATCAGGTCTATGAGGTCAGATGTGTGCCCATCACATGATCAGGTCCATGAAGTCAGATATGTGTGTCCTAAACATGATCAGGTCCATGAAGTCAGATATGTGTGTCCTATACACAATCAGGTCCATGAAGTCAGATACGTGTGTCCTATAAATGATCAGGTCCATGAAGTCAGATATGTGTGTCCTACACATGATCAGGTCCATGAAGTCAGGTATGTGTGTCCTACACATGATCAGGTCCATGAAGTCAGGTATGAGTGTAATGCACATCATCAGGTCCATGAAGTCAGATATGTATGTCCTATACACAGTCAGGTCCATGAAGTCAGATATGTGTCCTACACATGATCAGGTCCATGAAGTCAGATATGTGTGTCCTACACATGATCAGGTCCATGAAGTCAAATATGTGTGTCCTACACATGATCAGGTCCATGAAGTCAGATATGAGTGTCCTATCCACAATCAGGTCCATGAAGTCAGATATGTGTGTCCTACACATGATCAGGTCCATGATATCAGATATGTGTGTCCTACACAAGATCAGGTCCATGAAGTCAGATATGTGTGTCCTACACATGATCAGGTCCCTGAAATCATATATGTGTGTCCTACACATGATCAGGTCCATGAAGTAAGATATGTGTGTCCTATACATGATCAGGTCCATGAAGTCAGGTATGTGTGTAATATACATGATCAGGTCCATGAAGTCAGATATGTGTGTCCTATACGCAATCAGGTCCATGAAGTCAGATATGTCTGTCCTACATGCAATCAGGTCCATGAAGTCAGATATGTGTGTCCTACATGATCAGGTCCATGAAGTCAGGTATGTGTGTCCTACACAAGATCAGGTCCATGAAGTCAGGTATGTGTGTCTTGCACATGATCAGGTCCATGAAATCAGATATGTGTGTCCTACACATGATCAGGTCCATGAAATCAGATGTGTCCTTCATGATCAGGTCCATGAAGTCAGGTATGCGTGTCCTACACAAGATCAGGTCCATGAAGTCAGATATGTGTGTCCTACACATGATCAGGTCTATGAGGTCAGATGTGTGCCCATCACATGATCAGGTCCATGAAGTCAGATATGTGTGTCCTAAACATGATCAGGTCCATGAAGTCAGATATGTGTGTCCTATACACAATCAGGTCCATGAAGTCAGATATGTGTGTCCTACACATGATCAGGTCCATGAAGTCAGATATGTGTGTCCTACACATGATCAGGTCCATGAAGTCAGGTGTGTGTGTAATACACATCATCAGGTCCATGAGGTCAGATATGTATGTCCTATACACAGTCAGGTTCATGAAGTCAAATATGTGTGTCCTACACATGATCAGGTCCATGAATTCAGATATGTGTGTCCTACACATGATCAGGTCCATGAAGTCAGATATGTGTGTCCTATACACAATCAGGTCCATGAAGTCAGATATGTGTGTCTTATCCACAATCAGGTCCATGAAGTCAGATATGTGTGTCCTATCCACAATCAGGTCCATGAAGTCTGATATGTGTGTCCTACACATGATCAGGTCAATGATATCAGATATGTGTGTCCTACACAAGATCAGGTCCATGAAGTCAGATATGTGTGTCATACACATGATCAGGTCGCTGAAATCATATATGTGTGTCCTACACATGATCAGGTCCATGAAGTAAGATATGTGTGTCCTATACATGATCAGGTCCATGAAGTCAGGTATGTGTGTAATACACATGATCAGGTCCATGAAGTCAGATATGTGTGTCCTATACACAATCAGGTCCATGAAGTCAGATATGTGTGTCCTATACATGATCAGGTCCATGAAGTCAGATATGTGTGTCCTATACGCAATCAGGTCCATGAAGTCAGATATGTGTGTCCTATATGCAATCAGGTCCATGAAGTCAGATATGTGTGTCCTACACGATCAGGTCCATGAAGTCAGGTATGTGTGTCCTACACAAGATCAGGTCCATGAAGTCAGATATGTGTGTCTTACACATGATCAGGTCCATGAAGTCAGATATGTGTGTCCTACACATGATCAGGTCCATGAAATCAGATGTGTCCTACATGATCAGGTCCATGAAGTCAGGTATGCGTGTCCTACACAAGATCAGGTCCATGAAGTCAGATATGTGTATCCTACACATGATCAGGTCTATGAGGTCAGATGTGTGCCTTACACATGATCAGGTCCATGAAGTCAGATATGTGTGTCCTAAACATGATCAGGTCCAAGAAGTCAGATATGTGTGTCTTACACATGATCAGGTCCATGAAGTCAGATATGTGTCCTATACATAATCAGGTCCATGAAGTCAGATATGTGTGTCCTACACATGATCAGGTCCCTGAAATCATATATGTGTGTCCTACACATGATCAGGTCCATGAAGTAAGATATGTATGTCCTATACATGATCATGTCCATGAAAGTCAGGTATGTGTGTAATACACATGATCAGGTCCACGAAGTCAGATATGTGTGTCCTATAGACAATCAGGTCCATGAAGTCAGATATGTGTGTCCTATACATGATCAGGTCCATGAAGTCAGATATGTGTGTCCTATATGCAATCAGGTCCATGAAGTCAGATATGTGTGTCCTATATGCAATCAGGTCCATGAAGTCAGGTATGCGTGTCCTACACAAGATCAGGTCCATGAAGTCAGATATGTGTATCCTACACATGATCAGGTCTATGAGGTCAGATGTGTGTCTTACACATGATCAGGTCCATGAAGTCAGATATGTGTGTCCTAAACATGATCAGGTCCAAGAAGTCAGATATGTGTGTCTTACACATGATCAGGTCCATGAAGTCAGATATGTGTCCTATACATAATCAGGTCCATGAAGTCAGATATGTGTGTCCTACACATGATCAGGTCCCTGAAATCATATATGTGTGTCCTACACATGATCAGGTCCATGAAGTAAGATATGTATGTCCTATACATGATCATGTCCATGAAAGTCAGGTATGTGTGTAATACACATGATCAGGTCCACGAAGTCAGATATGTGTGTCCTATAGACAATCAGGTCCATGAAGTCAGATATGTGTGTCCTATACATGATCAGGTCCATGAAGTCAGATATGTGTGTCCTATATGCAATCAGGTCCATGAAGTCAGATATGTGTGTCCTATATGCAATCAGGTCCATGAAGTCAAATATGTGTGTCCTACACGATCAGGTCCATGAAGTCAGGTATGTGTGTCCTAAACATGATCAAGTCCATGAAGTCAGATATGTGTGTCTTACACATGATCAGGTCCATGAAGTCAGATATGTGTGTCCTACACATGATCAGGTCCATGGAGTCAGATATGTGTGCCCTACACATGATCAGGTCCATGAAGTCAGATATGTGTGTCCTACACATGAGAGGACTATGAAGTCAGATATGTGTGTCCTACACAAGATCAGGTCCATGAAGTCAAATAAGTGTGTCCTACACGATCAGGTCCATGAAGTCAGGTCCATGAAATCAGATATGTGTGTCCTACACAAGATTAGGTCAATCAGGTCAATGAACTTCAAGTCAAGTCAGATATGTGTCCTAAATGTGATAAGGTCCATGAAGTCAGATATGTGTGTCCTAAATGTGATAAGGTCCATGGAGTCAGATATGTGTCCTAAATGTGATAAGGTCCATGGAGTCAGATATGTGTGTCCTAAATGTGATAAGGTCCATGGAGTCAGATATGTGTCCTAAATGTGATAAGGTCCATGAAGTCAGATATGTGTGTCCTAAATGTGATAAGGTCCATGGAGTCAGATATGTGTCCTAAATGTGATAAGGTCCATGGAGTCAGATATGTGTGTCCTAAATGTGATAAGGTCCATGGAGTCAGATATGTGTCCTAAATGTGATAAGGTCCATGAAGTCAGATATGTGTGTCCTAAATGTGATAAAGTCCATGAAGTCAGATATGTGTCCTAAATGTGATAAGGTCCATGGAGTCAGATATGTGTGTCCTAAATGTGATAAGGTCCATGGAGTCAGATATGTGTCCTAAATGTGATAAGATCCATGGAGTCAGATATGTGTGTCCTAAATGTGATAAGGTCCATGGAGTCAGATATGTGTCCTAAATGTGATAAGGTCCATGGAGTCAGATATGTGTGTCCTAAATGTGATAAGGTCCATGAAGTCAGATATGTGTGTCCTACACATGATAAGACCATGAAGACAGATGTCAGAACTTGTTATACATTGATATATCAGTAAGCAATGCCTTAAGGAATACTATAGCAATATAAATTTTCATCTGAGAACACACAACTGTATTACTCTATATGCATGATGTGACACACCATATTGTCATGATGTAAATTTATACAAATGGAAGAAACAACTCAGAAAGTACACTTAGTCATGATACATACTTCATACAAAATATATCAAAATGATATTGCAAACAGTTAGGAGATATGAAAGGCACACAAGAGTGTGAAAGAGTAAATATAATTTTCTGAAAAATTTGATGGAGGAAGAGAGGTTTCCAAAATCATTAGCAATTAGATGCCAACATCATAATGCCAAGTATGTGAAAGCAACAATCCAGTAAAAGAGAAAATAGTGTTTTTCTTCAAACAAGACTGCCATCGTAAGTTTAATTAGGTTAAATATGTGAAAATGACAAATCTCAATCATTACTACAAGCATGTATAGTGAATCTGAAATCTTACTTGTGCATCCTATTTATATATTACAGGTTCATCAGTGCGCCAAGGTGTGTGTGTGTGATTTGGATTTTTAATACAGCTTCAATAATTTTCCAGTCATGTCACTAAAATGTCTGCAATTTGACAGTTTATAGTGGTTTCTAACACCGGGGTATAATGACTCAGACATGTAGTATCATGTCCCACCCAGTCATATTATCCTGACACCAGGCCAACCAGTCCTAACACTAACCTATTTAATGGAGCTCCAAGCAAAGCAGCTGCTAGTACCATTTTTATAAGTGTTTGGTATGACTTGGCCGGGGTCCAAATCCATGACCACCTGCATCTGAGGTGGATGCTCAAACCACTTAAGCCACTGGAGTGGTCTGCAACAAGGCATGAATATTGAAAAGTTTTATCAAGATATGAACCACAAACAAAAGTGGGATCCACGGAGGACTGAAAGGAAAGACAAATGGGCAGGCTGACTCCCATATACCCAAACCTCCTAAGATTCATTTGCAAATGGAAAAGTATAATTATTAATATTTTGAAGAAAAGACAGAAGTTTACCTGGCTGTGCAGCTGGTCCAGGTCTGACATACCCATAGCAGGTTCTGTAACTACCCGCTGAAGGTCCTGAATGGTCTTCCTGCGTGAAGCAATGTCTTTGGGCAGTCGCTCTTTCACAATGTAGCTGTTTGCACGTGTTTCCTCCTCTAGTCGCTGGAGCAGACCTGACATACAAACAAAACATAATTGTACTATCACTGGTATGCTGACATGACCATAATTGTACTATCTATCACTGGTATGCTGACATGACCATAACTGTACTATCTATCACTGGTATGCTGACATGACCATAATTGTACTATCTATCACTGGTATGCTGACATGACCATAATGGTACTATCTATCACTGGTATGCTGACATGACCATAATTGTACTATCTATCACTGGTATCCTGACATGACCATATGGTCAGCATCACTTGTAGGGACTTGAAAGCCCTCTCTATCAGGATGCTTGGTCAAGTTTGGTCAAATTCAGTTGAGCAGTTTCTGAAGAACTGTTTAAATGTTTTTCTATTTTTAGTACTGATAGCTATATCTTTTTTTGTATGGTATCATATGCAGAAATTTAAAAAGTCTTCATGTCAGGATGCTTTCTTTCAAGTATGGTCAAATTCTATTGAGCATTGTTGAAGAAGTCATTCAACTGTTTCTCTTTTAGCAATGGTAGCCATATTTGACAGCGGATCAATATTGTTTGTCTAGACTTCAAAGGCCTTCATGCTAGGATGTTGTCTGTTAGGACTGCTAAAATTCTATTCAGTGGTTTTGCTGGAGAAGTTGTTTCAAGGGTTTTATACTTTCAGAAATAGCAGCATAATTTGATAGCAGACTGGTAACTTTTGTATAAATCTGAAAGGTCTCCATTTTTTTTAAAAACTATTCTGAGTAATTGTGGCCATATCTGATGGCCGATTAGCATCACTCTAGCCCAGGACGCTTTTTGTCAAATTTGGTCAAATTCAGCTTAACAGATTTGAGAAGAAATGTTTAAATATTTTTCTCTTTTGAGAAATATTGGTTATACTGGACTACAGACTAGGATCATTCGTATAAATTTAAAAAGACTTCATATGAAAGTATAAATTTAAAAGGACCTAATATGAAAATACTTTCTATCAAGTTTGACTTATTTTAGTCAATGGTTTTGGAAAACTATTTTTAAAAGTTTCTCTTTTTAGTACCGCAGGCCATATTTGAGGGAGAAGTTGCATCATTTTATACATTTTGAAAAATTGCTCACTAGTCTAAAAATGCAATTATTGACAGATGGATAATGGATGCAGGGCCACACCATAGATCAGTGGTCTAAAAATGCAATTATTGATAGATGCATGATGGATGCAGGGCCACACCATAGATCAGTGGTCTAAAAATGCAATTATTGACGGATGCATGATGGATGCAGGGCCACACCATAGATCAGTGGTCTCAAAATGCAGTTATTGACAGATGCATGATGGATGCAGGGCCACACCACAGTACACTAGTCTAAAAATGCAATTATTGGCAGATGCATGATGGATGCAGGGCCACACCATAGTACACTAGTCTAAAAATGCAATTATTGACGGATGCATGATGGATGCAGGGCCACACCATAGTACACTAGAGCAGATGATGGATGAAATACAGATGAAAATAAAATTTGATAAAATCAGACATTTCAGTGTGTATATTTTTTTCAAGAGTAATTTGCTTGTTTATTCCAGTTTTTCACAATAAAAGGAAAGATAGTGTTTAAATAAACAATTTCTGGGGTCAACAACAATTTGTTGCACATTGAGTTCGTTGTATGCACAATGTTTCTACTTTGAACTCTTGAAAGTAAAACAGCTCTTTTCACAATAGCACAATACCTGCTGGAGTTGCTCCAACGCTGGCTTGTCGGGTGTCATGTAGCTGCTGTTGTAAACGCTTGATCCTCTGGTCCGAATGCTGGATCTGATATAAACAGCATAGAAATGGTCATTTAACTCAGCCAGAAATGGTCATTTAACTCAGCAAAGAAATGGTCATTTAACTCAGCCAGAAATAGTCATTTAACTCAGCAAAGAAATGGTCATTTAACACAGCAAAGAAATGGTCATTTAACTCAGCCAGAAATGGTAATTTAATTCAGCAAAGAAATGGTCATTTAACTCAGCCAGAAATGGTCATTTAACTCAGCAAAGAAATGGTCATTTAACTCAACCAGAAATGGTCATTTAATTCAGCAAAGAAATGGTCATTTACTCAGCCAGATATGGTCATTTACTCAGCCAGAAATGGTCATTTAACACAGCAAAGAAATGGTCATTTAACTCAGCCAGAAATGGTCATTTAACACAGCAAAGAAATGGTCATTTAACTCAGCCAGAAATGGTAATTTAATTCAGCAAAGAAATGGTCATAAAACTCAGCCAGAAATGGTAATTTAATTCAGCAAAGAAATGGTCATTTAACTCAGCCAGAAATGGTCATTTAATTCAGCAAAGAAATGGTCATTTACTCAGCCAAAAATGGTCATTTAACACAGCAAAGAAATGGTCATTTAGCTCAGCACAGAAATGGTCATTTAACTCAGCAAAGAAATGGTCATTTAACTCAGCCAGAAATGGTCATTTAATTCAGCAAAGAAATGGTCATTTACTCAGCCAAAAATGGTCATTTAACGCAGCAAAGAAATGGTCATTTAACTCAGCAAAGAAATGGCCATTTAACTCAGAAAAGAAATGGTCATTTTATTCAGCATATAAATGTCATTAAACTCTGGTCTGCATGCTGCATCTGATAGAAATGGTCATTTAACTCTGAACATAAATGGTCATTTAACTCTGAACATAAATGGTCATTTCATTCAGCAGAGAAATGGTTATTTAACTCTGGTCTTCATTCTATATCTGAAAGCAATGGTCATTTAACTCTGGTCTCCATGCTGTATCTGATAGCAATGGTCATTTAACTCTGGTCCTCATTCTATATCCAATAGCAATGGTCTCCATGTACTATCTGATAGCAATAGTCATTTAACTCTGGTCTCCATGCTGTATCTGACAGCAATGGTCATTTAACTCAACAATTTATCTGTAATATCTTAAAACCCATCAGTATTCTGATATATTTTCATAGATATCAATTTTCATGGTTTTGTAAACGACAATTTCATGGAAACTTAATTCATGGATTTGCCACTAACAAGGTTTGGACACTGATAGGCATTTAATTTTGTGGAATAATATAAATACCCAAAATAAAGACTACATGTAGAATAACTAATTAAATACCCAAAATAAAGACAGCATGTAGAATAACAACTATAAATAACCCAAATAAAGAAGGGACTGATGCACTATTGTCCAAAAGAATTTCTAAGAATTTAATCAAGATAAGACCATTTCTTCTTTTAACTGCTTAATGTTGAAATCATCTATGATATTCTTGAACTAAAAGATTTACAAATTTACTAATGTGGCAACCATTTTAAATGTAAGATTGGCACCATTTTCATTTACAGCAAACTGGACACAATAATTAGAAGAATTGTTTTGAAAAACCTACGCTGATATGATGATCTATTCAGGTGAATTAGTGCCCAGATTTTCAATATCGCCACTGTGGCAGCCCAATCTGAAGTCACATTGGTATCATTTACATTCAGGACCAATTAGATATCATAATCAGTCCTCTGGTGAAAACCCTATGTTGATACAACTTGGTGAAAACCCCATGTTGATACGACTTGGTGAAAACCCCATGCTGATACAACCTGGTGAAAACCACATGTTGGCACAACCTGGTGAAAACCCCATGCTGACACAACTTGGTGAAAACCCCATGTTGATACAACTTGGTGAAAACCCCATGTTGACACAACTTGGTGAAAACACCATGTTGACACAACTTGGTGAAAACCCCATGCTGATACAACTTGGTGAAAACCCCATGTTGATACAACTTTCCATTACAAGTAGCAATATCAAGATATTTAAGATGTCTGCCATGATGTCCACACACGATGCCAGATTAAAACCATTTTAATTTAGTACCAACCAGGCATCGTAAGAAGTCTTTGGTGAAGATCCAATCTTGATATGACTCTCCATCTTGGATAAGCAGTGACAAGATTTCCCAGATCATCACAGTGGTCATCATATTGGCTACTAGATTGGAACAGTTTTTATTAAGACCAACTAGACACCATAAGAAGTCTTTTGGTGAAAACCCCATGCTGATATGACTTTCCATTAAGGTGGCGTTCTACAGTTTCGCATTTTGCATAAGGTTAGAATTTTAAAGAAAAAGAATTTCCACGGCTTTCCTCACTGGTTATACTGTTTATTTACAAAAGACCTTGCATATGTTAGGTATAGTTCAAAGAACCTTTAATTCCCTTTATTTTGGTGTATGATTCAGATCGGTGTAATATGGGTTATAGAGTATACAGCTTAGCCTTACTCCATATGTGCACCTTTCAAAAAATGTGCTAGCTCCACTTGGTCATTTTCACTTCCTGAACTTCAGAGGTAAATTGTATAAAAAAGAGCCGATAACTTTTTTTACATCATATATATTCATTGCACTTTTAGTTGGTATTGTCTAGTCTGGCAAAATTCATTTTCCCTATTTTAATAGCTGCTACAGATAGTGTACTTTAGACTAACTCAGTCTGATTTTTTAGCACAAGGGAGCAGTCATTTTAGTTAGCAGTATGCTTAGATCATGTACAATTTTCAAAAGTACAATATCCAAAGATATATCATCCACAATACATTAACGTAGCATAGAGGTATGCCAACATTCTCTCCATTGTGCATATTTTAAATGCAAACAACTTCACCTTACATACATCACTCCCTCAAAAGTACATAATAACTGGTGGACGCCACCTAAAGAGGAGTAGCAATAAAACAGTTCCCTTAGTGGCCATACTGGCTGTAAGATTTGCACCATATTCTTTTAGGACCACCGAAAAATCAAAAAAAGTGCTTCAGTGAAAAGCTAACATAACAATCCATTGAGATGGAATAGCAATAACAAGATGTTCAAGATGGCTGCTGTGGTGGCCATACTGGATGTCTGAACAACATCATATTCATTAAGACCAACCAGAAGCCAGACATTATAAGAAGTTTTCTGGTAGTTACGACTTTTTAGTAGCAATAACAAGATATTCAGATTTCTGCCATGATGGTCATACTGGATGTTAGATCGGTACCATTTTCCTTATTACCAACTAGAAATCATAAATCTTTTAGCAAAACCCCCATGTTTATATGACCATCCATGCAGCAGATGTAGCGATAATAAAACTCTATGTCAATAAGATTATCCATTCTGGTGAAGTTGTGATCACAAGATTTTTATGTTGGCTGCCATGGTGGTCATACTGAACATCAGATCAGTACCATTTGTATTCAGGATCATCCAGACATTATAAGAAGCTTTGACTGAAAACCTCATCTTAACATGCCTTTCTGTTGCAGTGGAGAAACAATAGCAAGATTTACAATATGGCAACTGTGGTGACCATACTGAATATCAGATCAGAACCATTTTCATTTACAGACCAACTAGACATTATAAAAATTCTTTTTGTGAAAACCCATGTAGATATGACCTTCCATTCAGAAGTAGTAGCAATAACAAGGTTTTCAAGATGGCCACTGTGGTGGCCATATTGGCTGTCTGAGTGGAACCATTTTTAATCAGGTTCAGCTATACATCTGGAGGAGTAGCGACATAAGGATTTAATTGTGTCCATACTGGATGTTATATTTGTACCATTTTTATTTAAAGACCAGCTAGACATGTAAGAAGTCATTCAGTGAACCCCTGTGGTGGCCAAATTTTATGTCTGAATGGAACCACTTTCATTTAGGACAAATTATACATCATAAGAAGTCATCTGGTGAAAACACCATGTCAATAAGAATCTCAGTTCAGTGAAAAAGATTTTCATACTGGAAGTTGGATCAGCAATTTTCATTTAGGACCGACCTTGCATCATAAAAATCCGTTAGTGAATACACCATGTTGATATGAACATCCATTCGGAAGTAGCAATAAGTTTTTATAAATAGTTGCTATGGTGGCCACACTGGATGTCAAAGCAGCACCATTTTCATTTAGGTCCAAATGAGATTGTTGGATGAATATGTTTATTGTTTCACAGCAATCCCTCCATATAGAACAAACTTGTTCTAATGGATGGACAACATACATTTCATAACAGGCCATCCTGTAAGCTCTCCTGGTCCAGTACAGCTACAGAATTGTGGATGAAATGAGGTGTGCTATCAAGACAATTTAATTTTTTTCTACCCATAATTAAGTATAAATGCTTGCATTTATCTATGCTTTATGTAGGAAAATTAATTAATTTAATTAAAACTTTGGGTAATTTGTAAAATCACTGAGAACTGCAGAGAATATAGTAAAAAAATCATAACCATACTGCCAACAGCAGATTTATATTAACAAAGATTAATGTAAATATGCATGAAATCTAATTTTCTCAGGTCTTTTCATTATCCTCTTTTATTTTAAATATTACTAGTACCTGATGTGAGCTTGTATATTGATCTAAGGCAGTGAACATAACCTGTACATAAATACCTGAAGTGAACTTGGATATTGATCTAAAGCAGTGAACATAACCTGTACATAAATACCTGAAGTGAGCCTGGATATTGATCTAAAGCAGTGAACATAACCTGTACATAAATACCTGAAGTGAGCTTGGATATTGATCTAAAGCAGTGAACATAACCTGTACATAAATACCTGAAGTGAGCTTGGATATTGATCTAAAGCAGTGAACATAACCTGTACATAAATACCTGAAGTGAGCTTGGATATTGATCTAAGGCAGTGAACATAACCTGTACATAAATACCTGAAGTGAACTTGGATATTGATCTAAGGCAGTGAACATAACCTGTACATAAATACCTGAAGTGAACTTGGATATTGATCTAAGGCAGTGAACATAACCTGTAGCTACTGGAAACTGCACACACACACACAAACATACACATGTATATATACTGAAAAATACTGTATACATGTATGTTTCAGAAAAGGTTAAAATAAAACAAACACGTCATATTTTTACAGCAAAGAAGATGAATGATCCAATAGCCAGCTTCTGTCAATCACCAGAAATGCATCAGTAAGAAAGAGAAAAAAAAAAAAAAAGGGGGGGGTGCTTTCTGCATCACGTTTGGTTCATTTTTTTTACTGGGTCTTTAAATTGGATGTTTGGAGTAACCACAAATCCACACAAATTGTTACTCCCATAATAAAGTAATCTTTACAAAAATATGCCTGAATTCTCTTATGATACTGTTTTGGCAACTAAGATCATTGTGCAGAAATAGAAGAGGACTATGTTAAACTAGGACAATTTCGGCTTGTAGAAAGGTGAACAATGAAATTATTATTATTACTGCTTACTAAAGACAAAGCAAACATTGCTTTATTGGATTTGTGTACTGCTTTATCAAATCATTAGATTGTAAATGTAACCCTAACCCTATCATGCAAACTTATCAAATAATTATAGAACAATCTGAATGACCTAAAATAAATGTTTACTATCACATGGCACTGATGAAAGAAAGAGCTGAATAAATAGAATAGAAAAGTAGCAAATATGTTTAAACCCATGTGGTCCATGCTGCAGATCTGAAGTTAGTGGTTTCATATGGGTTATCCAATGTCCTCTACCCACCCCCCAAGACTACTGTATGCCAACATCTGAAACAGCAAATGACCCCAAGTGGGAAGTTAAGGTTTTTGTTTTGTATATGTTATTTATCCCAATAAAGTTTAAATATATCAACCAGCGTGATCTGTTCCTGCTTCTGCTCGGCCAACCTCTTCTCCTTGTCTTTTTCTAACCTCAAACTTTTGGCCACATTCATCATGGTGGTAGAATTAGGATGGGATTCCACCTGTTGATAAAATAAGCATGATGAATCCATGACTATGAATTTAAACAGTATGTCAACTGAGAACCATGTCCAGAAGTTAAAATGGGATGAAAATCAGAAGGATTGTTTTCAAAGAATCACTGGTAGACCCATCAACATAAAACACTTAGAAAAATATTTATTACCCACCAGCCATATTTAATTAAATCAAGTGTTTCATGGTTCCCTATGCCATTATCTTGGTAGCAGTCCCAAATGTCTTTCATAAATTTTACGATAAAGTTTTGCAAAATAAGTGTAAATGATACTGCAATCACTGGAAATGATTCCTAATTTGTATGTCTTATTACTTTTTCTTGCAGGGGAGATAATCAAACAGTGTAGAAATTGACTTGGACATTGTGGCTGCTTCCAAATTCACTTAACTTTTCATGCAACTATATTATTAATTTGAATAATTACCATGTTTTTTAACAAACTAGAAAATCTGTACCAACATTATAAAAAAAATATGGACATTAAAAATATAATAACTTACCTTTTTGTGAAGATAACTGATGTACTAATGAAAATTATCATTTTTTCTCTGAGTATCTTGTCTGAAACATTAATATCTCTTTTGTCAGAACTGTGTACTGATGAAATCAGCAATACCATTGCTGGTTGGAAGTGGGTTTGGTCAGACAACTAGGTTAAAATAGATACTTGTGTGACAATGAAAAACACTTTCACAATGTTTTGGTGTTTTCATGAAAAATAAAGACTTCTGGTAACAGTTCAAATGTCATTTCTTTTCTTTGTAAAACTGTGTCACAGTCTGTTGGCATACATCTAATACCATTCATGTACACATAAATATCCACACTGACCTGCCATAAAAGTTCTAACTACTTAAATTTCTGTAAATTCTGGTCAAGTTCAGATTTAGATATGATGGTGCTAACTCTGTTTGACTGACATAGAGTATAAACAAAAATCAGCTGATTAAAGCCTGACAAGTAGTGTGTTAGGACCATTGTCATAAGTCTTTGGTATGACTCTGCCTGAGTTTGAACCCATGACCTCCCACAACTGAGGAGGACGCTCTAACCACTAGGCCACCAGAGTGGTGAAAATGAGGTTATGAAAAGGGAAACCTGCTACTGAATAAGATAACAGACATAACAAGAAACAAGTTTGCTGGAGATGCTGGCCACTGTGTTTAGAGAACTGATTAATAATGTCAGCTGTTTTCATTGCTGCATATTGACAGTTAATCTATGTGATAATTAGGACAATTAAAATAGCTCCAATCACCAGTCTATAACACACTTCATAGTTGACGTTCCAAACTGAATTATTTCTTTTTTCCCAGCTTTAAGAAATGTGCACGATATCTGGAAATGTCATGTACAACATGTAATAAACATTACAGTAAAACCTGTCTTGAAAGACCACTGGTATGAGAAACCACCTGTCTTGAGAGACCAGATTCTCTATGTACAGATTTATTGATCATATTGTATTATGACCTGCTATGAGAGACCACCTGTCATGATAGATCATTAGGTTTTGGCAGAAGGGGTGGTCTTTCAAGACAGGTTCCACTGTATTACAATTTCTGAAGAAATAACATATGGAAAATGTAAGAGTCTTAATATTTGCAACAATAACAATAATTAAGGAAAAATAAAAAGGCCGTTTCTTGTCTACCTGAAATTTAATTTTTAATAATCTCAGTTGATATGCTTTAAAATATTCTGAAGTTTCTTTAAGTTAATTGATATATGAACTGTAATTAGTCTACTAAGCTCATTGACAGAAGTTTGTACAGTTTTAAAATAAGTCTGCTACATACACCAGAGAAAGAAATGTGATCAAGGCCTACAACAGTCTTGATCAATGAAAAAGAACAATCTGTGTGTCTAAAATGGGGACATATCTTGTCCAGATGAAGCAGATCTAACCAGATCATCCTGTGAAAGCAGACATATTTGTACTAACTTTGTTAAATTATACATTTGTTACAATGTGTGTTGAAATCACCAGAAATGCAAACAAAACTTTTCTAGATAATTCCATCATGCAACAGATTTTAAAAACATTCCAGAATGTGTGCAAATATGCACATGACCAAACAGAACATCCATTTCTTCTCCTGGGAACAAATGGTACATGCCTGTTTACTTTTATTTGTTTGGATACATTTCCCAACTCCAAACAATGAAAAACATCTGAATGTGCCTGACAATAGGTTCTAATG